>CM061918.1:29779658-29844556 GCA_031002005.1 Vandiemenella viatica
GAGCTCTACATTTCACAAAAAAATAGAAGAGATAATTTAAATTACAATTACATTACAAAAATAAAAAAAAATCGGCCATGAGCCCCACAATGAGGAAAAGTATATTCCTGTTTCCCTGACTATTCTCAGTCGTTTGAGCAGAGTTCCAGTAGCGTTGGCTACAGGGCGCTTATGGATACGAACAGTATGCAGCGTGCACGAAGACAAAAACAAAATGTTCTGAGTATTACCGTTTTCCTTTGACAGCTGTTCCGCACTACCGCCGATTACAAAAACAGTCGCACTCGCAAAACACTGGTTCTTTCTCTTGGGGTACAAAAACCACTTTCACTGCACACCCTGCGGACCGCTGTGTCCCGCCGTCTCTCTTCCTCCACCTCTCCGTGGCGAGTCCTCGAGTGCCGGTCCGCCGTCGCAATGCCGGCCATGCAAAATCTTCCAACCAGCGACCACCAACAGCGTTGCCAAAAGGGCGCACATCCCTCCATAGAGGGCGCTCTCGGCGTCGTGGGTACATATAACAAAGTATAACCACATATAACTATCTCGATATGCTAATTACACTGCATTGGCTTCCCATTCACACTCCATGCGCAAAAACCCTATGGAACCATAAAATAGAACAAATATTGGCCTCGAATAAAGAAATGTAATACACGCGGCTGTATATGAGTGTATTACAATAGCGATTACTTTGTTTGGGTTTTAGTGATAATCGTGAACCTTATCCAGCATCCAGTAGCTGAACAGATAGTTTTATGTCGAGTGAGCATCAAGAGGTTTCACATAGAGATAATGTAAATCCTTCAGATCTTCCGCAAAGTTAAGCATGGCTCTGTATGTTGAAAAACGGCAACGAGATAGTCACTGTAAAGTATAATGAATATTGTACTGGGAATTATCATTTGCGTATCTTAATGATTGTAATGTGATTTGTGCGGTTGAGACTGCAGTTTTCTCGATACTTCCATAACAGCTTAAACATGCATGTTTTTTTGTACGTATTGCACACATTCCTGCAGTATTTTGGGAAGATGAAAATACATCATGTGGATAGCCATGTGCTCCGGGATGCTTTGAAGTGTACTGATAGTATTAGGTTTAGCTACGCTAAGTATTGTCAGTGTCGGCTTCTGTGTCCGTAGGAATATGGTCTGTAATTTTGGTCTATAATATCAGTAGTTTTCATCCCTTGGCGGCGGGTGCCTCGTGAACTATGTTTATGACTGCACGTGTGAACTTGTGAACTAAACAGCTGATTCTTTTTATCACATGAGTTTGACCGAGCGTGGTGAGTGAATGGTTAACGTTCTGGCCTCGCATTCGGGAGGACGCTAATTCGAATCCCCGTCCGGGCATCCAGATTTGGGTTTTCCATAGTTTCCCCAAATCACTCCAGGCAAATGCCGGGATGCTTTCTTTAAAAGGCCATGGCCTAATTGCTTCCCGTTCCTTGTCCCCAGTCCCATCCCGCCTATAATGACCTTATCCGTCGACGAGGCGTTAAGCAGTAAAAAAAAAAAAAAAAAAAAAAAAAAAAAAAAAACAAGAGTTTTGTTGGGTAGCTTAATGTATCGTGTTCTCATGGATCATGGTAAATGTGGACAGCGTTTTTATAGTTCTTCTGGAGGACGAAGTTGTTAACATACAGTTTAATGAAGCTTGTGATGTTGCCATCTTCTGCGTAATCAATTGTGTTTACTTCTTTACTTTACTGTGCCTTTCGACATGTGTATGTGATATACAGCTCGAGTTGTCTAATGTGTTATTTAAGAATGAATGAATGTGTTCCATTTATGACGATTCAGCATCAGAATCATACCATGCGTTCCTCTATTTTGGTGGATGAACTTATCCCACACCGTATGTTATGATGCATGAAGGTGTAATTAACATCTTTCGCACCCCTAACCATGTCAACAGATGGCTTCTTGTGTGAGGAAAATTATATAATTTTAGTTATTTCTACTTGTTCCCAAGACGTTTTTCTCATTTTCATGAAATTTATAGTATTTTCATTCTTCTTACCGAAACTGTGCAATGTTTTTTCACAGTTTTCTCACCTAGTTTGCTCCCTGTACTTGCCTGATGGAGGATTCTATTGTTTCGATATTGTATGTATGCCTCTGAATGTATCCATGTCTGCAAGTATATCGTATTTGTTTGTTTGTGTGCGAGTGTGTGTTTTTGTTTGTGTTGTTTTGTGTGTGTGTGTGTGTGTGTGTGTTTGTGTTGTGTGTGTGTTTTGTTTGTTTGTTTGTATGAGTGACATCCATCCTCTTTAAACGCAGACTAAGGTTTTAACGTTAGTTTCTGTGTCAGTATGCGTTCTGTCAACACCTTTCGTCGATAACAGAGCTCCTTGTGCAGTTCTTACCCTATGCTCACCGTCTAACTGTTCTATCGTGACTGTAACGTGATGCTAGTGATGGCTCTACGGATTTTAAAGGGGAATGCTCTGTAACCAGGAGTATACCTGTTTTTCAATATTTTTGGAGCTCTGAATCTTAAATGACATCCCTCAACAAGGAAGTATGGTGGTAGTTTTGTATATTAACGGCAAGAAGAGGTGTATCAGATACACATACTGCATGATAGCAGTGATCGACATGAACACTCATACTTGTTCAGGCTGCCTACAGAGCCATGTGTATACGCTCCGTATACACAAGTGATAGGTTTACAGTTACCGATCGTAGAATGTTTGAACATCGCGGTTGTCGCAAATTTCTCAAATTGGACTACGGAACTGACGCTTTGATAAAGGTGATACAAAAACCACTTATGGTCGAAAATTTTCAAGATTATTATTTTTTTTTTTTTTTTTTCACGTTTCATGTGGATAATCAATCTGGTCCTTAGCCACACCTACGGAATTCGAAATACGCTCATGCGTTTTTTTTGAAATAATGCGGGAAATTTTCTTTAGTTTCATTTCCGAAGTTCGTAGTTTATTCTTTTTGGACCTCTTCCAAGCATGCCGGCTTTCTATTTGGCACTAGTGGATAACCATGTTCAATTTTGACTTACTGAAGGGCTCGGTGAGATTGCTCCTCTTTAACTGATTGCTTTTGTATGATTTTCTTTGAGTATTAGATGATCTACTATGTATTTCATCTCCCCGTTCAATCTGATTTACAGTAATGTCGAAGTGTCTAGTGTATGGGTGTCCACTTACAAAGTACATCGATGTTTTTATTCGATGTAAAACATCGGAACTCTGCATCCATGTTTTTCGATGCATCGCTTAAAAATATCGATGTTTTTTCAACATCGAATACTTTTATGTTTTTCTTAGCTCAACAAATACAAGTCAACAATATTCCTTGGCAAATGTCGTTTCATTTATCTCTTACCTGTTCCTTTAAAATCGCCAAGAGAAAATGTTACATTAGTTTGATATTCACCATTTCCAACTGAACGCAGATAGTTCACTGGCTTTCGTTTGGTCCGTGTGAACACAGAGTAACACTATACCAGCAGTGCAGTGCTGCAGATGTAATGATGTGTTTAATTTTATGCTGTTTTTGTTTATGTCTTTTCACCTCGTCGACGTCAAGGTCGTTAGAGGCAGAAAAGGACTGGGAGCAAGGAGCAGAAAGGAATTTGGAAAAAGTCTTTTGAATTATTCACTTGGAGTGGTTTGCGGAATCCATGGAAAACTCAAATCTGGATGCTCGAAGGGGGATTCGAACCCGCGTCGTCCAGAACGCGAGGCCAGAGCGTTACCTTTCACCCAACATTAAAAAATTAATTTTATGATCTTGTTTGATGGTTAAGTAGTGTTGTATGAGTGAGGTATAGCTTTATGAGTGAAACGGAGACTACAAATTAACAGAAATATTTTATTATAATATCAGACCATTACATTAAAAAGACCAAACATTAAATACTAAAATCTAAAACTGCGTAAAAATATTAATAAGTCTTTAACCACTTAACACTAATGGTGTTTAGGCAAACTTTGGAGAAACAAAAGTTTACTCAATCGTTTTCCTTTCATTCTGTCTCTTTGCTAATTGACTATTTGAGCAGCCTTCGAAAATAATCGTTCGGATGCAACAGAAGTCCTGACAATAGTCAATCAGATGTTGCCCCAATACGGTTTATATCTAAATATTGAGTAGTATCAGGTAACACTTAGTTGTTTTAAAGTAATAATATCTTATTTCGATTCACAGTAAACACCGGCAAACAGTAGAAATGAACCTAAGAAATTGTTTTTATTGATTCAGTCATATGGACAGTATAGCCAACCGCAAGAGAAATTCATTTTCACCGTTGTTATGTCCCGCTAATTGCTCACAGGTGTCACCACCTGTTAATGACAGTTAATTTAAATTGTAATAATTTAATTTAATCTTCAATAAATTTAATAATCTTAACATTTATTTCTATTATTTTTGTTATTATGAGCCAGTGTTAGCTTTTTATTGATTCGATGTTTTTATTAAAAAAAATCGATGCATCGAATAGAAAAATTCTTTGTCAAAACATCGCATCAATTCGCTGTATTGTATGGTAAACATCGAATGGATACGATGCATCGATGTTTAATGAATATCCCTAGTCTAGTGATCTTCCAAAGGAGCGTTGTTCAGGCGTTTCAATACTCTCCATGGCTTCTGGATATCTCTATTCATGTCCTGCTCTTCTAAAGTTTTAACCAGCAATACCGTTGTTCTACACTTAGAGATAATGTAGGTAAATTGCCAGCCTCTAGGGTATACTCGCTGAAGGAAACATCCTCGAACTATGAAGGCCATAGGTAAGATCTAACATTAGGTCGGACGAAAATAGCACTGGGCAAACCTCAAAAGGTAAGAACATTCCTCTTATTTTGGGTGAGCGTATTTTGTTATTTCTAAGTGTCTACTATATAGATAAAATGTTGCGTTTGTGTGAACAACATTGTTCTTATAGCAGTTCCTCTTTGTATGATGACATGCCTTCAATGTTAATAGATACAATTTTTAGCTTTGGCCCTGAAAATGGTTCAAAGGTTCTTGTTTCTGGTGTGAAAGATATGGCCGGCATTATTCTGTTGGCCAGGGATTGCCCGACAGCTTCTGATATAGTTTTAAATCGCAGCCTACGAAGAGGCACATTTCATGGTATTCATTTTGTTTATTAAATCAAGTTATGAGTGACGTAAGTGTAGTTTAAATCGTTATTGCTATTATTTTTGTGGTAACACTGTTATTTATGTTTGTATGCTTTTAAATATAATGTGTCTTTGCAATTAAACAGTTATTGTTCAATCGAAACAGATCGCCTGCAATACGGGTGAACCTGCTAATCAGATGGCGCCATTTGCTCATTTACCACGCGAAAGGACCAGCCAAGAAACTGCAATGTCTTCCCAAAGAACTGAACCTTCTGCAAGTACATCGCACAGACCATCACACTACAGACGTGAAGAAAATCAGGTAATTCCGAATCCTGTTTATTGTTATTTATTAAATGACCTGATGCCACAAAACTATAGTTCAGAAAACTGAATATACAGTTGTTTGATAACAGTAATGCTAAGGAATCAGAAGGTAAAACCAAACCACAGTGATTAATTTCTCTGTGTTCTTGTGATAATTGTGAACCACAAAGCAGTCCACATGCATCCAGTAGTTCAAGAGACAGTTTTAAAGTCCAGTGAGCATGAGAAGGTTTCACAGAGAGATAATATAAATCCTTCAGATTTTCCGCAAGTTAAGAATGGTTCTGTATATTGGAAGACGGCAACGAGATAGTGATTGTAACATTAATGAATGGTGTAGTGGGTGTTACGCTTTGCGTATCTTCATGAAGGTAGCGTGATTTGTGTGGCTGTGACTGTGCAGGGTTTTCTAGAGACTGCTATCACAGCATAAATGTGCATGATTTTTGTACAGATTGCACACATTTCCGTAGTACGTTGGGAAGATGAATACACATGAAGAGAATGGCAATGTGCTCAGTGATGCATGCAAGCGTATTGATTGTGCTATTCTATGTTGTGTTAAAGTCAGCTTCTGTGTCCGTATGCGTACCGTCTGTCACTTTGGTCGAAAATATCTGTAGTTTTCATCATTTTGGCGGTGGCTTGGCTTGTGACTGCACATATGAACAAAACAGCGGCATTATTGTATCTCAAGAGTTATGTTGGTTAGCTTGATGTACAGTGTGCTCAGGGATCATGGTAAATATAGTCAACGTTTTTTATAGTTGGTGTGGAGGACCGTGCTGTTAACATACAGTTTAATGAAACTTCCTTGTGATGTTGTCAC
Organism: Vandiemenella viatica; assembly: GCA_031002005.1. Classification (NCBI taxonomy): domain Eukaryota; kingdom Metazoa; phylum Arthropoda; class Insecta; order Orthoptera; family Morabidae; genus Vandiemenella; species Vandiemenella viatica. The sequence continues at coordinate 29,785,922 of CM061918.1, forward strand.
CTTCTCCGTGGTCATTGAGTTCAGCTTCAAAACTTTACTTCGACTTTCTACACGGATATCTGATTTATTACTCGAGTTTTCAATTGTGTTTTTCATTGATGATGATACAGCATAAGTGTCATACCGTGCGTTCCTCTATTTTGGTGGAGGTATTCATTACACACCGTATGTTATGATGTCATCTTCCGCATACCTTTCTAACCATGTCAACTGATGACGTCTTTCGTGAAGGGCAATTATATATTTTTCGATAGTTTTACCTGTTTTCGTAATATTTTGCTGATTGTCATAAAATTTATAGTATTTTCATGCGTCTTACTAAAACTGTGCAATGTTTTAATACAAATTTCCTCCCTTAGATACCTGCGAATGCTTCTATTTTTCCGATTATTGTTTGTATGTTTTTGTATGTTTCCATGTGTGCAATAAATCGTGTTTGAGTGTGTGTGCCTGTGTGTTTGTGTGCCTGTGTGTGTGTGTTTGTGTGTGTGTGTTTCATTCATCCTCTTTAAACGCAGACTGCATTCCGTGTCGCTGAGTTTCTGTGTCGGTATACTTTCTGTCACCAAGTTTAGTCGATAAAACTGAGAGCTCTATGTGTAGTTGTCACCTTGTGTTAATCTTCTAACTGATCTATCATAACGATAACGTGTTGTGTGTGATGGGTCTGTTGAATTTTCAGGGGAATGCTTTGTAACCATGCGAATACCTGTTTCTCTAGATTTTTACAGCTCTCAATCTTAAAAGACATCCATCAACAAGAAGGAAGGTTGTTAATTGTGTATATGACGAGGGGTATCAGATACACAAACTGCATGCTATCAGTGTTCGACATGGGCACTAACACTTGTGCAGGCTGCCTATGGACCCATATGTATGTTCTGCGTATACACAGTGCATAGGTTTAGGGTTACCAAATTTATAATGTTTGAATATCGCGGCTGTTGCAAATTTCGCAACTTGAACTGCGAAAGTGGAGTTTTTGTAAAGGTGGAATAAAAACCACTAATGGTCGAAAATCTTCAAGATCATTGCTTTCTTTTGAAATATTGTGGAACGTTTTCTTTGGTTTTATTTCCGAAGTCCAAGCCTGCACTAGTGAATAACTGTATCCAATTTCGACACTCTGATTGGCTCGGTGAAATTATTCTTCTCTAACTGATTGCTTTTGTGCACTTTACAATCAATATTAGATGATCTACTTTTGTGTTTCGTCTTCCCCTTCACGAGTAGCTGATTAACCATCTGATTTGTATTAATGTTGAAGTGTCCAGTAACCTTTAATAGATCGTTTTGAAGGCGTTTCAACATTTTTCATGCCTTGTGGATATCTCTTTTCATGTCTAACTCTTATTAAGTTTTGATCCAGCGATATCCTTGTTCTGCATTTAGGGATAACATAAGTAAATCGCAAACCTCTGTGATCTCCTCGCTGAAGGGATCACCTTCGCACAACGATTTATGGTCCATGACCTACACAGCTAGATCTGTGATGAAACTGGAAATATTTGACAATCGGCAAGCTGGGGATTTTGGGAAGGTTTTTGCCAGTTGTATTGAAAGTGTATTGTGATTCTGGTATTGTTTCAATAATAGGCAGAATATCATACAACACTGCTGTGAACTGGGATCCATCAGCTCTCCTGGAGTTATTCCTTCTGTTGAACATAGCTGTTTGGAATCTCACTGCCGCAATCACTTCAAACATTAATTGTCTGTCCTGCCTGATTAGTATTGGAATACAGATGCACTTCACACATTGCTGCCTAATATACGATCAGGACCCAGTCTTCATCTCCCACTGTTGAAGGGTTCTCGTAGTTAGGGATCATATACGAGAGTAAGTTTATTATTATTTATTTATTTGTCATATAGCTAATCAACTAACGTAATACATATAAATATCTACAATATATACAATGACATGAACGATGGTAGCTTTACCAAACTGATATCAACTTGTTGCAGCCATTAGAAAGAAGGAATCTGTATCACTGAAAACAACTTGATATGGGCCATCGTACTTCCTTAGGGAGCATTCCTTGATGATATAACCCACATTTTGGGAAGGATTTCCACAGTCCACAGACAGCAGAATCCTGAAGTCCCCACTTATAGAGCATGGCGTTACATTCATGGAGGAAAGAAATATATGGAAACGACGCAAGGGACCTTTACCACGCATTGAAGTGACGCCAGGCGGAGAGGAGTGGGGAGGCGTGGCCGCCATATTACCTATCCATACAGATACGGGGAATATGAGCAAAACCTCAAGGGGGCTCTAGGGTAAACGTGACGCCGCAATCTGATGATGGATTATTATATAACTCCATGAGACAAATAAAAAATGAAGAATAAAATTTTTTGATATCGTGCTTAGTTTTCGAAATATTCTGTCTCAAATGTAAGATGTTTTTGGTTGTAATTCAGAAGAATAAATTGGTCAAAGAAAAGAATTTCACTTAGTTCTCGAGATACACCTTCTCAAAAGTGAGGTGGTTATGTCGAAATGCGTCCTGGACCAGAAGAAAAATTACGCGAAAGACAAATTCGATTATACATTCTTTTGTAACTCGACAAATCGAAAGTAACGAATAAATTTTTTTGATATCTCGCTTAGTTTTTGAGATATACTAAGACTGCATTTGGGGTAACAACATCGTTTGCTTCAAGATTGCATAGCATAATTTAACACATTTAATTTGATCATACACTTTCAGTATAAACTGCAACTTGACGAAAGAAAGAGCAATACTAAATTTATTGAATCGCGATATAAACATCACCCCTTTAAATGTCATTTTCAACACTCGTTAAAATGTAATGCAATTCTATTACGTGCAAAATAGCAAGGTATGCTGATTTTCTACACTACAGCAACAAAAATTTGAGAACAAAGTCATCCTATTGAGAGCTATGACTAAATATTTATAGACAAGCACAAAACTTGCCAATACCTACTGCACACTTCAAGAACAATAATTACAATGCAACTTACTTATCAAATGATATTCCAGGTTCTTTACTATCTGGCCTATTTGTGCAACCGTATGCAGCACAAGATGGCATTATAAAAAAACTAAGACACAGTAGAAAATGAAATAATCACAGCATAAAATGCAATGATAACATAGCAATTGTATGGATACGTAATATGGCCGCCGCAGAATAAACGGTATTTCGTATTCATATATTTTTTTCCTCCATGGTTACATTTGGCGATGCCTGTTCTGGGGCGATATAGTTTGACGCACTGGTCTCACTAAAGATGGACTCTCCTAAATCCACCTTTATGATCATCAATATATGGATGTTTCACAGATGTAGAGTTCCAGCACTGTCACCATTTTTCTTTGACATCAAATACTTTATGCTATACTGGATTTAAGATGTCATTCAGGACCCAGCGGATTTGGAGATCTTTTGATGGTCAGGATGATACAGTTTTATCCATTCACGTACCGTTACTTCTTGGCGACTTACCTGTTGAGGTTGTATATTGTATACGATATGTAAACAGGTGACTGAGATTGATTTTAGTGTGCTAGTTTTGTGGCGTAGCTGTGATTTTTATTGGCACAGTATGCTTTTAAGTATAATGTTTCGTTTCAGTTAAATAGTTATTTTTCAATCGAAACAGATCACATGCAATATGGGTGAACCTTCTCAGAACATGTCCACGTTTTCTCATCCGACACGCCAAAGGGCCAGCCAAGAAACTACGTCTGCCCCAAGGAATGATCCTTCTGCAAGTACATCGCACAGACCATCACACTACAGACGAGAAGATAATCAGGTAATTGCGAATCCTGTTTATTCCTATTTATGAAAGACCTGGTGATACAAAAATTAAGTTGACAAAATTTAACAGACAATTGTTTGATGACAGTAATGTTACGGAATCAGATGAAAAGAAAATAAGGCGAATATTTTCTTCGGGTTCTGGTGGTAATTGTGAAGCTCCAAGCAGCTCTCATTCAACCAGTAGCTCAGCAGAAAATTTTAATTCAAATATATATGTATAGTTTCCACCTAGAGAAACTGTAAATGTTTCAAATTCTCCGCAAGTTAAGAAATGTAGGAAAATTGCTCCAAATACGTAAATATATAAAACACAGACTGGAAATTTTTTGGATTCATTTTGTCCAGATAAATGCACATTACCATATTCTAAACGAATAATTTTTCTAAGTTTTTAATTAAGGGCAGAGAAAAAGCGAGGCAAGAACAACCGAATCAAAAGATTAAGGAATGAAGACTGTAAGAAAGGGATAGCAGGCCTTCATAGCGTGGAGTGGAATAGCTGACGAGAGGAAACAGCCGAGCAAGGGTCTGCATTTAGAAGTCGGCAACAAAACGCCTCTTTTTTTATAAAAATAGTAATTTAAAGTTGTAATGAATGATATGATTTCGATGATAGTATAATCTATAGAGTAATGATGTTGAACATCATGTTAGAAGCTACATAAAATGGAACTTGCACATTAATTCGTTCGTAAGTAGAGGAACTATAGGCAGCGATTCACAAGAAAATTTTTGAAAAAGTGTAATGCACAAACAGAGTAGTAGTGTATAAAAAACTCACGCTTCCACATTTGGGCTACTGCTCCGCCGTTTGAAATCCGTTTCGTAGGGAGCTGATTGGCACTATAGACAGCGTGCAGAGAAGTGCACGTTTCTTGACCGCTAGCCACAGTGCTTATGGAAACGTTACAGAATTGATTCTTAAGGTGGGCTAGGGTGCTCTGGTAGACAGATGACGTAGGGTTAGTTTGAACTTATTTTTAAACATGCGTACACCCACTTTCATTCACGATTGTTAACAAATACTTCGTCCACCTATTTATTTGAGCCGCAATGACAGGAATGATAAACTCACAGAAATAAAATGCCACACAGATGCTTATATGAAATCTTTCTTCCCTCATGCTATTTGGGATTGGAATTCACGGAGTAGTGATAAGTTTTCGTGCAAAGCACCTTTCGCCACCTACAATTTTGTGAATTACAGAGGTTACAGAGTATATATGTAATTGTATGTAGAACAATTATTGTTGCATTAAGTTTGAGTATTTGGAGATAAGTGTAAGAATAAATGTTAATTGTGTTGAAACAGTGCAAGCATCTAGTATGAATGTCTATTGGTGAGAATAGAAATCATTGGATAGAGGTTTCTTTACACATGAAAATAAGTAAGAAATGTTTCTAAAAATATACTTCTAGAATGTGACCAAGACACAGAACGGTTTAGAGAAATATGTTTGTAGGACGCTTCTCATCTGCTTTTTGGGTGCGCAGGGCATGAAAAGTTTAGTATATATTAACCATATTAGATAATTTAGGGATTGTTAGGGATTTTTATTATTTATATAAACCCGATAACATGTTTGGCTTCATGTTTGAGTAATATTAATTCCGGAGCAGAGTTAAACTTATAAGGTTATCAGATACGAAAATGTAATTGAATTATAGAGAGCAGTTAGGATATGTTACAGCACAGTGTTTATCACAGTTCTTTATAATAAACGGGTTGTGTCACAGATTTATGGTTATATCGCACGTAAATTTTTCTGTACCCCCCATTTCTGCGCTGCGCTGAAAGTCGACACTCTGCAGACGAGTAGCGATGACCTTGGTTGATCCAGTGGCCTTAGTCAAGTTGAAAAAATAGCCAAGAAGTAGTTGGTGGTTGGCAGTATCGTATGCTGCTGAAAGAACCACAAAGACGACGAAAATGGTCTTACAGGCCAGATTTATATCCTCTATAAACGGAAATAAGCTCAGTAATTGTCCAGTACAACTTTTACCAGGGCGAATGATTTCTGCTGTGGTATTAGTTTTCTATCAGCCACAGGCTGCATATGATACAGACTTAATCATTCAAACATTTTGTAAAGGTAACACAAAAGCACAATCATTCTAATATCTTTGAGATCATTCCCTTCTTTTCTATGATTCAGTAGTGCAATCTCCCTGATCGTCTGACACATCTTCGGTTTTTCATATGTACCAATGCAGTTCTTTGGTTCTATTTACTGTTCGGATCTAGTCCAGGCCTGCCGACTTCTCTGTTTTGCAATAGAGGATAAACTTGACCAGTTCCAACATCCTGAAGGGGTCCCAGAAGTTGTTCCTGACCGTTTGTGTGTGTTTTCCATAGTGTCATACATGCTACTTTTGTTAATTGTATTGCCGTTCATGAGTAGCTGATGTGCAGTCTGATTGCATTGATGTTGGAGTGTCCAGTGATCTTTCCAAAGTTACCATGCCTTATGGCTATCTCTAGCCCGAGATATTCTAAAGTTTTTATCTAGCGATATCTTTTTGTTGCTCTTAGAGATAACATACGTAAATTCACAACTACTACGATCTTTTCGCTGCAGGTATCATCACCGAACAATTATTTATGGTCCATGAACGGGGCAGCAATATATGATAATGGACAATTACGGGAGATGTATCTTCGGGAATATTATTTGACAGTTTGAATGAATGTGTCATCAGATTCTAATAGTGGTTCAATGGTAGTCACAGCAGTATCCAACAATTCTGTGATCTTGGACCAATCAGCTCTCCTGAAGTTATTCCTTCTGCGGAATGGAACTCTAATTTTCACTCCCGCAAACACTACACACATTATTGGTCTGAGATGCGTGTTGAGTTCTGGAATACAAATGGACATCACACATTGCTGACTAATACAATTTCTTCTGAATATAAGAATATTACACCTACTGATCAACAGTGTTAGTAGTTTGGGATCATGTACGAGAATAGGTTGATTACCTCTGCCTATTCTTCCACTGCGTTACCTTTCTAATCATAAGAGTGATAACAACAAGCAGTACAGTAAGAATTCAAATCACCGGGTACAATCTCATTTAATTCCCTTATGTGAAGGCCGTAGATAGGATCTAAACATTAGGTCCGACGAAGAAGGCCATCAGTATACAGTTGACCAGGGATCGCCCGATTGGTTCTGACTTCTGATATCGTTTCCAAATCACAATCTACAGGGAGTCAACTCTAGTGATTCCCAATCATTGATTAACCAAATTATCAATGACGTAAGTGTAGATTATTTCGTTATTGCTTTCAGTTTTATGTATGTTTTGTAATGTAACTGTGATTTTAATTGTTATTCTCAAAAATATAATATTTCATTGCAATTAAGTAGTTATTATTTCAGTCGAAACAGATTAGCAACAGTATGAGTGAACCTGCAACGCGCGAAAGGACCAGTCAAGAAACTACAATGTCTGCTCAACTTACTGAATCTTCATCAAGTAGATTTCACAGAGAATCACACTACAGACGTGAAGATAATCAGGTACTTGCGAATCCTGTTTATTCCTATTGTTTAAAAGACCTGGTGCCACAAAACTAGAGTTGAGAAAACTGAATGAAACTTCCATATTCGTGTTAACGTCTGTCAAATGTTCTGAACAATCCATTCATATTTGGTTGGCGCATTTCGCTACTTCTACGTGTCTTCTGTATACATAAAATGTCGCATTTGTGTTCACTGCATTGATGATGTTTTCCTAATTTGTAATATTTGGCCAACGTTATACCGTTTCTTAAGGATCCCACGATTGCTTACGATATCGTTTTCAAATCGCACTCTTCGGGGAGGCACCAAGTTGCTTATTAAACCAAATTATAAATGTTTTAAGTGTAGTTTATATCGCTATTACTATTTTTGTATGTATAATTTGTAGTGTAATTGTGATTTTGATCTTTATTCACTTAACTATAATATTATATTGCAAATAAATAATTATTCTTTCATTCGAAACAGATCACCTACAATATGGATAAATCTGCTGATAAAATTGTACCGGGTTGCCTTAGAGAAGACCAGTGTTCATAAGACCACATGTTAAAAAACTTAGAGAAAACCGAAATATCACTACTACTATCATATTGTGCTGAAAGATGCACAACGGCTACGCCCGTGGCCTTAAAGGTCTCATATCCATCCTGTATATATTGTGTTAGGCTCAGCAATTGCCATGTACAACTTTTACCAGAGCGAAAGCTAGCATGCAGTGGTATCAATTCTTTACTAGCCACAGGGTGGATCCGATTCATAATTAATCAATTAAACATTTTGTAAAGGTGACACAAAAACCGCTAATGGTCTAAAACCTACACGTTCATTCCCTTCTCTTCCAGGTTTGAGCTGGCCAATCGATCTGGTCCTTTGCATCAACTTCGGAATTTGTGATAATGAATTTTTGAAACGATGTAGAACACATGCTTTGAATTTATTTCCAATTTTCTTGATTTTTTCTGTTTCCATCTCGTCCAGGCACGCGTACTTCCCTATTTTGCACTAGTGGATGGCCTTGTCTAGTTCCGACATACCGAAGGGCTCGATGAAGTTGTTCCTCTCTTCCTGATTATTTACGTGTGTTTTCATTTATGTTTTTGATGATCTGCTTTTGTGATTTTTTTCTCTTTTGTGTGTGGCTGATTTCCAATCTGTTTTGCATCCATTTTTGAGTGTCCAGTGTTGTTCGATAGATCATTGTTGAGGCATTTCAACACACTTCATCGCCATATCTTCAAAAGTTTCGAACCAGTAATATCTTTTTGCTGCATTTAGAGATAACGCAAGTAAATTGCTAGCTTCGACGGTTTCTTCGCTGTAGGGATCAGCTTCGAACCATGATTTATGATCCATGAACTGAGCAGCTTGACCTTATATAAGACTGGGAAAATATGATAGTCAACAAACAGGAGGAATGGTCTACTGGAGTTTTTTTGACAGTATTAGTGAATTAGTCACGGAATTCTGGTAATAGTTTCAATACTAGACACAGTGTCATTGAACAGTTCCGTGAACTTGGGCCAATTAACCCTCCTCAATTTATACTTTCCGTGGAAATTAACTGTTTGGAATCTCATTGCCACAAACACTTCACACATTATTAATATGTGCTGCTTGTTTAGTATTGATTACGAAAGCTTCCGCGGTCAAGGTATGTATTATCTTGGTTCTCCGGGTGGATCCGCGTCGATTTATTTAGACCTAACGTTTCTGCCATCGTGCTGTGGCCTTCTTCAGTCTCTGAAACACGATGGCAGAAACGTTACGTTTAATTAAATCCACCCGGAGAACCAAGATTATTATTTAGTGTTGGAATACAGATGGACTTCACACATAGCCAGCTAAATATAATATCAGGGCCCAGTCTCCATCTCCCACTATTGAAGGGTGCTCATTGTTTACGATCATGTACGAGGGTAAATTTATTATTATTTATTTATTTGTAGTATGGCTAAATAATTAATGTAATATATATAAATATCTACAATATATAGAACGACAAGAGCGTTGGTAGACTGATGACTAGTTGTTGCAGCCATTGTCTGAAGGAAGTTGTAGCACTGAAAACAACTTGAAATGGCCCATGATTCTTCTTTACGGGACATTCTTTGATGATATGCTCCACACTCTGGGAAGGATCTCCGCAGTCGCAGTAGAATCCTGAAGTCCCCATTTATAGAGCGTGGCGTTATATTTGGCTGGGCCCGTTCTTAAGCTATTTAGTTTGACCCACTGGTCTCTCTTCACCTGGAATGCCCAAAGTCCACTTGTATGATCTTCAATATTTGAAGGATTCACAGATGCAGATTCCAGCTTTATCGCCATTTTTCCTTGACAGCGATGTCGAGTACATCATGTAATATTGGATTTTTTTTAAATTTAAGACTAGTAGATTGGGAGATCTTGTTGATAGTATGCATGATGCAGTTTTATCCATTTACGTGTCCGTAAATGGTTTCGCCGCCATTATACTGTTCCCCTGGGATCGCCTTGATTGTTTCTGAGATCGTTTTCAAATCGCAATATACGGAGAGGCACCTTTGATGTTTCCCAATAGTTTATTAATCCGTACTGCGAATAATATAAGTGTTCTTTATATCTTTACAGCTACTTTTTATATAGATATTTTGTCTTGCAGCTGTGATTTCAATTGATATTCTCTTAAGTAAAATCTTTCATTAAAATTACTCTCACATACACTCGTTCGGATGGGCGTCGATGTTTCTAGTGTGAGCCACATGTTGCCACACTGGAGCACAATACTCAGCAATAAGATAAACAATCGTGAGAGCGATTCTTCATAGCAAGTCCGCATCACCTCCCCACAAAATACCAGCTAGCTTCTTCATGATATTGTTCCGTGTTTTAAGATTCTGACTCGTGTTTTCCAGGTATTTTTCTAACGTTAAGGAATGGTCTAAAGTGGTGCTAAGATATTTAGGGCAGAAATTACTCATTCTTTGGTGGCAACAGTTCACTTTGAGCTGCTGATGCGCTGTTCTATTGTTCAAGTGGAATGCCCATACCTGCCCATTCTTCCACTGCATTACCATTCTCATCATAAGAGTGGTACCCAAAGCAGTACAACTTATAATAATGTGTTGGTGTTGATTTCTGGAACTAGAACGTGGCTGGATGGCGAATATACTGCTGGGTGGTTTAAACAAAGATGAGATTCTGCAGTTTCTGAGCTCGTTGGTCAAGACCTCTACCTCATTCAATTCTGTGAAGGCCCATAGATAGGAATTGTACATTACGTACATCGAAGATCGAAATTCCATATTTTTGGTACGACCATTCAACAGCTAAGAATATTCTTTTTATTTTAGGCCGGCACATTTCGCTACTTCTAAGTGTCACATTTATACATAAAGTCAGGCATTTATGTTGACTGCATGGGTCTTGTAGCAGTTCCTCTTTGTCTTAAGATATGCCTTCAATTATAATAGAGGCATTTTTTTGCTGTGGCAATGGTAAGTGCTCGAAGTTTGGCTTTTCAGGAGTAAATAGTTTGGCCTCCATTATACTGTTGCCCATGGATCTCCCAATAGGTTCTGATATTGTTTTCAAATAGCAATCTACGATGAGGCAACTTTCGTGTTTAATAAACCAAATTTTCAATGACGTAAGTTTAGATGATTTCGTTATTATTATTATTTTTGTGTATGTTTTGTAATGTAACTGTGATTTTAATAGTTATTCTCAAAATTAAAATGTTTCATTGCAATTAAGAAGTTATTATTTCAGTTGAAACAGGACAGCAACAATATGGGTGAACCTGCTGCAAGGATGGTGCCGTTTGGTCAATCAACACGCGAAAGAACCAGCCAAGAAAATACAACTTCTGCCCAAAGTTCTGAACCTTCTGCAAGTAAATTTCACAGACAATCACACTACAGACTTGAAGATAATCAGGTACTTGTGATTTCTATTATCCCTATTTAAAAAAGACCAGGTGTTACTAAACTAAACTGTATAGACAATTGTTTGATGACAGTAATGTTAACGAACCAGAAGGTCAAAACAAACGTTGGATAGCTAAAAATATTCTGTTTATTCTATGTCGGCACATTTCGCTACTTCTAGGTGTCACATATAAACATAAAATCTGGTATTTGTGCTGACTGCATAGATCTTGTTAATGTTAATAGAGAAAGGCCGGGCGCACATTGACGCGCAGTCGACGCAGCGCAGCGCAGCACAGTTTCTGTGTCTCTATGTTTTGGGGCGGAACAGCGCGTATTGAGACGCAGAACAGGGCAGCGCAGTACTGCGCCGCACGTGGCCTGCGCGACGTTGTGATCACGACACAGAAACTGTGCCACGCAGCTCACTCGTGCCGGTTTACAACGTAACACTTCTTGCGTTATTTATAATCTCGCTTTTCTTATAATCATTTTAAACTATGGAATAAGAAAAATTGATTAATCTGGAGCGTAACTAACCTGCGATTCACAATATCAGTCATAAAAAATACATAAAAATTAAATTTAAACAAGAGATTTGGACAATGAGCCAAACAAGTGGCGAGTAAATTCAGCATTTATTTATCATACAACTGTCCACTTACAATTTCCACTTTTCTTTTCTCTTTTTGAATTCATTTTTAATAAAACTTCGAAAAAGATTGATATATATATAGGCTATTATCACATTATTTGTTTTCTTATTATTTGTACTACATCATTCAATAGTGTCCCCGAGAAACACTTAATTTGTTGACACTGCTTTTTTAGTTTCAAGTGTTTATGTTCTGTTATATAGTTTTCTTAAAAATATAATATGAAATAAAAGAGAGAAACATTCTTATAAATGTCATGTACCGTCAAACGCTAAATAATTAAATAAATAACCACGAAAATACAGCGAGATTTTCTTCAGTTCTAATAGATATTTGAGCTTTGTCCAGAAAATAACAGGTTACATTTTGCCGTGAATCTCCGCTCGAGTCATCCGGAAATTATCTTTTGAGAATTCTCTTGTCACTGCAAAAGCCAGATGAGAGTTTCTTCTTTTCATATACTCACTTTTGCATTGTTTTATCTAACTCAGCTTCTGTTAAAGTAATAACAATTTTCCAAGCTCGGCATCCCAACCTGATTCAGAAATCAAAAATCGAGTTTTTGCATCGACATGTTTTTGGTTACGCTTTAATGTCGGTTTTTCGCACAACACAATGCTTTGTAAACTGCCGCACGAAACTGCGCTCTAATATGCGCGAGTAACTGCCAGTCTGTGCTGCCCTGCCCTGCTCTGCGTTGCCCCTACTGCGCCACGCAGCTCAATGTGCGCCCCGGGAAAATGTTTTGCTGTGGCAGTGATAGCGGCTCGAAGTCTGATATTTCTAATGTAAAAAGTTTTGCCGGCATTATTCTTTTGCCCAGGTATCTCCCAATTGGTTTTAATATCGTTTTCAAGTCTCAGTCTACGAGGAGGCAAGTTTCGTGATTCCTATTTTTTTACTAAACCAAATTATCCATGACGTAAGTGTAGATTATTACGTTATTGGTATTACTTTTACATATGCTTTGTAATGTGTTTGTATTTATGAAAATTATTCTGAAAAATAAAATGTTTCATTTTAATTAAGTAGTTATTGTTTCAGATTAAACAAATCAGCAACAATATGGGTGACCCTGTTACGAAGACGGCGCTGTTTGGTCTTTCAACAAGCGAAAGGACCAGCCAAGAAACTGATACGCAATCCCGAAACGCTGAACTTTCAGCAAGCACATCCTACAGACCATCACAGTACAGACGTGAAGATAATCAGGTACTTGCGATCCTTATTTACTAAAAGAACTGGTGTTACAAAAACAACGTTGAGAAAACTGTATAAATAATTGTTTCATCATAGTAATATTAAGGAATCATAAGGTGAAAACAATTTACGGCGGTTATTTTATTCGCGTTCTAGTTATTATCGTGAACTTGCAAGTAGTTCTTAGTCATCCAGTGGTTCAGCAGATAATTTAAAATCGAGTGTGCGTGAAGAGGTTCCACCTGGAGAAACTGTAAATGCTTCAAATTCTGCGTAAGTTAATAAATATAGGTATTAATGGCCGGATTACGTAAATATATATAACACACAGACTAGAAATTTTTTCGATCAGTTATTTTTGCCAAAATAAACGCATCTTGTTGTGTTCCTAACAAATAAGTCTGTAAGAACAAACGAATCATAAGATTAAGGATGAAGAAAGAAAGAAATGGATAGCAGGGCTTCGTGGTGTGGAGTGGAATGGTCGAAGAGAGTACATTAGAAGAAGGTAACGAGATGTTGCTTGAAAATACTATTGATCCCAGGATATAATCAACCCAAAATCGTTATTATATATTCAATTGTTTGTTCAGCTTAATGTCGCGAAATTGAATATACCCCGGCAAACTAATATTTCCGGAGCGGGAAATGTAAATCAGTTGTTAACCCCAATTTTTTTTTTAAAGCTGCATATATTACGTTTCTGGTATTTTCTCTTAGATATACAGTTCTGTTGGCAGATTGTGGGGCTGAAACAAAAATATTATGTTTACGCCTCCAAAACATTATTAAACTAAAAAAAAAAGCAAACCATAATGCCAAATCTTCACAGATTGTGGTACAAAAATATAGATAACTTGCTGACCCGGTCACGAGTTGCTGTGACTCAGTAGTTGTAGTACCTACGTTGGATCAATGTTATTCTAAACTTCCTAGTGTAGTCAAATTAATATTCACTAATAAAAACAAAATCGTTTTAGTCTTTGAAAATTCAAAAGTAATTGATAAATAGTTTTGGAGAGTTGAAGTTAAGGACAAACGAACATTAAAAAAAAATTAATTTACATTTTATTACAAATTACTTAGTTGAAAATATATATAAAATAAATTAATTATTTATTTATTGAAATTTCAGTTTTATAAATGACGCAGACGAAGTTGATGTTTAACAATTATTTTCATTATTTTAAATTGTCACAATTTATAATAATTGGTGCACAATATTTTTGGTTAGCCTGTCTTTTGCTAATACAAAAAGATTTGATGGTTTCCCCACACGTGAGCAGGCATAGTTGCCAATGGGAGAAACACGTTTTTTCCAAGTCCAAGCCGCAAACGGACATTGATAGGCCTTGGGACTTATTTATGGTTATAGCGAAAGCCAAACAAATCGGAAATTGAAACCTTTTAAATGGTATTAGAAATTCTGACGGTATCATGAAATACATGGCAACAGGACGATTTCTCCTTTAAACTTTCCAGTCAAAATAATTGTTTAAGAACATTTTCGTTGATCCTTTGAATGACCAAACGTGTACCGTTGGATGATCTAGGTGGATTAAAATTACGAAGAAGAATAATCGGTGAACCAATCTATAACCAAAGATTGTGTGGTGGCATTCGTGGTATATCCAAAGAATTTAAAAACTCAGTTGGATAATTTACGGCTTCATTTTCATCTACAATCTATTGATTTAAAAGACATCAGATCACCTGACAACAGTTAATTTCGTCGACGTCGTCATTTTTTGATGCCGAAATAGCACGATTACTGAGCCAATTATGATCTAAGAAAATATTTGATATATCCGGGAACACACTCTCCCGGTCACGCGTTGCTGTACGAAATAATATCAGTGGACAATACGGAAAGAAATTTTTTTTCGAAAGCAGATTTCGAATATGGCAGGATTACAAGGTAGAAAGGAGAGAAAGAGAAAACACAGTGGAATAATGAAGGGGTACTGGAGAGCTGGCAATAACGAAAAGACGAAAAATGAGAAGCAAGCAAGAAATACTCGTACTTACACGATTTTGAATTTATCTTAACGTTTTCTTCAGTGTTTTATTCATGTGTGTAATTACTTTGTCGTTACTTATAATAACACACAAACGATTCATAACAATATAGTATAATTATAACACAATACACAGCACAATTAAAATTCAAGAAGCACAAATATGGCGTGGAACAGACTGTAGAATAAATAAATCGAAACACAACGCCATCCACGGGATGGTTCGATAAATTAACACACCGCCTTCTGTTAGAAACTTATGATGGCTTGGAATAGACTGTAGTATAAATAAATCAAAACATAACGCCATCTACTGGATAGTTACCCAACCTGTGACGATAAATTAACACACCGCCATCTGTTATATGTAAACTTATGGAATTTACAAACCATTGTCCTATGGCAAACGTTTAATTCGCAATAATAAATACTGAGGTCAATAATCCAGATAAAATCTATCATATATTTTAAGTTGGACCAAATTACATACATTAAGCCAAATGTCATCAAAATCGATTAAGCAGTTTCGGAGTTCATCCCGGACAAACATCGTGACACGAGATTTTTATATATATAAGATACAGAATACAGAATTTTAAATGTTATAATAGAAATTGCTAGGTGTTTTTAACTAACTGTAACTGAGATACTGCTTCCTTTTTTCTTTCATGTAGTTTTGTGGTTCTGTCGAAACGTTCAAGGTTCATCCAAACCATGTTAAAAGATTGCATGTGGTTTATTAAATCAACCCTAACCTGTCAAGTGTATTGATTGACACAGTCTTTCATTTCCTTTGACATACTGAGGAATTAAAAAGAACCTACAGTAAATTCCCAAAGGTCATATTGAAGAAACAATATTTTAAAAGGCAAATTTTATTTCAAAATTGAATAACTGATTGTAGCGACTTATCAACAAAACATACCCATTATTCAAAGAGTAAATAAAATCCTTTTTAAAAATTTATATATATGAATTTTAGGACGTGTTGGACAAACGTTAGTGAAATCTATTGAAGCTAGGACTAAAAAATTAATCACAGACTACAATAAAGAAACAACTAATTTGAAATTTAACAAGTAAATTACTGTTTCACTTATTTCTACTTGATAGACCTGACAGAGGTTAAATATTATGGTAGTCGTGTTTTTTTGTAAGACGTAAATAAATATTTATTATTATATGGAATGTGGCAATTAAGTTTTTCCCGGCGTATGGTAGACAGGAATTCTTCACGGGTGTTCTGCCGGATAAGATCTTTTAAACACGACGTTTCGGCAGTCACCTCCGCTGCCTTCATCTGGTGAACTGTTATCGCGAAGTAGCTACTTCGCGATGACAGCTCACCAGATGAAGGCAGCGGAGGTGACGGCCGAAACGTCGTGTTTAAAAGATCTTATCCGGCAGAACACCCGTGAAGAATTCCTGTCTATTATATGGAATATTTATTACTATTATTACTAATAAAGAAAATCGTGACTAATGTACAAATTGTGGCATGCCAAAAATATTCTTTCGGTATATAAAAAAGATTAGACATTATTATTTAGGAAAAAGTGTTCGCGAAACCGATGAAACAGGTAAAACAGAAGTAATTAACTGAAAATCGCCGTAATACGTGTGATACCAAGCTGTCTTCATTATCGCGAATGTGCTCCACCGTATGCGATACACGGGTAAATTTTCAAGGAGCTGTATTACCGCGGGTTGTAGTTGGGTTTAAATGCTGGCTCCTCCAAATAAATAATAATATTCCGTGTTGCATAGTTCATTTTAAGTGATGTTAGCGGAATTCATGTCAAATTCTGACTATAATGACGACACATGCGGCTTGAGACGTCCATTGTCGCTAAGTCAATATTGCGATTACCGTAACTTTTGGCGACATTACAACTTTTTATCTATTTCACAGCTGTGAACAACACTAGTCCTTCAGGAGTAAAAGTTATTAAAGCAATTAATTATATTTTCAACCCCAAAGGAAAGATTTTTTGCTGCCGTTTTTTTTATGTATATATATATATATTTTTTCAACCCCAAAAGAAAGATTTTTCTGCTGCCGTTTTTTTTTATTTTATTTTTTATTTTTTTAAATAGGAACCGTAACTGTTATGATATAAAACACATTCAAGTCAGTAACCATTCGTCCCACGAAATGTACGTGGTTTAGTCCCTCATTTACTGCCAGTTACTACGGTAGTCGAAAATTTCAAAACTTAAACTACGAAAGTAACGCTTTTTACGTGCTATCTTATGTTACGTTGTAAATCAAGTATTTTTGTGGTGAATTCTATATTAGTACATTTTGAAATATACCTTTGACAGTGTGTACTTTTGTCTGTGTGTTGTATTACATCTGGTGCGAAGCGAGCTAGAGACTGAGTGTGTATAATGTTCGGTGTAGTATGTGGAGCGGTGATGTTGATGTTTCGGGAGTGAAAGGATTCGCCACCATATACTGTTCACAAGGGATCACCTGATAGTTTCTCATATCGTTTTCAAATCGTAATCTATGGAGAGGCACCTTTCGTGTTTCCCAATTGTTTATTAAAACGTATTATGAATGACTTAAGTGTTGTTTATATCGTTATTGCTACTTTTTATACACACCGCGTCTTGTAACTGTGAATTTGATTCTTATTCTCTTAAGTAAAATCATTCATTGCAATTACTCTCTCATACACTAGTTGAGATGAATGTCGATTTTTCTGGTGTGTTCTACACCTTGCTACACTGGAGCACAGTACTCAGCAATAAGACAAACAATCGTGAGAGGGGTTCTCCATATCAAGAGTGAATCAGATCCCCAAAAAGTACCGCCGTCTAGATTCTTCATGATATTGTTCTGTGTTTTAAGTTTCTGACTCGTGCTTTCCAGGTGTTTTTCGAACGTTAAGGAACGGTCTAAGCTAATGCTAGGATATTTAGGGCAGGAATCATAGTTCACTTTTGGTGGCAGCAGTTCACTTTGAGCTGCTACCGAGCGTGGTGGTGTAACGGTTAGCGTTCTGACCTCGCATTTGGGAGGACGGTGGTTCGAATTCCCGTCCGGGCATCCAGATTTTGGTTTTCCATGGTTTCCCAAATCACTCCAGGTAAATTCCGGGATGCTTCTTTCAAAAGGCCATGGCCGAATTCCTTCCCATTCCTTGCCCACCATCCGTCTCTAAAGACCTCGCTGTTAGAGAGACGTTAAGCAGATAATGTTTAATGTTAATAGAGAATATATTTGCTGTGGCAATGATAACTCCTCAAAGTTTGTGATTCTGGTTTAATAGTTTTCAAATATCAGTCTACTAGAAGGCAAGTTTCGTGATTCCCATTTGTTTATTAAATCAAATTTTCAATTACGTAAGTATAAACCATTTCGTTATTGGTATAACTTTTATAAATGTTTTGTATTGTAACTGTGGTTTTAGTAGTTATTCTCAAATACCAATTACGTCATTGTCAATAGTAAAGTATTAAATTTTTTAGTACGTTATAAACAATAGTTGTAAAGTGGAAATTTTTGTTAGTAGTATTAGGTTGTGGGAACATTATAGTTGTGGAGTAGAAATTTTGTTAGTAATATTAGGTGGAGGGAAGAAAAGTTGTATAGTAGTTGTAGTTATAGTTTGTAGTGCTTATTATTGCTGTTAATAGATAGGAAAGAGAACAACTCAATAATATTGTAAAATGTGATTAGTATATCAGTTTTGTAATTAACAGCAATAAAATAGAACTTTTAACCTGTTTGTGTTTTGTATATATAAACAGTGGTTTCGCTAGAAGTGAGGCCTGGTCAGCCTCCTCGTGGAGAGCGGTAACTTCCGCAGAACCAAGTGACCAGAATCATGAAATATACGACCATCAGTTACAAGCGAAAAGTAATAAGTGATGTAAAAGAGAAACAGTTTGTAACTAGGGTCTAATTTAGATTACTAGGTATTAGGCTAGTAGTTGCAAGTAAACAAAAAAAATCCCATTTGTTTACTAAACCAAATTATCAATGACGTAAGTGTAGATTATTACGTTATTGGTATTATTTTTATATATGCTTTGTAATGTAACTGTAATTTTTATTGTTATTCTGAAAAATAAAATGTTTCATTGCAATTAAGCAGTTATTATTTCAGCGAAACAAATCAGCAACAATATGGGTGAACCTGCTGCGAAGCCGGCGCCGTTTGGTCTTTCAACACGCGAAAGGACCAGCCAAGAAACTGGAACGCAATCCCGAAACGGTGAACCTTTAGCAAGTACATCCTACAGACCATCACAGTACAGATGTGTAGATAATCAGGTACTTGCGATCCCTTTCTATTACTATTTATTAAAAGAACTGGTGCTACAAAAACAAAGTTGAGAAAACTGCACAGTCAATTGTTTCATGACAGTAATATTAAGGAATCATAAGATGAAAACAATCCATGGTGGTTATTTTGTTCGGGTTCTTGTGATAATCGTGAACCTCCAAATAGTTCTCATTCATCCAGTAGTTTAGCAGACAATTTAAAGTCGATTGTGAATGACGAGGTTTCACCTGGAGAAACTGTAAACGTTTCAAATTCTCCGAAAGTTGGCAGATGTAGGTAAAATGCTCGTAATGCGTTAATATATAAAACACAGACTGGAAAACTTTTTAATGTGTTCATTGTGGCCATATAAACGCACGTTGTCGTATAGCAAAGGAATAAGTATTGTAAGTTTTTTTTAAAAAAGGGCAGAGAGAATTCGAAGCAAAAATAACCGAATCAAAACAATAAGGAATGAAATATAGGTAGCAGGGCTTTATGGTGTGGAGTGGAATGGTCCACTGCAGGATTTAACAGGCAAAGGTATGTAGGTAGATCACGACAACGAAATACCGCTTTAAAAAAAAAAAAAAATACTGAATGTAAGATATAATGAACAATATAGTACGAAACATATTACAATCGATGGAATTACGATGTTGACAAGCTACATAAAATGGAACTTGCAGATTAATTCCTTCGTTGGTAGATTCAGAGGGCGAATTTTGAAAAAGTTTAATACACAAACAGGAGTAGCGTCCACATTGGTCTACTGCTGCGCCGTATTGGATCCCTGTCTTAGGGAGCTGATTTACAGTCTTGAGAGCATACAGAGAAGAGCCGCAAGTTTCATGACTGCTTCCAACAATACTTATGAAAGTGTCACTGAACAGATTCGTAAGGTGGGCTGGGATTCTCTGGTAGATATACGACGTATGTTTCGTTTCAACTTATTGGTAAACATGCGTATACCCACTTTCATTCATTCATTCATTGATAAGATTGCAGAAATAAAATGCCACATTAATGCTTATATGAATTCTTTCTTCCCTCATGGTATTCGGGATTGGAATGCACGGAGTAGTGATATGTTTTCGTGTAAAACACCTACTGTCACTCGCAATTTTGTGGATTGCAGAGTGTATATGTAAATGTAGAACAATTAGTGTTGTGTTAAGTTTGAGTATTTGTACACAAGTGTAAGAAAAAATGTTAATTGTGTTGAAACAGTATAAATCACTTGAAAGAAAGCATGTTGTTTCAACATCTATTGGTGAAATTGGAAACCATTTGATATAGTTTATTTTACAGCTGAAAATAAGTAAGAAAAGTTTCCAAGAAGTAACTAGAAAAATGTGACACCAGAGAGTTACATCAGAGAACGGTTTGTAGAAATACCTTTGTAGAATGCTTCTCGACTGCTTTTTGGGTTCATATGGCATGAAAAATTTGTATATAATAACCATATTAAATAAATTATGGATTCTTATTATTTGTATAAACAGATTTGGCTTCATGTTCGAATCACGTTAATTCACAAGCAGAGTTAAACTTACTAGGCTATCAGATACGGAAATATAGTTGAAATATTAAGAGCAGTTAGGGTTTATCGCAGTTCATTATTATAAACGGGTTGTGTCACAGTTTTATAATTGTTTCATTCGTATCTTTTAATTCCAACTTCAATATAGGGTTTTTCAACCCCCAAAAATATTAGTGTGAACTGCATGTGTCTTATATAAGGATTGCAATCCCGCAGTGTTTACAATCCCGCGGGATCCGCACCAATCCCGCGGGATCCCGCGGGATTGGTACAAACAGTTTTTTAAAGCATATATTTAAAACATAGTTACTTAAAATGTTAATAAATTAAATAATAATTAAATTAATAAATAATTTTTAATGTTAAATGATAGAAATTAGCAGTTAACAATATTTTGATTGGCAAAATGACATTAAAACTTTTTAGCGTGTCTTAAGTGTATTTCCAGGTTTTACATTTTTGTTTTTTAATCTAAATCAATTTTTAAATAAATAATAAAAATGGAAAATATTGAGTCTTAGGTCATATTAAGTGCCTTACAATGCATCACATAAGTTTAAAAATATGGTTTGTTTAATGGCCAAGTTACCCTAGTTTTTTTTAATTCTAAATAAACGTTCCATAACACCGAGAAAAGCATTCCATTTCACAAAGTGAAGTGAATATACTCTGTAAAGTGTAACTTTTTGTCACTGCACAAGTATGAGACTTGGCCTTTTTTGCGTGATTCATTATTATATCTCCTGATTCCTTGATTTATATTACAGTTGATTCAATGTTATTAAAAGTAACTACTCACCAACACGTAAACTGTCAAGTATTTCAGATTTACTTATGTGCCGTAACGACGTTTTTAGAGTGGAAATTATTATTTTTTAGTAGGAAAGGAGACTTTCTCGGCGAATGATTGCAGTGAAGTCCTCATAGTTGTATCTCCGGATTTCATTGCAAACACACGAAATTACACACGTGAGGAAGACGGCGGAGGCAGCCGTCGAAGTATGGTGTTCCTACAAAACAATTCGTCGATACAGCCGTGAAAATTTCATTATAACTTTTTTACCTTCAGTCGAAATAATAACAAGGAGAAGAGGGATTAATCGAAAGCCTGAGCGGCATATGTAAGCAGGTGGCTTTCGTCAAAGAAACGCATTGAGGCAGAAGACAAAACAACAATAAGTCAAAGGATATACAATTTCCTTTTGATATCTGTTAAATAAATAGGTACGCGATCGTTAAAATTACGATAACATTAGTTTCATATCAACGAATAATCAAATTTTCAGCAGCAAATTAGGAAATTGTCACAAACTTTATCTGCAAATACAGAAAATGGGAATAATGGAACCGTAAATAAAAAGCTGTAACCGTTTAGTTCAGATAACGTGTGCGATGCTTAAATAATAATTATATAGTTATAAAATCGTACTAAATACGCACCATAACTCAAATTACAGAAATGTGTACTCGAAACAAACGTAAGTTTTGATGAATACGTAAAAATGTATTTATTTACTTACGAATGACGAAGGTTGACAAAAACAAACGCTTGTTCACACGCGTCAAATGGCAACTGGAAGGGTACAGGCAAACAGTGCACAATATCCGACAGAGACCGAGTGGGGCAGCGAGTCACGCAGACTGACACGCGTTTCCGCCGGATTTTGCGGATTGCGGATCCGCTTAATTTTGTGCGGGATCCGCCAGACTGTCTAATGATGCGGGATCCCACGGGATTGCGGGATCCCGCTTTGCTGGATTGCAATCCCTAGTCTTATACTAATTCGGGATCTGCTGACAGTGAAAAATTTAAGCATAGACATCAAGAACACCTTCTACAAAAAGAATAAAACAGAAAAGAAATCAGGAATTATTTTGGCAGTTTATGATTTACAGTCAGTGTTTCCAGTGAAAGTACCGAACGTGGTGGTGTAACGGTTAACGTTCTGGCCTCGTAATTGGGGGGACAACGGTTCGAATCCCCGTCCGGGGCATACAGATTTGGGTTTTCCATGGTTTCCAAAATCAGTCCAGGCAAATGCCGGGATGTTTCCTTCAAATGGCCATGGCCGAATTCCATCCCATTCCTTGCCCCCCATCCTTTCCCGTCTCTAAAGACCTCGCTGTTAAGAGACGTTAAATGGTTTAAAAAAAAAAAGTTACATTTGGTAAAGTTATGTATTTTTCTACAATCTCGAATCAATATTTATAATTTTATGATAAAAAATCGAAAACTTGTTGCGCCTTATGGCGTGAAGAATCGGTAAACAGACGCTCTATAGAAATTATCTGTTATTGCAATGTAGATTTATGCTGTTCAGGGCTTAAAATCAAATCAATAACATATATGTATCGTGCCCATTGCCAAAAAGGAGGGTGATTCTGTTCCCAGTATTATTGAAAAATCGTTGAATAGAGCAAAAAATCGGATCCGATCTATGTTTCTGATTAATATGTATCACTAATTCGAAATGCAACGAAAAGAACTTCCGTTAAGCGTTCCAGACATAAACCCCACTGCTATCTGTAATGTAAAGCCGCCTATTATGAAGTAGATTTTCAATGTTTGAAAGACATTGATGGAAAAGAATTCAGGGTAAAAGTTAGAATATTGCGTTTTTAAAAGGACGTAAACACATTTCATTTCAATACCAGCTATCAGTAGTCAGAATGGAATAGTATAAATTTTCAGTCTACTAGATGGGGATCTACTGTGAGTAAACCAATTGCATCTGTCTAGTTCAAATCCACATATATTAAATTGAATGTTTCATGAGATTCTGGTGATGTTTAAATAGCAGACACAGTAGAATCCAACATTTCAGTGAACTTGGAGCAATCAGCTATCCTGAAGTTATTATTTCTGTGGAATGGACGTATCTTGGGTCTCACTGCCACAATCACTTCACACATTTTTGGTCTGTGCTGCGTGTTTGATATTGCAACACAAAAGGACTTCACAAATTGCTGGATAATGCGATTACTGCTGTATATAAAATCACTACACCGTCTCCACCTCCTATATCTATCAATCATTGTTTGATTCCCTTTGCCTATTCTTTCACTGCATTCCCATTCTCGTCATCAGATTCATAACCCTATGCAGTACGATAAGAGTTGGAATCAGCGATAACAATCTCATAGAATTCTCTTCTATGAAGGCCTAACCATTAGGTCCGACGAAGATGGAACTTCCATATTTGTGTTAACGTCTCTCAATCACTCATATGTACTACATTAATATTATTACATTAACATTAATCCACGCGTACATTTTGGGTTGGCGCTTTTCGCTATTTCTATGTGTCTCCTGTATACATAGAATATGGTATTTGTGTTGACTTCACAGATCTTGTAGCAGATCCTCTGTGTCTGATGACTTTTCTTCACTGTTAATGGGCGCAATTTTTAGCTGTGGCTCTAATAGAGCCTCAAAGGTTGATGTTTTTCTAGTGTGAAAGGTTTGACCGTCATTATATCGTTGATGAGGGATCGCCCGATTGCTTCTGATATCGTTTTCAAATCGCACCTATCAGGAAGGCGCCATTCATGAGCCCCCAGATGCTTCTTAAACCAAATTATGAGTGATGTAGCTGTATATAATATTGCAATTGCTATTATTTTTATGTATGGTGTGTTGTGTAACTATGGTTTTCATCTTTATTAACTTAACTTTAATATTACGTTGCAATTAAATAATTATTTTTTCAGGAGAAACAAATCCGCTGCAATATGGGTGAACGTGATATTACAAGTAGGATGGCAACGTTTGGTCTTTCAACACGCGAAGGGACCAGCCAGGAAACTACTACTTCAGCCCTAAGCGTTGACCCTTCAGCAAGTGCATTCCACAGACCATCACGGTACAGACGTGAAGATAATCAGGTACTTGGAAGTCCTGTTTATTAAAAAACCTGGTGGAACGAAACTGAAGTTGATAAAACTATGTAGACAACTGTTTGATGACAGTTATGTTAAGGAATCAGAAGGTGAAGACAACCACGGCGATTATTTTCTTCGGGTTCTAGTGATCATAGTGAACGTCCAAGTAGTTCTCATTCTTCCAGTTGTTCTGCAGCAGTAAAGTAGGGTGGGCATGAAATTTTTATTATTATTATTATTATTATTTACGCCTTGTCGACGGCTAAGGTGATTAGAGGCGGGATGGGACTGGGGACAAAGAACGGGAAGGAATTCGGCCATGGACTTTTTGAAGGAAGCATCTCGGTATTCGCCTGGAGTGATTTGGGGAAGCCATGGAAAACCCAAATCTGGATGCCCGGACGGGGATTCGAACCCGCGTCCTCCCGAATGCGAGGCCAGAATGTTAACCGTTCACCCACCACGCTCGGTGTGAGGATGAAGAGATTCCACCTAGAAAGACTATAAATGCTTCAAATTCTCTGCAAGTTCAGTATAGTAGCCTTCTGTCGTTACGTTTAGTCGATAACACTGAGCTACACCGGTATGCGTATTGTCACCATGTGCACACCCTGTAACTGGTCTATCCTGATGGTAACATTATACGTGTGTAGGTTCTGCGGATTTTTCTGGGGAATCCTCTGTAACCACCCGATTACCTGATTTCCAAGAATTTTACATCTTTAATTCTCTAAAGACATCCCGCAACAAGAGGGTAAGATCGTAACTTTCTATATGAACTGCAAGAAGAGAGGTATCAGATACACATGCAGGTGATTATCAACATCATCTACAACTTAGCGTAACTCAGTGCAATCCTCCTGAACCCTTTTATTGTACTCTGGCATTTTGAAATCAGTGCAAAGTGAGAGAATCCTCAGGCATTTAACAGATTGTTAGTTGAAGAGCGAATATCATATCTCCTACATACTACAACGGAACTGTCTAACGGTCCTCTGTCCATACCGAATCGCATTAGTATAGGTTTGGTAGCCACTACATACACGGAACGCTGCAAATCGAAATTCTGTTACTGCTGACGATGAATACATTTCGAGGACTCTTGGTCAATAATACACACAAAAATATCTTAAATGACTACAAATAAAAACCCATCCCTTCCTACCGGCACAAACACCACTAGACGTTTTTAGCTGTCGAAGGGTCCGCAGTTACTGTAGGCGATAAAAGGCTGTTTGTGTCTAAAACACTTGTACAACAGATACTAATAAACAACCTCCACCTCCAACACGAACGTTAAAAAATCGCATACTAATCGATATTTATACAGGAATTTAAAAAAAAAATAACCATGAAAGAAAGAAGAATGGAATGCTTTGCATTATTCCAGCACTCGCCTCAAGTTATTTTGAGAAACAATAGAAAACCTGACTATAAGACTGTACCAGACGTCGGTCCCCCGTGTCAGAATTTCCTGCACAAAACAATTTTGATGTATTTCGCAAGTTTCTGATGACCTCGCATCTTGTCTTATAAGAATTTTAACAATAATCTGTTCCGCGAGTCTAGCATGCGCTTCTAATTTACGGTTAAACAAATAGCACTTCATGTTGGTTGACGAACATCTCAAATAGAGTCCCACAATTCAAACAAGTACAACCAATTTCGGCATTTGATTCCTTCATAAGTCACTAAAATCGAAATACTTTAATTTTATTTCCCATAGCATTTATAGTCCTATTCCAATGAGTAGGATATGATATCCACACTGTCTTTTTCGTTGCAATATTCTGTACACAGCAGTTCACCCTCCCGAAGGATGTTGTAACTACGGACAGTAGCGATAGTCTGAAACGCTTAAACGATAGTGGCCGAGTACGCATCCACAGTCACTAATGATCAGCATTATTTACTTGAATAGCTCCATAGAAGGATATATTTTCTGAAAATACCAGCCTCCTTTTCGTTTTAAACACGTTGATAAAGTTTTCGCCAAAGTAGAAACCTAGGGTCACACAGAAATAGATTTTGTAAGCCATCCATAAAGATAATCGGATGATTGGTAATTGCTTTCGTTTTCACACCATTTCTGCATATAGTTCAGAAGATACAGTACTGCCGTTAATGCCTGTATTTACTAAAAGGTGTTTGCTAGCAGATCCTATGTGTCTAGGCATTGTAGTGTGCAAGTCATTCCGTTCATAATATGGTGTAAATGCTACTCTTCGCATAACTAGTTATAATGAATTACAATGTTACGGAAATTATACTGCATATTAAGTGGTTCATCATATTGTAAGGAATAGTAAAGATACTAACAGCGAATTAACGACGTATAGTTAGTGAAATCATGAATGAGGTAGTAGTGGCAATCTTAGATTATATTCAGCAATTCTAATTAATTAATGTAATAGTAATGACATATCTATTAAACCAGCCCAATAACAGCAAATAAAGCCCCCAGTTCTGTTATAAGTAGAAGTGAATCCCGTAATAGGTGCTTGTTCGAGCTTGCGTTTCGCGGATTACAAACAAACGACATATGAAAGTTTCGTACAGTCAGCTTGATCTCCCCTTGTTGTTGTTGTTGTTATTGGGACTTAAGGGCGCGTCGACGGCGGGGTTATTAGCTCCCAACTCCCCTTGTTCATTTCATCCTAAATATCTTGCATGGTTCACACGAATAACAAACAGCTTCCCGAATAACAAATAACAGCCTTTGCTGTATTTCCGTATACAGTTAGGTAACGTTTCATCACACGCGGCCATATTCTCACTGCTGTAAAAGTGCCCGCTCCAAAGGCGACGCGACTCCCCTGCATTCATTGTGAATTAGTGACGGTGGCCGCCATGTGGAGCTATGACGTATTGTCCACCCCAGTCGGTAATCGCGCCCTCTGGCTCGAAAACGCTGCTTTTGAGGATATAAATGAGTCATACACATACACTCTATTATTACATGAACGCGTAATACTATCGAAACACAGTTAGTTGGTAAATAATTTTTGGAAGATTTCCTAACTAAAAATACGTAAATGATCCAGCTGACCTAAAAACACGCTTTTTTGTACCGACAGGGTTTTGAACTCGTATACCCCTGGCTGCGAAGCCTAAGTAATTGTATTTATTAAAATCTGTGAATATTTATGTAACAAACACATAAGTAAAACACTTATACAGCTTAATCGGCCTATAACTCGATAAAAAATATATAATTTATATTTGAGATGGATTAATCAGTTTAATTGAGTAACAATTAAGATAAATACCTCCTGGATGTTCGATTACGCAGTAATTGAGTAAAAAAAGATCTAAGCGTTTTAATCACAAATATTATTATTTAAAAAATCATATGGTAAGGTTTGCTCTTTAGGAACTTTGACTGCTGACATTAAGATAGCCTCCTCCCGGAGAAGCGAATGGGGGACTGTTTTACCTCCGGATTGTTTTCCAATAATGCCGCTCATCATATTTGCTTAAACGGGTGAAGCATAATCGTCACGCTTGCTTCAGAACGGATTGGCGATTTCTTGAATAGGCGCCCACTTTGTGTCAGAAGCTGGGTGTAGCCGTTCATCTGGAGATAGATGCTACGATGAATGCACTCATACTAATTCCTGAGTGCTAGGCTTTTGAGAAGACGATAGATAGAATATAAACTTCACATTCAATGAAGATGCAGATTCCACATATGTGTTAACATCTCTCAACTGGCCGGATCAATTGATCGTAGTTCAACGAAGTTTCGACGGCGAAACGTGCCATAATCTTCAGGTTGCATCTGCTGACCAGCGTGAGGAGCGCAGTCCAGGACGCGACTGCCGGACCGGTTCTGCTGGGGTGGTATCTACAGCCTTCGATCCATCTCTTCCACTCCCGCCGCGGCGCTTCAATAGCGGTTGGGGGGGGGTGGATGGTACGCGCCGATGGGTCGAGCAGTGATCTTCAGTCTGCTTGTCACCCTCGACACGCACTGTGCCATGGAACCGATGTTTGCGTAGCCGCTCAAGTGCTGGGTTCCAAGCTTGACTCAGTTGCAACCCGCTGTCTTTGTTGATGAGGTTATTCAATAGCCGGACGTCAATGGCTTCCTTGAATACATAGTCCCAAAAGTGAATTGTGTTTCTCACAACTACAGTGTCCTCATATTTGATACTATAAACGTCACACAGAGCTACAGCATCCGTCAAAATCAGCTATTGCTGAACATTGTCTAGAGACGCGGCATACTATCAAAAATGAAGATACCGAAATTCTGAGATACACATCTCACTTTTGGGACTGTTTATACAAGGAAACCATTGAGATACGGCTACGGAATAGCTTCATCAACAAAGACAGCGGGTTCCAACTAAGCCAAACCTGGAACCCAGCACTGAAGCTGCTCCGCAAACACCAGAGTAATGGCACAGTGAGCGACGAGGGAGGCATGCAATCTGAAGATCACTGCTCGACGCGCCGGAGCGTACCATCCACACCACAGCTATCGGAGCGCCACGGCGGGAGTGGAGGGGATAGGTCGAAGGGTATAAATACCGCTCCGGCGTGTCCGGCCCAGCAGTCACCCAACCAAGTATCTACATCACCAGGCGGACTGCAAGCACCACAACAACTTCAGTGTCATCGTCCAGCTGCTACAACAGCAAACATTGCTAATGACTCAGGTCTTAGCAAACACAGTCACCCCGGGATTGACACACCCGATGATTCCACCCATACAGCACTGTCAACCTACCGCTGAACTGGAAGGAGATACGGGACCACCTGTAAGAACTTCCCCATACTCTTGGGGGCAATGCTTCCCCAGATGATTAATGTCTGACGCCGGCCTGGCAGTCGCTTTTTGAACTGCGCTCCTCATACCGGTCAGCAGACGCAACCTGAAGCTGATGGCACGTCACGCCGTCGAAAATTCGTTGAACTTCGATCAATTGATCCTGCCGCATGCCCGAAAGATCTTCAAACATTAGATTCGCCGCCAAAACCTACGATTACATGTCTCTCAACTCCTCAGAATATTAAATTTCATTTGGCGTGGATGCATTCGCTATTTCTATGTCTCTCCTGTGTGAATAGAATATGGCATTTTTGCTGACTGCATAGATCTTGTAGCAGTTCCTGTTTGTCTGATAACATGGCTAAAATGTTAATAGAGACAACTTCTAGCTGTGGCCCTGAAGAAAGATGTTACTGGTGTCAAAGGTTTGGACGGTATTATACTGTTTCCCAGGGATCTCACGATTATTTCTGATATCGTTTTCAAATCGCAATCTACGGGGAGGCACCATCCGCGATTCCCATTTGTTTACTAAACCAAATTACCAATAATGTACAGGGTAAGTAAAGTTTATATCGTTATTGCTGGTATTTTTATGTGCGCTTTATTGTGTAACTGTGATTTTGATCTTTATTCTCGTAACTATAATATTCCATTGCAATTAATTAATTATTTTTTTTCAGTGGAAACAGAACAGCTACAATATGGGTGAGCCTGATAAGAAGACACTGTCGTTTCCTCCTTCAACTCGCGAAAGAACCAGCCAAGAAACTATAACGTCAGCCCAACTGGCAAGTACATCCCATAGACTATCACAGTACAGATGTGAAGATAATCAGGTACTTAAGATTGCAGTGTATTCCTGCTCATCATAAAACCTTACTACAAAACTCAAGTTGAGAAAAATGTATAGACAATTGTTTGATGGCAGTAATGTTAACGAACCAAAAGTTAAAAAAAAAAAAAAAAAAAAAACCATGACGATTATTTTTTTCGGGTTTTAGTGATAATCGTGAACTTCCAAGTAGCTCTCATTCGTTCAGCCGACAATTTAGAATTTAAAGTCGAATGAGCTTGTCGAGATTCCACCTAGAGATAATGTAAATGCTCAAATCCCCCAGAAGTTAACAAATTCAGAAAATGGGCACGAAATGTGTAAATTTGTTTCGATGTTAAAACAAAAATTTAGAAATATGCAAGTTAAATACATAAAAAAACAGTTTGAAAATTTTTTGATGGGCTCGTCATTCTTAGATAAATGCACGTTTTCGTGTTCCAAACCAAAAGTTTTCTAAGTTTTATAAAAAGGGCAGATAGAATGAGAGGCAAAAACTAGCAAATCCAAACGAGAAGGAATCAAAAATGTAATAAATAGATGGCTGGGCTTCTTCATAGCGTGGAGGAGAATCGTCGTCGAGAGGAACTAGCAGGGCAAGGCTCAGTACATCTGTGATAGTAAACAGATTGTGATTGAAAGACATAATGAATGGTACAGTGGTTGTCATACCTTGAAAATCTTCATGACGATAACGTGATGTGTGTTGGGGACTTTCCAGGTATTTCTAGAGACTACCATGACAACATAAACATTCAATTTTTTCTCTACATATAGCTCATATTTCTGTAGAATATTGGGAAGATGAAAATACATCATGTGGATGACAATGCGCTCAGTGATACATTGAGTGTGCTGATTATATTGGTTTTAGCCACGCTATGTTGTGATGAAGCCGGCTTCTGTGTCAGTATACATAAAGTCTGTAGTTTTCATCCATTAGGCGCCTATTCGTGTGACAGCATTAAACAGCGGCGTACCTCAAGAGTTAGGTTGTTTGGCTTGCTATATAGTGTCCTCAGGGATCATGGTAAATGCAGTTAGGTGATTTATGGTTTCTTGTGGAGGACCGTGCTATCAACGTACTGTTTACTGAAACTTGTGATGTTGGCATCTTCCGCATGTTCTGTTAAGTACAGCGTCGAAAATTTAGTGTGATTTTCGACATATGAATGTGATATACTACTCGGGTTGGCAGGTATATTGCAGGACAGAGCACAGAATGTGTTTCATTTATGATGATAGAGCATCCGTCTCATGCCATGCGTTTATCTATTTTGGTGGATCGGCACAATTCACATAATATGCTACCATGAATGCAGCTATAATTGACATTTTTTGCATACATCATAAACACGTCATGGTAAAAGTCACATAAGAATCAAATACGTGACGCCATGCCGGATTTGAAACGAGTTTGGGGTAGGTGATTTCGGTTTTCACGGATTGGGAGAACCTGTGGATCGTCAGGATGATGTAGATTTATCCAGTCACGTGCCACTGTTTCTTGGACTGTGGAGATGGTATATTGCTGATGGTATTTAACCAGGGAAGTGGAGTGGATTTTAGTGTGCAGGTTATTATTCAGATGGACGTCGATTTTTCTAGCGTGATCACTAGAGCACAGTACTCAGCAACGGGGTAAACCATCTTGAGGGTGGTTATTCGTAGTGAGTCCGCGTCAGCTCAACACAAGCTAGCTTATTGACGATACTGTTCCGTGTTTTAAGTTTCTCACTTGTGTTTTCCAGATGTTTTTAGAACGTTTAGTTACGGTCTAGAGCGATGCCTACAGGTCTATACCAAAAGTAGTAGGACTGATTTTTTTAAAAAAAATTTATTGAAGATATATTTACAATTCCTTAATCTTCTTCGAAATAGCACCCTTAGGCAGCTACACACCAAAAATTACGCTGCTGCCATTGGCCGTACGCCTTCTGGAAGTCAGATTCGGGGACGCTGTTGAGAACCCTCGTCGATGCTGCTTGAACGTCCTGAATCGAGTCACACCGCTGTCCCTTCAGCTGCCTTTTCATCCGTGGGAATATAAAAAAAAAACTCAGTTGGAGCCAGATTGGGACTGTAGGCGGGGTGCAGCAACGTTACAACGCCGAATCAGGCCAACAGTTTCCTTCCACGTCCTCCCGTCCAACGAAGGCTCGCATGAGCAAATCAAAGATCAAGACAATGCTGATCGTGTTTTCTGACCATCGTGGGGTGATTCATAAGGAGTTCTTTTCCCCTATGGAAACTGACAATTCGAACTTTTACCTGCAAGTGCTAGCCCGCCTGCGAGACCGAGTGAATCGCGTCCGACCAGTCATCTCCGCCAACTGGACTCTGCATCACGACAATGCGCCGTGCCCAGGCGCGCCGTCATGAGGCAATTGTTGGCCCGAATCGACATTGCCGCGTTGCTGCACCCCGCCTACAGTCCTGATTTGGCTCCATCTGACTTTTCTTACTCACATGGATGAAAAGGCAGCTGAAGGAACAGCGGTTTGACTCAATCCAGGACGTTCAAGCAGCATCGACGAGGGCTCTCAACAGCGTCTCCGAAACTGACTTCCAGAAGGCGTACGGCTAATGGCAGCAGCGTAATTTTTGGTGTGTAGCTGCCTAAGGGTGCTATTTCGAAGAGGATTAAGGAATTGTAAAGATATCTTCAATAACTTTTAAAAAAAAAATCAGTCCTACTACTTTTGGTATATACCATGTAGATATTTAGGGCAGAAATTATGTGTCAATCGTTGGTGGATAAACTTCACTTTGAGATGCTTAAGTGCTATTTTATTGTTCAAGTGGAATGCGCATACTTCTGCCCATTCTTCCCAAGCATTACTATTCACGTCACCAGAATCATAACGCCAATCAGTAAAATCACAGTTGAAATCACCAAAAACAGTTTTTTGGTGTTGATTTCGGAAACTGGAGGGCGGCGTACTAGCGAATTTACGACTGGATGGTTTATATAGTTTCTGAGCTCGGAGATGAGGACTTCGATCTCATTATATTCTGTGAAGGCCGTAGATAGGATCTGAACGTTAGTTCGGACGATAAATGCACTTCCGTATTTGTGGTACAGTCACTCAACATATAGGAACATTCGTTTTACTTATGGTCGTTGAATTTCGCTACTTTTACATATCTCCTGTATACATAACATGTGGCATTCGTGTTGACTGCATAGATCTTGTACCAGTTCCTCTTTGTCTGATCACTTGCCTTCAATGTTAATAGTTTCAATTTTTAGATGTGGCCATAATAAGGGCTCCAAGATTGGTGTTTCTGGAGTGAATGGTTTTATCGGCATTATACTGGTGCTCACGGATCGCCCGATTGTTTCTGATATGGTTCCCAAATGACAGTGTATGGGGAGGGACCTTTCGTGATTCCCATTTGTTTATTAAACAAAATTATCAATGACGTATATATGTAGATGTAGACGTAAGTGTATTTATATCGTTATTTCTATTATATTTATGTATGTTTTTTTAGTATAGCTGTGATTTTGATTGTTATTATCTTAAGTATAATCTTCTATTACAATTAAATATTTCTTCTTTCAGTCGAAACAGATGAGCTACAATATTGGCGAAACTGCTAAAAAGATGCTATTTGCTCTTTCAACACACGATAGGACGAGCGTAGAGATTGGAACGCAAACTCGAGACAGTGAACCTTCCCCAAGTACATCCTACAGATCATCACAGTACAGATATGGAGATAATCAGGTACGCACGCTCCGTATTTATTCCTATTTATTAAAAGATCTGGTGTTCCAAAACCAAGTTGGAATCTGAAAAGACAATTGTTTGATGAAAGTACAGTTAAGGAATCAGACGATAATAAACAACCGCGGCTATTAATTTGATCGCGTTATGTTGGTAATCATGAGCATTAAAAAGCCAAGTGTGCATGAAGAGGTTCCACCAGCTGAAACAATAAATGCTTCAAATTCTCCGCAAGTTAGAAAATGTAGGAGAAATGCTCTGCATATGTAAATTAGTTTTAAAGTTGAAACAAAAATTTAGAAGAATTCGGTATAAAAATATCAAACACAGTGTGGATAATTTTTATGGATTGGTCGTGCCCAGATAAATGCATGCTGTAGTGTTCCAAACGAATACGTTTTGTAAGTTTTTATAAAAACACAGAGAGATTGCGAAGCATGAACTAGCGAAAATAGAGAAAAGGGATCAATAATGTAAGAAATAGTGAGCGGAACTTTATAGCATGGAATGGGATGGTCGACGAGGGAATTAGCCAGGCAAAGCTCTCTATACTGGAAGATGGCCACTAAATATAGACTGTAAGGTGTAATGAATGGTATAGTAGGTGTTATCCTTTGAACATCTTCATGGTGGTAAAGTGATGTGTGTGGGTGGGGGAAGGGGGCCTGCAGGTTTTTCTACAGACTGCCATGAAAGAATAAATATCAATTTCAAATTTCTCTAGTATGCTGGCAGAATGAACCCACATCACGTCAACTGGACAGCAATGTGCACAGTGATACATGCAAGTGTACTGATTGTATTAGTGTTAGCTATAATTTTTTGTGTTAATATCGGATTATGTGTCAGTATACATAAAGTCAGTGACTTTGATCGATACTATTTGTAGTATTCATCATTTTGGCGAGGGCTATTTTTTTATGTATGCTTTGTTATGTAACTGTGATATTGATCTTTATTCTCTTAACTAAAATATTTCATTGCAATTAAATAATTATTTTTTTCAGTCGAAACAGAACAGCTATAATATGGGTGAGCCTGATAAGCAGATTGTGCTGTTTCCTCTTTCAACTCCCGAACAAACCAACCAGGAAACTACAACGTCAGCCCAACAAGCAACTACATCACAGAGACCATCACAGTACAGATTTGAAGATAATCAGGTACTTTCGATTCCTGTGTATTCCTGCTTATTAAAAGATCTTGTGCTACAACATTCAAGATAAGAGAAATATATAGACAATTAATAATTATTCTTTAATAATTACGCCAGTACAACTGTTTTTGACAATATTTA
Source organism: Vandiemenella viatica (assembly GCA_031002005.1). Lineage (NCBI taxonomy): Eukaryota > Metazoa > Arthropoda > Insecta > Orthoptera > Morabidae > Vandiemenella > Vandiemenella viatica. Next base: position 29,821,382 of record CM061918.1, read on the forward strand.
TTTGACGGACGCGTTTCGCCTCTCGTCGAGGCATCATCAGCATACAACGTTTTCTGGAATTTGTGATATTTTACTTAATGGTTTTATTTTACATATAACGAAATTTTTTCTTATATATAGGAAGCGTAAAGATGACTTATATTTTTACATATCTGTTTTTAAATTAGCAAGCAGAAGGTCTTGTTTACATAGATGTAATGAGATAGATTCATATTATTACTTACATTTTACATTTCTATTTTAAGGTGTGGCTGTTGGTCGCCTGTGGAAGAGATGGCCTACAATAATCACATATAGACAATTGTTTGATGACAGTAATATTAAGGAATCAAACGATGAAAACAAACGACAGTGACTACTTTTTTCTGGATTATAAATCAAAATTCCGTCTGGAACAACTGTTGATGTTACTGTTTTATTTATTTCCATACGCGTTTCGCCCTTATGGTGTGGGGCATCCTCAGTGGATCTAGGGTGGTGGTATTTACATGGCGATCTGGAACAGCACTTTATGCATCTTACAGATCTTCTATTTCACAATTATAAAAACTGTTTTACACATATTACTGAATAAACACTGGCATTGTATCCATTGCAACTGCAAACTTCTTGTTTCGTTTGTCTGCTACATTATATACATGTGTATAATGTAGCAGACAATTGTGAAATAGAAGATCTGTAAGATGCATAAAGTGCTGTTCCAGATCGCCATGTAAATACCACCACCCTAGCTCCACTGACGATGTGTGGAAATAAAGAAAACAGTAACATCAACAGTTGTTCCAGACGGAATTTTGATTTATAATCTATTATCCAACAACTGCGGAAGATGGCCTACAACCAGTATTTTTTTCTGGTTCCGGTGATAATCGTGTACCTTTAAGTAGCCCTCATTAATCCAGTAATCAAGAAGGCAATTTAATTTCGAGGAATGTTCATGAAGAGGTTCCCTCCACAGAAACTGTAAATGTTTCATATTCTCCGCAAGTTAAGAAATGTAGGAAAAATGCTCTGTGTATGTAAATTTGTTTTAAACATGAAACAAAAATTTAGAAGAATTCGGTACATAAATATATAAAACACAGTGTGGATTTTTCTTATAGATTTGTTGTGTCCAGATTAATTCACGTTGTAGTGTTTCAAACGAATACATTTTGTAATTTGTTTTTTTATAAAAACGCAGAGAGAATGCGAGGCTAGAACAAGCGGAAACAGAGATAAAGGAATCAAGAATGAAAGAAATGGTGAACAAGGCGTAGTACCGTGGGGTGGAATGATCGAAGAGAAGAATTAACCATGCAAAGCTCTGTATATTGGAAGACGGCCGCGACCATACTGACTGTAAGAAATAGTAGGTGTTATCCTTTGCACATCTTCATAATGGTAACGTGATGTGTGTGCTCCACGACGTGGCGGTCATTGGACATCAGATGGGACTGGGGACAAGGAACGGGAAGGAATTTGTCCATGACCTTTAGTAGGAAGCATCCCGGCATTTTGCTCGAATGATTTGAGGAAAACATGGAACACCTAAATCTGGATGCACCGTCCTCCCGAATGCGAGGCCAGAGCGTTAACCGCTCATCCACCATGCTCTGTGCAATTTTTATAGAGACTGCCATGACAGCATAAACATCAAATCTTTTTTACATATGGCACAAATTTCTCTAGCATGTTGGAAGATGAGCACACAACATGTGGACGGCAATGTGCTCAGTGATACATGCAAGTGTGTTGATTGTTTTAGTTTGAGCTATAATTTGTTGTGTTAATATCGGATTCTGTGTCAGTAGACATTAGCCTGTAGACTACCTTTGATCGATAATATCTGTAGTTTTCTTCAGCTTTGCGAGGTCTTCCACGTGACCTATACTACTGAGAGCATATTTAAACTAAACAGTGGCATGACTGTATCTCAAAAGTTTGGTGGTTAGCTTGCTGTAAAGTGTCCTCAGTGTTCATGGTAAATGTCGTAATGTTTTTTTATGCTTCTTGTGGAGGACGGTGTTCTTAACATACTGTTTAATTAGGCTTGTGATGTTCCCATCTTCTGCATGCTTTATTGATTTCAGCTATTTCTCCGATTATTGGTTGTACGTTTTTGGATGTATCCATGATTGCAAGTAACTGGTGAGTGTATTTGTGACATCCAGCCTCCTTAAACGCAGACTGCTTTCCGTATCTGTGTGTTAATGTTAGTTTCTGTGTCGGTATACGTTCTATTATCACGTTTAATCGATAACACTGAGTCACTGAGCTCTATGTGTAGTTGTCACACTGTGCTCACCCTTTAACTGGTCTATCATGACTGTAACGTGATGCGTGTGATGGCTCTACGGATTTTCCTGGAAAATGCTCTGTAACCACGCAAATATTTGTTTTTCAAGAATTTTACAGATCTGAATCTTAAAAGACATCCCTCAACAAGAAGGAAAGGTGGTAATTTTGTAAATATACTCAAGAAGAGGATTATCAGATATACTTACTGTATACGAGCAGTGTTCGACATGGCCACTCACACTTGTGCAAGCTGTCTACAGTACCATATGTAAACGCTCCATATACACAACGCATAGGTTTGGGATTACAGAATGTGTAAACTTGGAATACCGCTGTAGTCGCAAACTTTACGACATAAACTACAGGGATCATTTTCGAACAATGATTTATGATGTATGGGGTCCACTGCTGCAAAAACTTCACACATAATCAATCTATGCTGCCCTTTTAGTACTGGAATACAGATGGACTTCACACATTGCTGGCTAAATATAAGATCAGGGCCAGGTCCCCATCTCCTACTGTTGAAGGGTCCTCGTAGTTTATGGTCATCGACGAGGAAAGATTATTATTTTTTATTTATTTGTTGTGTGGCTAAACAATGTAATGTAATACAAAAATATATCTACAATATAGACGACTACAAGAACGTTGGTAGCATTCACGAACTGATATCCAGTTGTTGCAGCCATTCTATAAAGGAAGTTGTAGCACTGGAAACATAATGCAATGGCCCATCGTACTTCTTTAAGGGGCATTGCTTAAGATATTCTCCACACTCTGGGAAGAAGCTCCGCCGGTACTGACAAGTGAATCCAGGTCCCACTTATAAACGCATGGTGTTGGATTTGGCGTGGCCTATTCTTAGGCCATTTGGTTTGACCCTTTGCTGTCTCTACAGGTGGAATCCCCGAAGTCCACCAGTAGGATCATCAATATCAGGATGCTTCACAGACGCAGAGTTCCGGTATGTTTCACCATTATTTTTTTACACATCAAAGTCAAATACGTGATACCGAGTGTGGTGGGTGAACGGTTGACGTTCTAGCCTCGCATTCGGGAGGACGCGGGCTCGAATCACCGCCCGGGCATCCAGATTTGGACTTTCCATGGTTTCCCCAAATCATTCCAGGCGAATGTCGCGATGCTTCCTTCAAGAAGGCCATGGCTGAATTCCTTCTCGTTCCTTACCCCAATCCCATCCCGCCTCTAATGACCTCGCTGTCGACGAGGCGTAAAGCCCAAGGAAAAAGAAAATAAATACGTGATGCCATACTGGATTTAAGACAAGTTGGGCAGAAGTCATTTAGGAATTCGTGGATTGGGAGATTCTGTAGGTCGTCAGGATGATGTAGTATTATCGACTCAAGTGCCGTTGCTTCTTGGCGTCTTATCTCTGGAGGAGGTATATTGCTGTTGATATGTAACCTGGATACTGTAGTGGATTTTAGTTTGCCAGATATTACTCTCATACACTCGTTCAGAATGACGTCGATTTTTCTGGGGTGACAACTATGTTGCCACACTGGAGCACAGTTCTCAGTAAAGGGTAAAAAATAGTGAGGTGGTAGTTCGTAATGATTTCGCGTCTGCGCTCCACGAAGTACCAGCTAGCTTTTTGATGATATTGTTATGTGTTTTAAGTTTCATACTTGTGTATTCCAGATGTTTTTAGAACGTTAAGGAAAGTTCTATGGTGATACCAGGACATGTAGGCCAGTCTATGGTGACAGAAATTCACTTTGAGCTGCTTATATGATATACTTTTATGATATTCATCCAATCCATTACTATCAAAGTCATAACGCCAAGCAGTACAATGAGAGTCGAAATCACCGATAACAATCTGTTGGTGTTGATTTTTGGAATTGGAAGTTGGTTGGATTGCGAATTCACAGCTGAGTGGTCCTTATAGTTTCTGAGCACGGCGATGAGAACTTCGATCTTATTCTATTCTGTGAAGAACGTAAATAGGATCCGAATATTAGGTCGGACGATAATGGCACTTCCATATTTGTGGTACGGTCACTCAATATATAAGAACAATCCTTTTACTTTTGGTCGTTGCATTTCGCTACTTCTACGTGTCTCCTGTATGCATATCGTGTGGCATTCGCGTTGACTGCATAGATCTTGTAGCAGTTCCTCTTTGTCTGATGACTTGCCTTCAATGTTAATAGAGACAATATTTACATGTTGTCCTGATAAAATCTTGAAGGTTGATGTCTCTGATGTGAAAGATTTGACCGGCATTACACTTTTTCCCAGCGATCGCGCGATTGTGTTTGATATCGTTTTCAAATGATAGTCTATGGAGAGGCACCTTTCGTCATTCCCATTTGTTTGTTTAACCAAATGATCAGTGAAGTAAGTGTAGGTAATATCGTTATGGCTATTATTTTTATGTGCACTTTAATGTGTAACTGTGATTTTGATCTTTATTTTCTTAACTGTAATATTCCATTGTAATTAAATAATTTTTTTTTCAGTCGAAACAGAACAGTTACAATATGGGTGAGCCTGATAACAAGACTGTGCCGCTTCCTCTTTCAACTCCCGAACGAACCAGACAAGAAACTACAACGTCAGCCCAACAAGCAAGTACATCACACAGACCATCACAGTTCAGATGGGAAGATAATCAGGTACTTTAGATTCCTGTGTACTAAAATATCTGGTGCTACAAAACTCAAGATGAGAGAAATGTATAGACAATTATTTGATGACATTAATATTAAGGAATCAAACAATGAAAACGAACGACAGCGATTACTTTTCTCTGATTCTGGTGATAATCGTAAACCTTTAAGTAGCCCTCATTTATCCAGAAGGCAATTTAAGGTCGAGGAATGTGCATGAAGAGGTTTCCCCTACAGAAACTGTAAATGTTTCAAATTCTCCGGAAGTTAAAAAATGTAGAAAAAATGCCCTGTCTATTTAAATTTGTTTTAAAGATGAAACAGAAATTTTGGAAGAATTCGGTATAAATATATAGAACACAGTGTGGATTTTTCTTATAGGTTTGTTGTGCCCCGATTAATTCACGTTGTAGTGTTCCAAACTAATACGTTTTGTAATTTTTTAAATAAAAACGAAGAGAGAATGCGAGTCAAGAACAAGCGAAAACAGAGAAAAAGGAATCAAGAATGAAAAAAATAGGGAACAAGGTTTCGTACCATGGGGTGGAATGGTTGACGAGAGGAATTAACCAGGCAAAGCTCTGTATATTTTAAGACGGTCACGAGATACTGAATGTGAAGTATAATGAATGGCATGGTAGGGGTTATCCTTTGCACATCTTCATGATGTTAACGTAATGTGTGTGCTCGATGACGTGGCGGTCATTTTAGGTGTGATGGAGCTGGGGACTATCAACGGGAAGGAATTTCGCCATGTCCCTTAGTAGGAGGCATCCCGGCATATGCCTGGAATGATCTGGGGAAACCAAGCAAAACCCAAATCTGGATGCCCGGACGGGGATTCGAACCGGCATCCTCCCGAATGCGATGCCAAAGCGTTTACCGCTCATCCACAACACTCGGTGCCATTTTTATAGAGACTGCCATGACAGCATAAACATAAAATCTTTTTTACATATGGGACATATTTCTCTACCATGCTGGGAAGATTAGCACACAACATGTGGACGGCAATGTGCTCATTGGCACATACAAGCGTATCGATTGTATTAGTTTTAGTTTTAATTTATTGTGTTAATACTGGCTTTTGTGTCAGTACACATCAGCCTGTACCTTTGATCGATAATATCTGTAATTTTCATCATTTTGGCGGGGGCTCCCACGTGACCTATACTTGCGAGAGCACATGGAAACTAAACAGCGGCAAAACTCTGTCTTCAGAGTTCGAATAGTTAGCTTGCTGTATAGTGTTCTCAGGGATCATTGTAAATGTAGTAAGGATTTTTTATGGTTCTTGTGGAGGACCATGTTGTTAACATACTCTTTAAGAAGCTTGTGAAGCTCCCTTGTTCTGTTGATTTCAGCTTCAATACTTTAGTGTGACTTTCGATATATATATATATATAATCAGATGTACTACTCGAGTTGTCAGAAGTATTAAAGGACAGGGAGCAGATTGTGTTTCATTTATGATGATACAGCATCTGTCTCATGCGGTGGGTAATTCTATTTTCATGGATTGATTCAATATACATCGTATGCGATAAAGTGTGTAGCTGTAATTGACATATTTCGCATACGTTTTAACCGCGTCATCCGACGAAACCTTTCGTGGAAGAAAATTATGTAATTTTGTTGATTTTCCATGACCATTTACCGATTTTCGTAAAATTTGAAGTATTTTCATGCTTCTTACTGAAACCTTAAGTTTTTGTATGTATCCATGACTGCACGTATTTGGTGTGTGTGTGTGTGGCATCCATCCTCTTTAAACGCAGACTGCTTTCCGTGTCTATGCGTTGATGTTAGTTTCTGTGTCGGTATACGTTCTGTCACTACATTTAGTTGATTACACTGAGCTCTATGTGTAGTTGCCACCCTGTGCTCACCCTCCAACTGGTCTATCATGATGGTAACGTGATGCGTGTGATGGCTCTGTGGATCTTTCTGGAAAATGCTCTGTAAGTACGCGTATATTTGTTTTTCAAGAATTTTACAGTTTTGATTCTTAAAAGACATCCCTCAACAAGAAGGAAACGTGGTAATTTTGTAAATAACCTGCAAGAAGAGGGGTATCAGTTACACATACGTAATGCATGCAGAAGTGTTCGATATGGGCACTCACACTTGTGCAGGTTACCTACAGCACCATACCTAAACGCCCCTTATACACAACGCATAGGTTTGGGATTAGCGAATGTATAATGCTTGAATGCCGCAGTAGTCACAAACTTTACAATATAAACTACAGAATAGACGCTTTCTACGAGCTATCTCTTCCCTGAACAGTGATTTATGATCCGATGGAAATTAACTGTTTGTATTCTCACTGCCGCAGACACTTCACACATTATTGATCTGTGCTGCATTTTTAGTATTGGAATACAGACGGATTTCCTGCATTGTACTACCATGCTCATATTAATCCGAACGACCTGAATAGCACATTGCTACATTTCCTCCTGAGACTTATTCAACCCATTATACACATCTACGAAGACAGTACTATACCCAGGAAATGGTACAGTCTCACGACTATTAAAATTGAGCCACATCCACCTCCCATAAAACGAAATACATTTCCGCTTTTTTGTTTCATAAACCGAAATAGTGATTACATTTCGGCAATAAAAGAGTTATAGGAACATCGAATACGTTTCATTTACTGTTTTAAAGACATTTTACAGTTATTAAGTGTTCACACATAACACGAAAGTTACCAATCTCAAACAAAATGCTGATTTTATGCCCTTAATCTGACTTAAAATGACTCGAAATTTTTGGAAACAGTACAGACATATCTAAGAGTTCAGTCAAATATATAACACGTAACAAGATTTCGGATTTAATAATTTTGGCAGTGGTCTTGTAAGTATGCTTGCCTGTAAAAGCAATTATTTTATTTCTGTCCTTTCTTGAACATACTTAGCGTGGAACAATAGAAAAGAATCATAACATTAATGTTCTGGCTGACGTGAGACACTGTCGACGCAGCATGCGTGAGTAGGATTTGAAAGACACTTTCCTACTAAATTTAACTTCACCGTAAAGATTTCTGTCACTCAACATTCCCCATTTTTTCTAGTGCTCATAACAAAGTCTGGCGAATGATCATTGATGTAATACGTAATGATAACTGTTTAAAATAATCAAGGAACTAAATCAAAAACAATGTGTTTATTGTGCGAAAAAGTTTTTTTTAGCTAATGTCCTTATTGTGCGACAACGATAGTTTCTAGCCTGTGGTATTGGGAAGCAAATGAGAAAGGAAAATGGAAAGTAGCTGTTCTTACGGAAAAAATTCTCATCAAGGAAGAACATAAAATTCAAAGCTTCCGTATTTAAAAACATGCCGCTCCGACTAGTGATAGCTAATGATATAATTGCTGCATAACGCCAACTGGGAATTATTCGTAGCATGGAGTTATCTTCCCTGTCCTATCGCGTTGAGCGCTATCTCCGGGAGTCCGTAAAAAAATCGGTTAGCGGTAGGGGGCAAAATCGTTAACCGTAGCACAAGAAGAATATACATTATTAAAGAAGTGCAGAAATTTTAAAAGTTAATTCTGACGCATATCACCATTGATGAAAAGTTTCTTTAATTTTATTTCCTAAATTTAAAATTCCAAGAAATAAAACAGTAAATTCCAGGAACGAGGAAAGATAATGCCTGGCTCGTTATTAGTTTTCTCCTACCACAGCTTCCGTCTCTGGTAAGCCTGACGCTATGGTGCTGTAATTGGCTCAGGTTCGGATATGCTGATCCCGGAAGCTACGAGGTGCGATGTCTTGCGGTTCCACGGTTCGAGTCAGCCGAGGGCAAAAGTGGTTAAATGATGCGTTTATGTTTTTCTTGGGTTACCCGTACACTGGGAGAGGTGAAAACATATTTTACACCTATTGGGAAGGTTGAAATTACAAATTTCTGCCTGTATCTATTGTGAAATCAAAATTTGTTGTTATTCTTCAATAAAGTCACTATTATTTCAAATGCACGGAAGAGGTTAGTATTCTAAAAAACGTAAACGAATTCGGCAACGATATTTGAGAAATATCAATTCCTCATTCCGTTGAGTAATTTAGAGATTTTTTATTTAAACAGAATTTTTGATAGCCAGATCGTGAGTATGAATTGACTACTGTCTAGTGCCACTGATGAAATTTACCCTTCACCCAATTCGTTCAGCTATTAATTAATGTAAAATTCCGGAAAATAAACAATAACTTTCAGGAACGAGGAAAGATAATGCCAAGCTGTTTATGCGTTGTAGCCACCTCATCTTCCGTCTCTGGTAAGCCTGACGCGATGGGGTGGTAAGTGGCTCATATTCGCGGATGCAGATCCCGGAAGCTAGTGCGTTGTCTCGTGGTTCCACGGTTCGAGTCGCGCCGCGGGAAAAAGTGGTTAAACGATGCGTTATGTTTTTCTTGTGTTACCCGTACACTGAGACAGTAAAAACGTATTATACACCTATTGAACGTTAAAATTACAGATTTCTGCCTGTATCTATTGAGCAATCCAAATTCATTGTTATTTTTCTGTAAAGTCATTATTATTGCAAAGGCCTGGAAGAAATTAGTTTTTTTTTTATTTATCCGAAACTTTTTTGGCTGGATCGTGAATGTGACTGACTCTGTCTAATGCCGCTGAAGAACTTTGCCTATTTGTTTGATGAACAGTAACACAATCAAGATTTAATTTAAACCGCTGGTATCTCATTGTATGCTGAATTGACGCTAAAGTAAATACAATCATGTTGTGGATACTGAAATTTGTAACAATCTAGTCTTAAAGTATAAATTGTTCGCGATCATCATTTCGCCAAAGTGTAAAGTAAAAGGTTTGTTTCCTCATAGTTGTGGAAAAACGATAGCCAGTATATAGACGTCATAACATCCACGAGGACTATGAGAAAGAAGAGTGGTTTTATAAATATCCTACGTTTCATTTATTCTAAACAAAACTCTATCAGTTTCTAAATTTTTGAAAATTTTTGTCTCAAGATAAATATCATAACAGAAAGAAATAGTGACACTTATTTTTTCGTAATGTTTTGTTAATAGAAAACTTAAAAAAATTACGTGTCAGCTGATAGATGACGATAGCACTATCTAATTGTAATTCATTATAAGGATTTATAGTTTGTCTCAGTTACACTCGGCAAGTGATGTGTGGTAGGATCATCATGAGGAAATAGGGCTGTTTACACAAGCGTTGAACGCGCAGCTTTTCCGTGAACGGCTCGTATGGAATATCCATTCCCAGGATATTCCTACTTCTTAAAGAATGCATAATCATTAATTTTCTATATATACTCGTACAGTCTTTGCATTAAATGTGGACAGCGCTGTCATGTTCTATCAGTCTTTTTGCACAATCTGACATCAATCTCATCCCAGGAAAGAGTAAGGCAATGCTGGATCCTCCTTTTGGCAATATCATTGGGGGATATTTCATTCAGAGCCATCTATATTTCAGATTATTCATTTCCGTAAGTCAATGCATGAAACAAAACTATAATTAAGCTCCTCCCCACTGACGATTCATAATGGCGGGGTAGTTCATCAACCTTCCCCTACATTTCAATAATACTTTAAATAAATTCAGATCGTAGAACCTATCGCAAAAGTTGTAATTAACGGGAATGCATTAAAGCGAGGCAAAAAATAACTCCTAAGGCTCCGTTCTACTTCTTACTACAACTGAGTAGCGTAAAACTTTAACGATCATTATTTACATACTGGTTAAGCTAATTCCTTCCGATAATATTTCACTCATAATGTGGTCTGTGGACATACCAGCGAATAACCATTTTCGAGGAGGGTCCTGTGGTTAGCGTTGTGGTTTTCTGAACATGCGGTTCAAGGTTCAAATCCACGTATTTCATATTCTTTTAAATTTTTTCCCCTTTTATAAGTTCCGAACCTACACTATGCTTATGCATATTATATATTCTTGATTCCTTCCAAACTGCCTCAGGGAATAAGATACTTAAGGAATCTCTTATAACCGAAACTATCAAATGATTTTTAACCAACTACCAATATGAAAGTAAACACTTTTGCGGCGGCAGCGCTGAAAGAAAGCTACTCTGGTTCCCAGCCACGCCGAAATCAGATCGTCTGTCCCATTTCCAACTGTATACGTTTATCAAAAATAATCATTTCGCAGTAGAACGAATTTCACGTTTCAGAAACAATTAATTTATCGTTGGAATTATGTCTCTAATTTTAAGCCATGTCTATCATTAATTCTGTAGGTGGTCTATAATGATCATACACCGTCGTCAAGGAAAACAAAAATATAATGTAAAAACATGAAAGGAAATCGCATAGAAGTATAAGTAAAGAAAGTTAATTGAGAATCGGGATTGAAGTAGAGAGTTCTAAAATTACTGCTCTACAGCGTAGCGACTTGATACCTGCGGGATTTAAAAACTCATTACTTAATAAATCATACAATTTTTGTGTTAATCTTTGATTGCGATTACTTCAGTATAATAACATAAATAGATACCACCATTTGGCGAAGAAGGATGTCGCCACTCGTGTGAGTGTTCTTTAGTCTCGTGTGTGAAGTGGAACGGTGACTTTTCGTCACCCGTGATAGTCGACTCCAAAATAGACTAAGCCGCAAAAATTCAACAAACACAGCCTACCGGTAAAGAAAGTTCGACAGTGCCTTAGGATCGGAGGACCGAGCGTAGTGGATGAGCCTTAACGCTCTGGCCTCGCATTCGGAAGGAGGCGGGTTTGAATACCCGTCCGACTATTAGAGGCGGAAAAGGACTAGTGGCAAGGATTTCACCAATGGCCTTTTGGAACTATTCCGGTATTCACATAGAGTGGTTTGGGGAAACCGTTGAAACCCCAAATCTAGATGGCCGGACTAGGATTCCAACCTGTGTCCTCCCGAATGAGAGGCCAGAGCGTCACAGCGTCTACAAGAATGCGTGTGTCGAATGGTGATGACATAGAAAATTGTATAATTGTTCAGCCCTTAAAACGATGTATACATTGAAGAAAGTAAATTGAAACTTTGCTTGGGAGACCTTAGATTTTGGATTTCCCTCTTACAGTTTTAATTTCCAGCTGTGACTTGCAGTCTTAAGTTGCATAATTGTAGTGAAAAAAAATAAAAAAACTTTAGCCGAATTTGCTGCTCGTGATGAATTATTACGTGTATTATTTGCGTTATAAAGGTGTTCTTCTAAGCCGAAGGAAATAGGAAAGTTCACACTTATTTCCTCCTGCAACGCTGCCACATCTATTTCCTCCAACGTTGTCACGATTTCTGACTTCTGGCAGTGCTCCGGAAATTCCTATACAAGGAAGCGTGTCTCATAGCTAGGCGATATCATAAGAACAGACACATTGCCGAAATGGAAAATTATTTTTCTTCCACGTCTCATATTTTTATTTAACTGTTTTTTTCTGTTTTTAACAGTTTGATTCTTTATACAGATTATCAATAACTATTCATTCACGAGATTTTGTATCTATATAAATCTTCACTTTGGTTATATAATGGACGAAGCACGTCTGTTTATAAAGGCGGAGTGGCTGAACGCTAATGCGCTGACCTGTGGAGCTGTTGATCCTAGGTTCGATCCCACTTGCGGTTGAGTATTTTTTCGTTGATTATTTCCTTTTCACTTGTTGCAAAATACATATCATATGTATATACGTATAAAAAACTTATTACATTTTACGGCAAATTGTTTAAAAATAAATTCTAATATCAAGCGCGAATACACTTGTCATCGGATGTCTCAGTCCACTAATATAGCAGCATCTTTAGTTGTTTATCGTGAAGACAGATTCATTTAGCACTCCATATGAAAAATATTTTGCTAGCAGTTTATAGGCCACATCGACGATAAAATGTGTGTATTTGGAATTTAAAATACTGTTCCGCCAATATAATCTGACGAGTTTAGGGCATTTTAGTGCCGTAAAGGCAGGGAGTACATTTGGAGTTGTTCATGAGAACCTGCAAGATTAATCACAGCTGTTTAATTTCTCGCTTGATCCGACAAAGAAATTATTTTTTTTTTTTTTATTTTGGATCTGTGATTTCAATATGCTGTGAGTTAGGAATTTTTTTTGTAAATGCCTCTCCAAGGATCTAGAATTTTTCAAACACAGCTAGTTCTTGGAGTCTGACGCAAACGCAGTAAACATATGTATCCAATGGTATCGCTGTGAAATGCTCCTTCTAAATGCCAATTTCATTTCTAAGCCAGATGTGAAACTACAAGGCTGTTGGTTGCACATAGCTGCTTTTTTTTAACACTAATTATATGGTAATTTCCCTACGCCTTGGAGAGGCATTTACAAAAAAAATTCCTAACTCACAGCATATTGAAATCACAGATCCAAAATAAAAAAAAATAAAAAATAATAGTTTCTTTGTCGGATCAAGCGAGAAATTAAACAGCTGTGATTAATCTTGCAGGTTCTCATGAACAACTCCAAATGTACTCCCTGCCTTTACGGCACTAAAATGCACTAAACTCGTCAGATTATATTGGCGGAACAGTATTTTAAATTCCAAATACACACATTTTATCGTCGATGTGGCCTATAAACTGCTAGCAAAATATTTTTCATATGGAGTGCTAAATGAATCTGTCTTCACGATAAACAACTAAAGATGCTGCTATATTAGTGGACTGAGACATCCGATGACAAGTGTATTCGCGCTTGATATTAGAATTTATTTTTAAACAATTTGCCGTAAAATGTAATAAGTTTTTTATACGTATATACATATGATATGTATTTTGCAACAAGTGAAAAGGAAATAATCAACGAAAAAATACTCAACCGCAAGTGGGATCGAACCTAGGATCAACAGCTCCACAGGTCAGCGCATTAGCGTTCAGCCACTCCGCCTTTATAAACAGACGTGCTTCGTCCATTATATAACCAAAGTGAAGATTTATATAGATACAAAATCTCGTGAATGAATAGTTATTGATAATCTGTATAAAGAATCAAACTGTTAAAAACAGAAAAAAACAGTTAAATAAAAATATGAGACGTGGAAGAAAAATAATTTTCCATTTCGGCAATGTGTCTGTTCTTATGATATCGCCTAGCTATGAGACACGCTTCCTTGTATAGGAATTTCCGGAGCACTGCCAGAAGTCAGAAATCGTGACAACGTTGGAGGAAATAGATGTGGCAGCGTTGCAGGAGGAAATAAGTGTGAACTTTCCTATTTCCTTCGGCTTAGAAGAACACCTTTATAACGCAAATAATACACGTAATAATTCATCACGAGCAGCAAATTCGGCTAAAGTTTTTTTATTTTTTTTCACTACAATTATGCAACTTAAGACTGCAAGTCACAGCTGGAAATTAAAACTGTAAGAGGGAAATCCAAAATCTAAGGTCTCCCAAGCAAAGTTTCAATTTACTTTCTTCAATGTATACATCGTTTTAAGGGCTGAACAATTATACAATTTTCTATGTCATCACCATTCGACACACGCATTCTTGTAGACGCTGTGACGCTCTGGCCTCTCATTCGGGAGGACACAGGTTGGAATCCTAGTCCGGCCATCTAGATTTGGGGTTTCAACGGTTTCCCCAAACCACTCTATGTGAATACCGGAATAGTTCCAAAAGGCCATTGGTGAAATCCTTGCCACTAGTCCTTTTCCGCCTCTAATAGTCGGACGGGTATTCAAACCCGCCTCCTTCCGAATGCGAGGCCAGAGCGTTAAGGCTCATCCACTACGCTCGGTCCTCCGATCCTAAGGCACTGTCGAACTTTCTTTACCGGTAGGCTGTGTTTGTTTGAATTTTTGCGGCTTAGTCTATTTTGGAGTCGACTATCACGGGTGACGAAAAGTCACCGTTCCACTTCACACACGAGACTAAAGAACACTCACACGAGTGGCGACATCTTCTTCGCCAAATGGTGGTATCTATTTATGTTATTATACTGAAGTAATCGCAATCAAAGATTAACACAAAAATTGTATGATTTATTAAGTAATGAGTTTTTAAATCCCGCAGGTATCAAGTCGCTACGCTGTAGAGCAGTAATTTTAGAACTCTCTACTTCAATCCCGATTCTCAATTAACTTTCTTTACTTATACTTCTATGCGATTTCCTTTCATGTTTTTACATTATATTTTTGTTTTCCTTGACGACGGTGTATGATCATTATAGACCACCTACAGAATTAATGATAGACATGGCTTAAAATTAGAGACATAATTCCAACGATAAATTAATTGTTTCTGAAACGTGAAATTCGTTCTACTGCGAAATGATTATTTTTGATAAACGTATACAGTTGGAAATGGGACAGACGATCTGATTTCGGCGTGGCTGGGAACCAGAGTAGCTTTCTTTCAGCGCTGCCGCCGCAAAAGTGTTTACTTTCATATTGGTAGTTGGTTAAAAATCATTTGATAGTTTCGGTTATAAGAGATTCCTTAAGTATCTTATTCCCTGAGGCAGTTGGAAGGAATCAAGAATATATAATATGCATAAGCATAGTGTAGGTTCGGAACTTATAAAAGGGGAAAAAATTTAAAAGAATATGAAATACGTGGATTTGAACCTTGAACCGCATGTTCAGAAAACCACAACGCTAACCACAGGACCCTCCTCGAAAATGGTTATTCGCTGGTATGTCCACAGACCACATTATGAGTGAAATATTATCGGAAGGAATTAGCTTAACCAGTATGTAAATAATGATCGTTAAAGTTTTACGCTACTCAGTTGTAGTAAGAAGTAGAACGGAGCCTTAGGAGTTATTTTTTGCCTCGCTTTAATGCATTCCCGTTAATTACAACTTTTGCGATAGGTTCTACGATCTGAATTTATTTAAAGTATTATTGAAATGTAGGGGAAGGTTGATGAACTACCCCGCCATTATGAATCGTCAGTGGGGAGGAGCTTAATTATAGTTTTGTTTCATGCATTGACTTACGGAAATGAATAATCTGAAATATAGATGGCTCTGAATGAAATATCCCCCAATGATATTGCCAAAAGGAGGATCCAGCATTGCCTTACTCTTTCCTGGGATGAGATTGATGTCAGATTGTGCAAAAAGACTGATAGAACATGACAGCGCTGTCCACATTTAATGCAAAGACTGTACGAGTATATATAGAAAATTAATGATTATGCATTCTTTAAGAAGTAGGAATATCCTGGGAATGGATATTCCATACGAGCCGTTCACGGAAAAGCTGCGCGTTCAACGCTGTGTGAGTAAACAGCCCTATTTCCTCATGATGATCCTACCACACATCACTTGCCGAGTGTAACTGAGACAAACTATAAATCCTTATAATGAATTACAATTAGATAGTGCTATCGTCATCTATCAGCTGACACGTAATTTTTTTAAGTTTTCTATTAACAAAACATTACGAAAAAATAAGTGTCACTATTTCTTTCTGTTATGATATTTATCTTGAGACAAAAATTTTCAAAAATTTAGAAACTGATAGAGTTTTGTTTAGAATAAATGAAACGTAGGATATTTATAAAACCACTCTTCTTTCTCATAGTCCTCGTGGATGTTATGACGTCTATATACTGGCTATCGTTTTTCCACAACTATGAGGAAACAAACCTTTTACTTTACACTTTGGCGAAATGAATGATCGCGAACAATTTATACTTTAAGACTAGATTGTTACAAATTTCAGTATCCACAACATGATTGTATTTACTTTAGCGTCAATTCAGCATACAATGAGATACCAGCGGTTTAAAATTAAATCTTGATTGTGGTTACTGTTCAGCAAACAAATAGGCAAAGTTCTTCAGCGGCATTAGACAGAAGTCAAGTCACATTCACGATCCATCCAAAAAAGTTTCGAGATAAATAAATTTAAAAAAAACTAATTTCTTCCAGGCCTTTGCAATAATAATGACTTTACAGACAAATAACAATGAATTTGGATTGCTCAATAGATACAGGCAGAAATCTGTAATTTTAAACGTTTCAATAGGTGTATAATACTGTTTTTACTGTCTCAGGTGTACGGGTAACACACAAGAAAAATCACACGCAATCGTTTAACCACTTTTTCCCGCGGCGCGACTCGAACCGTGGAACCACGAGACAACGCACTAGCTTCCGGGATCTGCATCCGCGAATATGAGCCACTTACCACCCCATCGCGTCAGGCTTACCAGAGTACGGAAGATGACGTGGCTACAACGCATAAACGCTTGGCATTATCTTTCCTCGTTCCTGAAAGTTATTGTTTATTTTCCGGAATTTTACATTAATTAATAGCTGAACGAATTGGGTGAAGGGTAAATTTCATCAGTGGCACTAGACAGTAGTCAATTCATACTCACGATCTGGCTATCAAAAATTCTGTTTAAATAAAAAATCTCTAAATTACTCAACGGAATGAGGAATTGATATTTCTCAAATATCGTTGCCGAATTCGTTTACGTTTTTAGAATACTAACCTCTTCCGTGCATTTGAAATAATAGTGACTTTATTGAAGAATAACAACAAATTTTGATTTCACAATAGATACAGGCAGAAATTTGTAATTTCAACTTCCCAATAGGTGTAAAATATGTTTTCACTCTCCCAGTGTACGGGTAACCCAAGAAAAACATAACGCATCATTTAACCACTTTTTGCCCTCGGCTGACTCGAACCGTGGAACCGCAAGACATCGCACCTCGTAGCTTCCGGGATCAGCATATCCGAACCTGAGCCAATTACAGCACCATAGCGTCAGGCTTACCAGAGACGGAAGCTGTGGTAGGAGAAACTAATAACGAGCCAGGCATTATCTTTCCTCGTTCCTGGAATTTACTGTTTATTTCTTGGAATTTTAAATTTAGGAAATAAAATTAAAGAAACTTTTTCATCAATGGTGATATGCGTCAGAATTAACTTTTAAAATTTCTGCACTTCTTTAATAATGTATATTCTTCTTGTGCTACGGTTAACGATTTTGCCCCCTACCGCTAACCGATTTTTTTACGGACTCCCGGAGATAGCGCTCAACGCGATAGGACAGGGAAGATAACTCCATGCTACGAATAATTCCCAGTTGGCGTTATGCAGCAATTATATCATTAGCTATCACTAGTCGGAGCGGCATGTTTTTAAATACGGAAGCTTTGAATTTATGTTCTTCCTTGATGAGAATTTTTTCCGTAAGAACAGCCACTTTCCATTTCCTTTCTCATTTGCTTCCCAATACCACAGGCTAGAAATTATCGTTGTCGCACAATAAGGACATTAGCTAAAAAAAAACTTTTTCGCACAATAGACACATTGGTTTGATTTAGTTCCTTCATTATTTTAAACAGTTATCATTACGTATTACATCAATGATCATTCGCCCGACTTTGTTATGAGCACTAAAAAAATGGGGAATGTTGAGTGACAGAAATCTTTACGGTGAAGTTAAATTTAGTAGGAAAGTGTCTTTCAAATCCTACTCACGCATGCTGCGTCGACAGTGTCTCACGTCAGCCAGAACATTAATGTTATGATTCTTTTCTATTGTTCCACGCTAAGTATGTTCAAGAAAGGACAGAAATAAAATAATTGCTTTTACAGGCAAGCATACTTACAAGACCACTGCCAAAATTATTAAATCCGAAATCTTGTTACGTGTTATATATTTGACTGAACTCTTAGATAAGTCTGTACTGTTTCCAAAAATTTCGAGTCATTTTAAGTCAGATTAAGGGCATGAAATCTGCATTTTGTTGTTATCCAGTACTTTCTAAAAACCAGCATTTTGTTTGAGATTGGTAACTTTCGTGTTATGTGTGAACACTTAATAACTGTAAAATGTCTTTAAAACAGTAAATGAAACGTATTCGATGTTCCTATAACTCTTTTATTGCCGAAATGTAATCACTATTTCGGTTTATGAAACAAAAAAGCGGAAATGTATTTCGTTTTATGGGAGGTGGATGTGGCTCAATTTTAATAGTCGTGAGACTGTACCACCTCCTGGGTATAGTACTGTCTTCGTAGATGTGTATAATGGGTTGAATAAGTCCCAGGAGGAAATGTAGCGATGTGCAATTCAGGTCGTTCGGATTAATATGAGCATGGTAGTACCAGTAACTACTCTCATACACTCGTTCAGATGAACATCGATTTTTCTAGTGTGAGCACTATGTTGCCATACTGGGGCATAGTACTTAGCAACAGGGTAAACCAACGTGAGAGTGGTTTTTCTTAGTGAGTCCGCGTCAGCTCTCCACGAACTACCAGCTATCTTTTTGATGTAATTGTTCTGTTTTTTTTTTTTAAGTCTCTCATGTTTTACACATGTCATTAGAACGTTAAGGAACTGTCTAAAGTGTTTCTATGATTTCTAGGGAAGAAATTATGTGTGTGTCTTTAATGGCAAAAGTTCACTCTGAGCTGCTTATGTGCTATTCTCTTGTTCAAGTGGAATGCATATACCTCTAACCATTCTTCCAATGCATTACTGTTCTCGTCATTAGAGTCATAACGCCAAGCAGTACAATGAGAGTTGAAATCACTGATAACAATCTGTTGGTGTTGATTTCGAAAACTGGAAGGTGGTTGCATAGCGAATTCACAGCTGAGTGGTACTTATAGTTTCTGAGCTCGGAGATGAGGACTTCGATCTGAATCTGTTCAGTGAAGGCCGTAGATAGGATCTGAACATTAGGTCCGACGATAATGTAACTTCCATTTTTGTGGTACGGTTACTTAACAGATGAGAACATTCATTATACTTTTAGTCGTTGCATTTCCCTACTTCTACGTGTCTCCTGTTTACATAAAATGTGGCATTGACTGTGCAGATCATGTATCAGTTCCTCTTTATTAACGCCATGCCTTCAATTTTCATAGAGACAATTTTTAGCTGTATTCCTGATGAGTGCTCCTAGTTTGATGTTTGTGGTATGAAAGGTTTCGCCGGTCTCTTGCCCAGGGATCACCCGATTTATTTCTGATACGGTTCCTAAATGACAATCTAAGGAAAGGCACCTTTCGAGATCCCATTTGTTTATTAAAACAATTTACTAATAATGTAGGTGTCGTTTATATCTTTATGGATATTTTTTATGTGCGCTTTGTTGTGTAACTGTGATTTTAATCTTTATTATCTTAACTACAATATTCCATTGAAATTAAATTATTATTTTTTCAGTCGAAACAGAACATCTACAATATGGGTGAGCCTGATAAGAAGACTGTGCCACTTCCTCTTTCAATTCCCGAACGAACTAGACAAGATACTTCAAAGTCAGCCCAACTAGACAGTACATCCTACAGACCATCACACTACAGATGGGAAGATAATCAGGTACTTTCGAATCCTGTGTATTGCTGCTTATTAAAAGTCCTGGTGCTACAAAACTCAAGTAGAGAGAAATGTATATACAATTGTTTGATGACAGTAATGTTAAGGAATCAAAAGATGAAAACAAACCACGGCGATCACTTTTTCGGGTTCTGGTGATAATCGTAAACCTTTAAGTAACTCTTAGTCATCCCGTAATTCAGCAGACAATTGAAGGTCGATTAATGTGCATGAAGGTGTTTCTCCTACAGAAACTGTAAATGCTTCATTAAGAAATGTAAAAAACAAAATGCTGTGTATATGTAAATTTGTTTTAAAGTTCAAACAAAAATTTAGAAGAATTCGGAGTAAATATATAAAACACAGTGTGGATTCTTTTTAGGGGGTTGTCGTGCCCAGAGAAATGCACATTTTCGTGTTTCAAAAGAATACGTTTCGCAAGATTTTATAAAAACGCATAGAGAATGCGAGGCAAGAACAAGCGAAAACAGAGGAAAAGGGGTCAATAATGTAAGAAATAGAGAGCGAGGCATCATACTGTGGAGTGGAATAGTGGACGAGAGGAATTAGCCAAGCAATGCTCTATATATTTGAAGACGGACACGAGAAACTGATTGTAATGTATAATGAATGGTTTGCTAGGGGTTATCCTTTGCTCATCTTCATGATGCTAACATGATGTGTGTGTTGGGGACCCTGCATGTTTTTCTGGAGACTGTCATGAGAGCATAAACATAGGTTTTTTTTTTGTTTATATTTATATATATACACATTTCACAAGAATGCTCGGAAGATGAGCACACATCATGTGGACGGTAATGTGCTCAGTGATACATGCAAGTGTACTGATTGTATTAGTTTTAGCTGTAATTTGTTGTCTTAATATCGACTTCTGTGCCAGTATACATAAGTTCTGTACCTTTCATGGATATATCAATAGTTTTCATCATTTTGGCGTGAGCTCCCACGCGGCCTATACTTGTGACAGTACTGTATATATAAACTAAGAAGCGGCATTACTGTATTTCAAGATTTTGGTTGGTTGGTTTGCTGTATAGTGTCTTCAGGGATCTTGGTAAATTTGGTGATGTTTTCATTATGATCTTTTTTCAGGAACGTGTTGTTACCATACTGTTTAACGAAGCTTGTGATGTTCCCATCTTTTGAGTGTGACTTTCTATATACAGGGTGTTACAAAAAAAGGTACGGCCAAACTTTCAGGAAACATTCCTCACACACAAACAAAGAAAATATGTTATGTGGACATGTGTCCGGAAACGCTTACTTTCCATGTTAGAGCTTATTTTAGTACTTCTCTTCAAATCACATTAAACATGGAATGGAAACACACAGCAACAGAACGTACCAGCGTGACTTCAAAACACTTTGTTACAGGAAATGTTCAAAATGTCCTCCGTTAGCGAGGATACAAGCATCCACCCTCCGTCGCATGGAATCCCTGATGCGCTGATACAGCCCTGGAGAATGGCGTATTGTATCACAGCCGTCCACAATACGAGCACGAAGAGTCTCTACATTTGATACCGGGGTGGAAGAACTTGGGGCCTAATCAAGACATCACCAACAATTCCTGCCCACACGTTCACAGAAAATCTGTGAATCGAGGAAGTACAGTACATACTAACGAAACTAAAATGAGCTCTAACATGGAAAGTAAGCGTTTCCGGACACATGTCCACATAACATATTTTCTTTGTTTGTGTGTGAGGAATGTTTCCTGAAAGTTTGGCCGTACCTTTTTGTAACACCCTGTATATCAGATTTGCTTCTTGAGTTGTCAGATGTGTTATAGGACAGTGAACAGAATGTGTTTCATTTATGATGATAGAGCATCTGTCTCATACCACGGGTCATTCTATTTTCATGGAGGGATTCAATATACATCATATGCGATGATGTGTGTAGCTGTAATTGAAATCTTTCGTATACCTTCTAACCACGTTATCCAACTAAATCTTTCGTGGAAGGAATTTATAGATTTTTTTTATTTTTCTTGACCTTTTACCGATTTACATATAATCTGAAATATTTTCATGCTGCTTACTGAAACTGTGCAATTCTTTTTCTCCCAGTAAATTTCTGATTTTTCAATTTCTCTTATAATGGCACTTGCTTATTTATTATACGGTCACTCAACAGACATATGGTCGTTGTATTTCCATGGGCACCGGGAGTTGAGTGCAAGGGGTTGCACTTGCACCCCCTTGCTATGAAAGAAAATACAGAGAAAAATATTAAGTGAATCCGACATCAGAAGGGTTTTAAGACCCAAAAAACCTATGGGAGACGTCAACTTATCCCATGATATTAATATACCAACAAAATTCGCCTGTCTCCCATACGTACAGGGTATCACAGACCGGATTGGGAAACTATTAAAGCGGGTGGAGGTGCGAATAGTATATAAGGCTAACTG
Source organism: Vandiemenella viatica (assembly GCA_031002005.1). Classification (NCBI taxonomy): domain Eukaryota; kingdom Metazoa; phylum Arthropoda; class Insecta; order Orthoptera; family Morabidae; genus Vandiemenella; species Vandiemenella viatica. Next base: position 29,844,054 of record CM061918.1, read on the forward strand.
AAAACTTGGTCAGTCACTGACAAAGGTAAAAGACAGTTAACACCCACACCAGCTTATGGGTGTTTACGAAATCCCCTGCAGCTGTGGCAGTGTTTATATCGGCGAGACAGGTCGCACTGTGGCGGAGAGACTTAAAGAACATATCCGCCACTATAAATATAACAACAGCGACAAATCCGCCGTAGTCTGCCATGCTATTAATACCGGGCATGAAATAAAATTTCAAGAAACGAGGCTACTGTGGAGAGAAGACCAGTGGTGGCCCCGACGGGTGAAAGAGGCAGCAGAAATTTTAAAAACACCAACATCATCAACGAAGATAGCGGCCTTTTACTCTGGGATGCTTGGGGCTCGTTGCTATGTCAACATAAACAGTATCACTGACGAAGGCTGGAGGATACCAGCCGAAAGCTCAGGTAATGAAATAAACAACGCGGCATAACCCGAAAGTCAATTATTCATGAACAAAGATGGCCGTGGAAGTATGAGGAATCATTTAACAA
>CM061918.1:29845556-30003835 GCA_031002005.1 Vandiemenella viatica
TTGCTGAGGCGGCTTGGGCCCCACCGCGGCCTAAGAAGACCGGTATTTTGCGCGACCTAAGAAGACCGGTATTTTGCGCGACGCGTTTGTATTTTTCTACGCAGCAGCTGCTTACTGTGGGGCCCAAGCCACCTCAGCAAACAGTTTTTGGATTTCCATGTATCAGTGGCACCATGAGAAGGTGAGTTGAAATAACCTAACCTGAATTTACTCTAACCAACTATAACAAACACTTTAACATTCTGTATTAACCAGACCTCAACATAAGTTCTGTCTCAGAAAGTGCCATAATTTTTTAACCAATATTTTCCTATATTTGACGCGCATCCACCTCTAGTGCATCCCACCCTCATTATCGCTTCACATACACTCTGAATTTATGGAAAATAAGAATTAACCTGAACTTACGCTAACTTATTCCACCTTCATGATAGTGGTTTTTGTTAAGACTTGTGTGTGCGTTAATGTGTCTGATACGTTATGTCAGCACCTTTGATTGCATTGAGTTCTGTGATGCACACATAGTTTGCTTTCATCCTTTGCTCACCCTATCATGATTGGAAGATTGTATGCGTTGTGAATACTTATCACATAGTTTTCCTAACCTTTGCCCCTTTGATCGATAACATCTGTAGTTTTCATCCTTTGCACTCCCTGACGGTAATGTGATGTGTGTGTTGGAGGGGCCGTGCAGGTTTGTCTGGGAAATGTCGCTACATCCGAAACATATATTTTTTGTACATATATGACACTTTTCTGTAGCCAGTTGTAGAAATGAAAACACATCATATAGTTGGGCACTGCACTCTGTGGTGCACGCAGGTGTAATTGTCATGTCAACCAACGACATCTTGTTTTGGAAGGAAATTACGTAATTTTGGTAATATTTTACATATTTTAATCTTATTTTTTCATTAAATTTAATGGAATTTATGAGATTTTTCATGCTTCTTACTGAAACTGTATATTTTTTCATGAAATTATGCTTCTCTCTTGCTCCCTGTAATGCTCGATACTTTGTTCTTTTTCTCTGACTGGTCGGTTTTCATAATTATGACACAACAGAATTGGGGATTCACACCGGTATCCTCCTGAACGAGAGACCACCGAGGATCATAGAATGGTCAACGGAAGTGTTTACCATCAGTAAAGTGAAATTAACAAATCCTGTAACTTATTTGCTTAAAGACTATCAGGTAAAGATATTGCAGGAGCATTTTACCAGCAAGAATTACAACTAACAAAACTTACAAGTACATTTTTTTTTGGTTGAACGAGTGATAAAGAGAAGGAAAAATATGATCTTGGTGAAGTGGTTGGGTTTTGATAAATCACATAACACGTGGATTCATAAAAAAGATTTATTTAAAATGTAAAATACATTTTTTTCCTTAATAAATAAACTTATTTTTTTTTTCTAACAATTGTGTTTTTTTTCATTCAATTACGTTAATATAATGCAAATGAGCATACAGCTCAGCAAACTTACAATCTATGTACAGCAATAATTTCTTGTGTACACTTAGTCTATTTTACAATGTTTTTTTTTTCTTCTTCAATTACGTTAATATAATGCAAATGAGCGTACAGCTCAGCAAACAAAATGTCATGCAAAGCAATTCAGCAGCACTCCCCCAGCAGCCAATTTATATTTTATGCAGCGTCCTAACTTGATAAACTGAGATTTTACAGAGTCCTAACTTATCTACATATTTACAAAATTGATACATATTTACAAACTAGAAACACGGATAAACGGTATATTTACAAAACATTCACACATTATTTACAGACTTGTGCCCCCACGGGAGGGTCTCTATCCCGTCGGGGAAAATATACCGCTTATCGTCCGTTCTAGACAGACCCAGTTTGGATATTTGAACAGTATTTACAACATGAAGGGTTGATGTGATCCTTTGCTGCAGATGGTACCTGGGTGTTTCGCCATGGAGGCAATTTATGTAATCCTCCATCTGCAGCTTTCTAGTGACTGAGCCAGCCAAACCTTTAGCCCGTCTAGAGGTCTGGTCTGTCTCGAGCCGGAATGCATACATTTTTGCCCTTAACCCAGCAAACTCCGCAATCAGGGTGCCATTCGCTTCGTCCTTCATAACACCGACAACCTTTTCATTGTGGGACTCTATCCCATAACGGTTGCCGGTGCTATAACCAGACGTGTCGAACTCCTCCCCGTTGCGTCGCATCACTTCATATGGATCGCAGTTCCGCACCAAGTAGATGAAGCTGTCTGTATCCATATATAGCAATTTAGGGCTTCTAAACTGAGGAATGGCAAATTCATAATGAAATCTGTACATCCTCAGTTTAGACAGGTCAAGAATGCACATTCCGACATACACAGGTTTATTAAAAACTATCCTAGCTTTCGCCATCTCCACGGCCACAAAGTTCTTGTTGAAAACTGTTACTTGCTTAAAGTGTGGTGAAGCTATGTGTTTGCGGGCACCGCGGCGGCCCACCCATGCTGTACACAATTTCACGTCGCGGTGTTTTCGAATGTTCTCCATAGTCTTGCCGAAAATTGAATTGTTCATCAGTTTGTAAAAATCTCTCTCGAAATCTGTTTTGGCGTCACGGCGAGAACACGTATTGAGAGATATGTATTCTTTCAACCACGGTGACTGATTGAAAGATATTACCCGGTGTATTTCGGTCACCTGCAGCCCCAAGCCTACACATTGCTGGAGGACTCGGTAATGGAGAACATACCGTACCTTGTTCTCCAGTGTGGTCATCAGCTTGGGGAGGGTAGAACCTTCTGGGGCTTTGTGGTCTGGACATGGCGGTAGGTCTGCTAAAACGTCGTGTTTATCCTGAGGAATCGTAAGGTCTACCTCCAATACGAACCCCCTAGGTGAGTCAGCTGCAACGCTCATGAAATCTATGCTAGCAATCTCTTTAGCCGAAAGCCATTGAAACCCACCAGAGGGTAGATACTCCGACATGGCCCAGCCGTAAAGATTGTTTACGTCGAAGTACATTATAAAATCTTCAGACGCCTCGCGGTTGTACTCCGGCATGTACCGGTTATTTGCCTTCGCATACCTGTGGACGCACTGGCAAATACCTCCGCGAATACCTCGTTCGAAAAAGAGCAGCATGTCGATATCCGTCAGAAGGTCCAGTTCGACACGCGGTGCTCCTTAACATAGCCTGCCACGAAAGGCCTGGGATGTGAAATAGTGGGCGGGGTCCAGGGTGTACTTCCCCAAACATACACTCCTAAATTTCTCAAACAGATCTGCAAGTAACCGCACATCTATGTCCATGTACAGACTTGCATATTCGCCCAAAGTCTTGATCTGGAAGGTCCGCCACACCTTTGTCGCGTGTTCGTAATCTTCATCAGAATGTGTGACTCCGACAACGAACTGTAGAATTTTGATTTTGGAGGAAGCGTGGCCTCGGTGAGCTATCCCACGAATCCATGTATTCGTAAGGGAAGACACCTTTCCGTTTAACTAATTGGAACTTCTCGGGGTCGGTGAAATGAGCACTAGTAATGTCCATGTCGTCGTCCTCAAGGGTTCCAACCAGTTTGTCTAATGGGAGCTGCATGAACCGGTATGAGTCCAGAAACCTTACGTGATTGAAGTGAATTCAATCTTTTTCGAAAAAGAAATATAACGTTCTGTGTTGATGGGAAGCACGTCCATTCTTCGGAATCGAGTTTTGATAATGCCATTACAATGAAATGAGCATCATACCCAGAAAGATTGTGAAAGAAAATGGGTATGTACTTTTTAGTCTTATACTGCAAATTGCAATCATTATGTGCAGCCCCCCTAAATTCACCTGTGATATGACAATGATCGCGGACCTTGACAGTCCCCGGTTCAATGTCTTTCTCGCAGATGTGGCATACCGTAGCATCAGCAAACTTTGCTTCTTGCTCGTCTGTCATTACAAGAGGAATGCACCTCTTGTAAATTTTATCAACTTTCTTGGCAAGTTTGACGAGTTCGTCAACAAGCCATTTTTCAGGATTTTTTCCCCTGAAGGAGTTGAAACGCGACAGACTAGGTACGAGTGGACAAACGACCTGGTATGCGGCAGCGAAAGGGAGATGTTTCTGGACTAAGTAGTGTGAGAGGCGTTGGGTGGGGGACTGCAAGAATCATAAGGTAGCAATAAACTTTCAAAATCCGCGTAAACGACGACGGGTACACGCTCTTGGTGCACAAATCCTTAAACTTTAAGGTTTTATCGTCGTCGCCGGGTAAATCCACTCTTACAGGATCAACCCTTGCACAGTCAATCTCGTGGCGGTCCAGGAGATCTTTGCGTCCAAAATGTTGCAGACATCTGTCACAAATAAATATAGTATGCTCATGCAAACTTAAAGAAGAACTGACTAGCCGCGGCAAGTCGTGAATCCAACAGTAATGGAATTTTTTCCCACTGCCGTCGGTAATCATCAACATGTTAATGTGGTGAACGCGTTTGTCTGCAGTGTGATGGAGGGCTCCGGAAACTACATGTTTACCTTTAACTTCATCCAGACCGAAAACATTTACAGAATAGTCTGGATTTTGCCTCTCAATTTAGAAATGTCAGAGAGGTTTTACCGGAAACTCAATACCTGAAAAATCGAAACGGTGGTTGGCGAAGGCTTCCATATAATTACTGACTAGGTACGCATGTTTTTTCGGCGCCTTTACTTGAGCTGCAAGAAGTGTCCATAAAAAGCAGTACTCGTCATTATTGTTTTTAACATTGATGACGGCTTGCTTTCTACAGATATCAAGTGGCAGAGCAACATAGGAAGACCCACGATAGAAAGGTTGAAAATTAGAAATGCTAATGTCGAGGGATTCTATTCTATCGAGAGTTTTGCCACTTGTCCTTTCTTGAAACTCACACAATTTTACTCTGAGCTCCGACTTCACATATTTTTCATACCAATCCGACAGGCAAGTGCTTGTTGTGACCTCACGCATTTTAGTTAAAAAGCACATACGAGCGGTTTCTAAAATCATTTCCTTCTGTATTTTATATGTGTTAATCAGTCCAACCTGCACCTTTACAGATGGGGAGGACCGATTATCCACAATTTCGCGAACTTTACCGGCAACAAGTTTAAAAGCAAGCATCAATGAAATTCATTGGATCAATAAAAATTTAGAGAATTTGAATTGCCCCGGAATAAATTCTATTTTTAAATGCACTAAGCCTGTCTTCAAGGACTAATCGCGATACTGCTGACTCACCTATCGTTGCTGCATGATCATGACTGCATAAGGCTGCCCCTGCACCGGCATACTGCCGACTTGGCCCCGGCGATGGGCGGCTGGAGCCGGGCGATGGGTCGGCGGACTGGCCGCTGGGCCCCGGCGATGGACCTGCATACTGTCGGCTGGGCCCCGGCAGTGGGTTGTTGAAGTGCCGGCTGGGTCCCGGCGATGGACCGGCATACTGTCGGCTGGGTCCCGGCTGTGCTCGACTTGGGCCCGGCGATGGACTGGCATACTGTCGGCTGGGTCCCGGCTGTGGTCGACTTGGGCCCGGCGATGGACTGGCATACTGTCGGCTAGGTCCCGGCTGTGGTCGACTTGGGCCCGGCGATGGGCGGCTGGACAGGCGAGGTGCTGCTGCTGTGGCGGGCGTTCGGCTAAGTCCTGACGTCTCCCATGGTCGCCATATTGGTGGCGGAACTGCCTCGTTGGCTGGGTGTCCGACCGCCCCCTCTGAAACATAAAAAAAAGGAGAAAAATGTTTTAGTATCATGAAAAACATAATTTTGTAAGCATAAAATAATATAGGTAAATTACTGATGTACTGGACTTACCGATATTCCAGTGTGCTGGTGGTTGTGGAAGAACCCATTGTGGTGGCGGAGTTGGCGGCATGCTATGTGGTGGTGACATGCTCTGCGGCACATCCACGTCAATATTTGGGAGCATGCTCCATTGTGAGCAATCACAAGCTCTTTTTGGGCTACTTATTTCTTGAGAATTACCCTTACGCTTCTCTGCGCGTGATGGTTCATCTGAAAAAGAAAAAATGTATTAGCAATAGTTATAAAGACATGGAAAAAAAAATAATCTATAGATAAATACGTACTGAAATAAAAAAGGCCGCTGAATGAAATATCCAAATCACCTGCGAACAAATAAATTAATAATATAGACTACTGCTTCAGCACTATACATTTTCATAAATCTAATTACTTTGAAAAATTATCATTACCGAAATCATCCTCAGCGAGAATTTCATCAATGTCTGAAGCAGAAAAAAAAGCTCATCAGTATATGTGAAAGAATTTAAAACAGCCAGAAAAAACAAGTTAAATAACAATAATTTACTTACCAATATCGCTGAATAAGCTAAGATCCTCAGAAGACATTGCGATGATTGAAGTTTTCAGCTCGACGACTCAGAGAAGACTGGATGGCAGAAGGGGCGTCTCAGCCCTATTTATACACGCGTCTGGAGCCATGGAGAATTGGTGTGGGAAGACTGCGCCCACGATGATAAAAGTGGTGCAGCTGTGCGCATTCAATTACGAACCCGCATCATGCAGCTGCGAGGGGAGCGATAATTCGAGTGTGGTGCAGCTGTGCTCATTCAATTATGAACCCGCATCATGCAGCTGCGAGGGGAGCGATAATTAGGGTGTGGTGCAGCTGTGCTCATTCAATTACGAACCCGCATCGTGCAGCTGCGAGGGGAGCGATAATTGATGGCTTCCGGGTGTGTGCATTCAATTACGGACCCGCATCCTGCAGCTGCGTGGGGAGCGATAATTGATGGCTTCCGGAGGGGAGCGATAATTGATGGCTTCCGGAGGGGAGCGATAATTCGGGTGTGGCGCATTCAATTACGGACCCGCATTCAATTAAACTCCCCTAGTTCCTCGGCTCCCCTCCGCTCCAAACTGTCTGCAAAGACAGGTCCATAAGAATACATGGGGAAAAACTGTCCGCTGACCGCTGTACATAAGGAAATAATAAGATCAATCTGAGGTTACAGATGTGAGACCCCCTCCCCGCAATTCAATTAGCATTAATTAAAATCAATTAAGGCTCCCCGCCATGGGGGGGGAAAGTGGGCTCACTCCATCCTCCATAAGAATACATGGGGAAAAAACTGTCCGCTGACCGCTGTACATAAGGAAATAATAAGATCAATCTGAGGTTACAGATGTGAGACCCCCTCCCCGCAATTCAATTAGCATTAATTAAAACCATGGGGAAAAAACTGTCCGCTGACCGCTGTACATAAGGAAATAATAAGGTCAATCTGAGGTTACAGATGTGAGATTGCAGCGGCTCCCCTCCTTAATTCAATTAAACTCCCCTAGTTCCTCGGCTCCCCTCCTTAATTCAATTAGGACCCCACGCAATTCAATTAGCCTTAATTAAAATCAATTAGGGCTCCCCCCACGCAAATCAATTAAAATCAATTAAGGACCCCACGCAATTCAATTAAAATCAATTAAAATCAATTAAGGACCCCACGCAATTCAATTAAAATCAATTAGCGTTAATGCGCATGCTAATTAACGTTCCCTTTGATGGCGCCGACCGGCGTATAGACACTACTTTCATTCATTCATTCGTTGATAAGATTGCAGAAATAAAATGCCACATTAATGCTTGTATGAATTCTTTCTTCTCTCATGTTGTTCGGGATTGGAATGCACGGAGTAGTGATATGTTTTCGTGTAAAGCACCTACTGTCACTCGCAATTTTGTAAATTGCAGAGTGTATATGTAAATGTAGAACAATTAGTGTTGTGTTAAGTTTGATTATTTATACACAAGTGTAAGAAAAAATGTTAATTTTGTTGTAACAGTATAAATCACTTGAAAAAAAGTATGTTGTTTCAACATCTATTGGTGATAAATTGGAAACCATTTGATATAGTTTATTTTACAGCTGAAAATAAGTAAGAAAGGTTTCCAAAAAGTAACTAGAAAATGTGACACCAGAGAGTTACATTGGAGGACGGTTGGTAGAAATACCTTTCTAGGATGCTTCTCGACTGCTTCTTGGGTGCATACGGCATGAAAAATTTGGTATATATTAACCATATTAAATAAAATATGGATTGTTATTATTTATATAAAGAGATTTGGCTTCATGTTTGAATAGCGTTAATTCACGAGCAGAGTTAAACTTACCAGGCTATCAGGTACGAAAATGTAATTGAAATATAAAGAGCAGTTACGGTTCATTATAATAAACGGGTTGTGTCACTGTTTTATGATTGTTTCACGCGTATCTTTTAATTCCAACTTCAATATAGGGTTCTTCAACCCCCAGAAATATTAGTGTAATCTGCATGTGTCTTATACTAATTCGGGATCTGCCGATAGTGAAAAATTTAAGCATAGATATTAAGAACATCTTCTACAAAAAGAATAAAACAGAAAAGAAATCAGGAATTATTTTGGCAGTTTATGATTTACAGTCAGTGTTGCCAGTGAAAGTACCGAGCATGGTAGTGTAATGGTTAGCGTTCTGTCCTCGTAATCGGGAGGACAGCGGTTCGAATCCCCGTCCGGGCATCCAGATTTGGGTTTTCCATGGTTTCCCAAATCACTCCAGGCAAATGCCAAGATGCTTACTTCAAATGGCCCTTGCCGAATTCCTTTCCTTGCCCCCCATCCTTTCGCGTCTCTAAAGACCTCGCTGTTAAGAGACGTTAAGCAGTTTACATAAAAAAAAGTTATAGTTGGACAAAGTTATGTATTTTTCTACAATCTCGAATCAACATTTATAATTTTATGATAAAAAAAATCGAAAACTTGTTGTTCCTAATGGCGTGAAGAATCGGGAAACAGACGCTCTATAGAAATTATCTGTTATTGCAATGTACATTTATGCTTTACGTACATAATTATCTACATGTATGCTGTTCCGGGCTTAAAATCAAATGAATAACATACATGTATCGTGCCCATGGCCAAAAAGGAGGATGATTCTGTTCCCAGAATTATTGAAAAATCGTTGAATAGAGCAAAAAATCGGGTCCCATCTATGTTTCTGATTAATATAGTCTATAGCGCTAATTCGAAATGCAACGAAAAGAACTTCCGTTAAGCGTTCCAGACATAAACCGCACTGCTATCTGTAAAGTAAAGCCACCTATTATGAAGTAGGTTTTCAATTTTTTAAAGACATTGATGGAAATGAATTCGGGGTAAAAGTTAGAATATTGTGTTTTTAAAAGGACGTGAACACATTTCATTTCAATACCAGCTATCAGTATTCAGAATGGAATAGTATAAATTTTCAGTCTACTAGAGGGGGATCTACTGTGAGTAAACCAATTGCATCTGTCTAGTTCAAATCCACATATATTAAATTGAATGTTTCATGAGATTCTGGTGATGTTTAAATAGCAGACACAGTAGAATCCAACATTTCAGTGAACTTGGAGCAATCAGCTATCCTGAAGTTATTATTTCTGTGGAATGGACGTATCTTGGGTCTCACTGCCACAATCACTTCACACATTTTTGGTCTGTGCTGCGTGTTTGATATTGCAACACAAAAGGACTTCACAAATTGCTGGCTAATGCGATTACTGCTGAATATAAAATCACTACACCGTCTCCACCTCCTATATCTATCAATCATTGTTTGATTCCCTTTGCCTATTCTTTCACTGCATTCCCATTCTCGTCATCAGATTCATAACCCTATGCAGTACGATAAGAGTTGGAATCAGCGATAACAATCTCATAGAATTCTCTTCTATGAAGGCCTAACCATTAGGTCCGACGAAGATGGAACTTCCATATTTGTGTTAACGTCTCTCAATCACTCATATGTACTACATTAATATTATTACATTAACATTAATCCACGCGTACATTTTGGGTTGGCGCTTTTCGCTATTTCTATGTGTCTCCTGTATACATAGAATATGGTATTTGTGTTGACTTCACAGATCTTGTAGCAGATCCTCTGTGTCTGATGACTTTTCTTCACTGTTAATGGGCGCAATTTTTAGCTGTGGCTCTAATACAGCCTCAAAGGTTGATGTTTTTCTAGTGTGAAAGGTTTGACCGTCATTATATCGTTGCTGAGGGATCGCCCGATTGCTTCTGATATCGTTTTCAAATCGCACCTATCAGGGAGGCGCCATTCATGAGCCCCCAGATGCTTCTTAAACCAAATTATGAGTGATGTAGCTGTATATAATATTGCAATTGCTATTATTTTTATGTATGGTGTGTTGTGTAACTATGGTTTTCATCTTTATTAACTTAACTTTAATATTACGTTGCAATTAAATAATTATTTTTTCAGGAGAAACAAATCCGCTGCAATATGGGTGAACGCGATATTACAAGTAGGATGGCAACGTTTGGTCTTTCAACACGCGAAGGGACCAGCCAGGAAACTACTACTTCAGCCCTAAGCGTGACCCTTCAGCAAGTGCATTCCACAGACCATCACGGTACAGACGTGAAGATAATCAGGTACTTGCAAGTCCTGTTTTTTAAAAAACCTGGTGGAACGAAACTGAAGTTGATAAAACTATGTAGACAACTGTTTGATGACAGTTATGTTAAGGAATCAGAAGGTGAAGACAAACCACGGCGATTATTTACTTCGGGTTCTAGTGATCATCGAGAACGTCCAAGTAGTTCTCATTCTTCCAGTTGTTCTGCAGCAGTAAAGTAGGGTGGGCATGAAATTTTTTATTTTTTATTATTATTATTTTTTACGCCTTGTCGACGGCTAAGGTGATTAGAGGCGGGATGGGACTGGGGACAAAGAACGGGAAGGAATTCGGCCATGGCCTTTTTGAAGGAACCATCCCGATATTCGCCTGGAGTGATTTGGAGAAGCCATGGAAAACCCTAATCTGGATGCCCGGACGGGGATTCGAACCCGCGTCCTCGCGAATGCGAGGCCAGAATGTTAACCGTTCACCCACCACGCTCGGTGTAAGCATGAAGAGATTCCACCTAGAAAGACTATAAATGCTTCAAATTCTCTGCACATTCAGTATAGTAGCCTTCTGTCGTTACGTTTAGTCGATAACACTGAGCTATACCGGTATGCGTATTGTCACCATGTGCACACCCTGTAACTGGTCTATCCTGATGGTAACATTATACGTGTGTAGGTTCTGCGGATTTTTCTGGGGAATCCTCTGTAACCACCCGACTACCTGATTTCCAAGAATTTTACATCTTTAATTCTTGAAAGACATCGCCCAACAAGAGATTAAGGTGGTAACTTTCTATATGAACTGCAAGAAGAGATGTATCAGATACACATACTGCATGCCAGCGTTGATCAGCATCATCTACAACTTAGTGGAACTCAGTGGAATCCTCACAGAGCGGGGCGGTGTAACGGTTAGCGTTCTCGCCTCGCATTCGGGAGGACGGCGGTTCGAATCCCCGTCCGGGCATCCAGATTTGGGTTTTCCATGGTTTCCCCAAATCACTCCAGGCAAATGCCGGGATGCTTCCTTCAAAAGGCCATGGCCGAATTCCTTCCCATTCCTTGCCCCCATCCTTGCCCCCCATCCTTTCCCGTCTCTAAAGACCTCGATGTTAAAAAGAGACGTAAAGCAGTTACAAAAAAAAAAAAAAAATGGAATCCTCCAGAACCCTTTTATTGTACTCTGGCATTTTGAAATCAGTGCAGAGTGAGAGAATTCTCACGCATTTAACAGATTGTTAGTTGAAGAGCGAATATCGTATCTCCTACATACTACAACGGAACTGTCTAACGGTCCTCTGTCCATACCGAATCGCATTAGTATAGGTTTGGTAGCCACTACATACACGGAACGCTGCAAATCGAAATTCTGTTACTGCTGACGATGAAAACATTTCGAGGACTCTTGGTCAAAAATACACACAAAAATATCTGAAATAACTACAAATAAAAACCCATCCCTTCCTACCGGCACAAACACCACTAGACGTTTTTCGCTGTTGAAGGGTCCGCAGTTACTGTAGGCGATAAAAGGCTGTTTGTGTCTAAAACACTTGTACAACAGATACTAATAAACAACCTCCACCTCCAACACGAACGTTAAAAAATCGCATACTAATCGGAATTTATACAGGAATTAAAAAAAAAAAAATAACCATGAAAGAAAGAAGAATGGAATGCTTTGCATTATGCCAGCACTCGCCTCAAGTGATTTTGAGAAACAATAGAAAACCTGACTATAAGACTGTACCAGACGTCGGTCCCCCGTGTCAGAATTTCCTGCACAAAACAATTTTGATGTATTTCGCAAGTTTCTGATGATCTCGCGTCTTGTCTTATTCTAATAAGAATTTTAACAATAATCTGTTCCGCAAGGCTAGCATGCGCTTCTAATTACGGTTAAACGAATAGCACTTCATGTTGGTTGACGAACATCTCAAATAGAGTCCCATAATTCAAACAAGTACAACCAATTTCGGCATTTGATTCCTTCATAAGTCACTAAATCGAAATACTTTAATTTTATTTCCCATAGCATTTATAGTCCTATTCCAATGAGTAGGATATGATAATCCACACTGTCTTTTTCGTTGCATATATTCTGTACACAGCAGTTCACCCTCCCGAAGGATGTTGTAACTACGGACAGTAGCGATAGTCTGAAACGCTTAAACGATAGTGGCCGAGTTCGCATCCACAGTCACTAATGATCAGCATTATTTACTTGAATAGCTCCATAGAAGGATATATTTTCTGAAGATACCCGCCTCCTTATTCGGTTTCAACACGTTGATAAAGTTTTCGCCAAAGTAGAAACCTAGGGTCACACACAAATAGATTTTGTAAGTCATCCATAAAGATAATCGGATGACTGGTAATTGTTTTCGTTTTAGTTCAGAAGATACAGTACTGCCGTTAATACCTGTATTTACTAAAATGTGTTTGCTAGCAGATCCTATGTGTCTAGGAATTGTAGTGTGCAAGTCATTCCGTTCATAATATGGTGTAAATGCTACTCTTCGCATAACTAGTTATAATGAATTACAATGTTACGGAAATTATACTGCATATTAAGTGGTTCATCATATTTTAAGGAATAGTAAAGATACTAGCAACGAATTAACGACGTATAATTAGTGAAATCATGAATGAGGTAGTAGTGGCAATCTTAGATTATATTCAGTAATTCTAATTAATTAATGTAATAGTAATGACATATCTATTAAACCAGCCCAATAACAGCAAATAAAGCCCGCAGTTCTGTTATAAGTAGAAGTGAATCCCGTAATAGGTGCTTGTTCGAGCTTGTGTTTCGCGGATTACAAACAAACGACATATAAAATTTTCGTACAGTCAGCTTGATCTCCCCTTGTTGTTTTTGTTGTTATTGGGAGTTAAGGGCGCGTCGACGGCGGGGTTATTAGCTCCTAACTCCCCTTGTTCATTTCATCCAAAATATCTTGCATGGTTCACACGAATAACAAACAGCTTCCCGAATAACAATCAAGAGAAGCCTTTGCTGTATTTCCGTATACAGTTAGGTAACGTTTCATCACACGCGGCCATATTCTCACTGCTGTAAAAGTGCCCGCTCCAAAGGCGACGCGACTCCCTTGCATTCATTGTGAATTAGTGACGGTGGCCGCCCAGTGGAGCTATGACGTATTGTCCACCCCAGTCGGTAATCTCGCCCTCTGGCTCGAAAACGCTGCTTTTGAGGATATAAATGAGTCATACACATACACTCTATTATTACATGAACGCGTAATACTATCGAAACACAGTTAGTTGGTAAATAATTTTTGGAAGATTTCCTAACTAAAAATACGTAAATGATCCAGCTGACCTAAAAACACGCTTTTTTGTACCGACAGGGTTTTGAACTCGTATACCCCTGGCTGCGAAGCCTAAGTAATTGTATTTATTAAAATCTGTGAATATGTATGTAACAAACACATAAGTAAAACACTTATACAGCTTAATCACTTATACAGCTTAATCGGCCTATAACTCGAAAAAAAAATATAATTTATATTTGAGACTGATTAATCAGTTTAATTGAGTAACAATTAAATTAAATGCCTCCTGGATGTTAGATTACGCAGTAATTGAATAACAAAATATCTAATCGTTTTAATCACAATTATTATTCAATAAAAAATCATATGGTATGGTTTGCACTTTAGAAACTTGACTGCTGAAATTAAAGTAGCTCCCTCCCGAAGAACCGAATGGGGGACTGTTTTACCTCCGGATTGTTTTCCAATAATGGCGCTCATCGTAGTTGCTTAAACGGGTGAAGCATAATCGCCACGCTTGCTTAAGAACGGATTGGCGATTTCTTGAACAGCCGCCCACTTTGGGTCAGACGCTGGGTGTAGCCGCTCAACTTGAGTCAGACGCTACGATGGATGCACTCATATTAATCCCTGAGTGCTGGGCTGCCTCTTGCGCATCCCTTGCCGAACCGAAGTACTACTTCTCCGCCAAGTGATTCGTTGAGGTCTTCTCCGTAATCCTGGTAAGGAGCCCTCACAAGGTGCTGCCAGCCGGGCCAAGGTTTTTTTAAAGAGGTGTTACTCCTCTTCACTCCCCCTTAGTGCCGGCTTGTGACAGGCTGAGCCTGGCTTCCCAATGCCAGGTCCAGGATGGCGGGGTTAAAAAATCATATAATATAGTTTAATCCGAATTTGAATCGCGTATTATATTAAAATTAACAGTACATTAGAGTAAAAAAACATTACAGCCCGTGTTACTCGTCTATACTGGAAGGCCCGGTGCTGGAAGCAGGTGGCTTTAGCTGTCGACAAGTGATTAATCTTGCATACCAACAATAAAAGGCAGCCCCTTTTGTATTTGGTCATAAAATTCCGATCAAAGTTATAATTGTAGAGCACGTGACACTACTCAGAATAGCAAATAATATCCCGTTGTATCGAACAGGTGCACTTTCTGTCAACAATCCCATTCATCTACATTACCAACATTGTTCTCCTTCGATTTTTGCCACATAAGGACAGGCAATGATAGGCTAGGTGTTTGTCAATTTGGCAACTGTATTATGTCTTGTCATTGTGTCCCCAGAGATAAATTAGGACCTATTTGGATGGCTCCTAATATGCATAACAATAGGGCAACTAGCAAGGCGAACTGGAAACCAATGGAGCGTGGCTACTGGCGACTGGTGGTGATCCATCAAACCTTTCAACAACTCAGAATAATTAGTCTAATTACGTATACCTCATTTGCTTATCAATAAAGGGTGCGTGGCCTGTTTTATCTAGACGTTTACCGCCCATCAGCCAAGATTAAATCACTTCTTGGCTAGGTTAAACATGATCTGGGACTTAGGAAGCATGGTGTATACCACATACCGTGCGAGTGCGCAAAAGCATACGTCTGATAGACCATTCGCACGTTTGGGGAACAGTGTACAGAACATAAACGCCACACCGAGCTACAGCATCCGTCAAAATCAGTTATTGCTGAACATTGTCTAGAGACCAGGCATACTATCAAAAAATGAAGACACCGAAATTCTGAGATACACATCTCATTTTTGGGACTGTTTATACAAGGAAACCATTGAGATACGGCTACGGAATAGCTTCATCAACAAAGACAGCGGGTTCCAACTAAGCCAAACCTGGAACCCAGCACTGAAGCTGCTCCGCAAACACCAGAGTAATGGCACAGTGAGCGACGAGGGAGGCATGCAATCTGAAGATCACTGCTCGACGCGCCGGAGCGTACCATCCACACCACAGCTATCGGAGCGCCACGGCGGGAGTGGAGGGGATAGGTCGAAGGGTATAAATACCGCTCCGGCGTTTCCGGCCCAGCAGTCACCCATCCAAGTATCTACATCACCAGGCGGACTGCAAGCACCACAACAACTTCAGTGTCATCGTCCAGCTGCTACAACAGCAAACATTGCTAATGACTCAGGTCTTAGCAAACACAGTCACCCCGGGATTGACACACCCGATGATTCCACCCATACAGCACTGTCAACCTACCGCTGAACTGGAAGGAGATACGGGACCACCTGTAAGAACTTCCCCATACTCTTGGGGGCAATGCTTCCCCAGATGATTAGTGTCTGACGCCGGCCTGGCAGTCGCTTTTTGAACTGCGCTCCTCATACCGGTCAGCAGACGCAACCTGAAGCTGATGGCACGTCACGCCGTCGAAAATTCGTTGAACTTCGATCAATTGATCCTGCCGCATGCCCGAAAGATCTTCAAACATTAGATTCGCCGCCAAAACCTACGATTACATGTCTCTCAACTCCTCAGAATATTAAATTTCATTTGGCGTGGATGCATTCGCTATTTCTATGTCTCTCCTGTGTGAATAGAATATGGCATTTTTGCTGACTGCATAGATCTTGTAGCAGTTCCTGTTTGTCTGATAACATGGCTAAAATGTTAATAGAGACAACTTCTAGCTGTGGCCCTGAAGAAAGATGTTACTGGTGTCAAAGGTTTGGACGGTATTATACTGTTTCCCAGGGATCTCACGATTATTTCTGATATCGTTTTCAAATCGCAATCTACGGGGAGGCACCATCCGCGATTCCCATTTGTTTACTAAACCAAATTACCAATAATGTACAGGGTAAGTAAAGTTTATATCGTTATTGCTGGTATTTTTATGTGCGCTTTATTGTGTAACTGTGATTTTGATCTTTATTCTCGTAACTAGAATATTCCATTGCAATTAATTAATTATTTTTTTTCAGTGGAAACAGAACAGCTACAATATGGGTGAGCCTGATAAGAAGACACTGTCGTTTCCTCCTTCAACTCGCGAAAGAACCAGCCAAGAAACTATAACGTCAGCCCAACTGGCAAGTACATCCCATAGACCATTACAGTACAGATGTGAAGATAATCAGGTACTTAAGATTGCTGTGTGTTCCTGCTCATCAAAAAAACCTTACTACAAAACTCAAGTTGAGAAAAATGTATAGACAATTGTTTGATGGCAGTAATGTTAACGAACCAAAAGTTAAAAAAAAAAATGACGATTATTTTTTTTCGGGTTTTAGTGATAATCGTGAACTTCCAATTAGCTCTCATTCGTTCAGCCGACAATTTAGAATTTAAATTCGAATGAGCTTGTTGAGATTCCACCTAGAGATAATGTAAATGCTCAAATTCCCCAGAAGTTAACAAATTCAGAAAATGGGCACGAAATGTGTAAATTTGTTTCGAAGTTAAAACAAAAATTTAGAAATATACAAGTTAAATACATAAAAAAACAGTTTCAAAATTTTTTGATGGGCTCGTCATGCTTAGATAAATGCACGTTTTCGTGTTCCAAACCAAAAGTTTTGTAAGTTTTTATACAAAGGGCAGATAGAATGAGAGGCAAAAACTAGCAAATCCAAACGAGAAGGAATCAAAAATGTAATAAATAGATGGCTGGGCTTCATAGCGTGGAGGAGAATCGTCGTCGAGAGGAACTAGCCGGTCAAGGCTCAGTACATCTGTGATAGTAAACAGATTGTGATTGTAAGATATAATGAATGGTACAGTGGTTGTCATAGCTTGAACATCTTCATGACGATAACGTGATGTGTGTTGGGGACTTTCCAGGTATTTCTAGAGACTGCCATGACAACATAAACATTCAATTTTTTCTCTACATATAGCTCATATTTCTGTAGAATATTGGGAAGATGAAAATACATCATGTGGATGACAATGTGCTCAGTGATACATTCGTACTGATTATATTGGTTTTAGCCACGCTATGTTGTGATGAAGCCGGCTTCTGTGTCAGTATACAGTCTGTACCTTTGATCGATAAAGTCTGTAGTTTTCATCCATTAGGCGCCTATTCGTGTGACAGCATTAAACAGCGGCATTATTGTACCTCAAGAGTTAGGTTGTTTGGCTTTCTATATAGTGTCCTCAGGGACCATGGTAAATGCAGTTAGGTGATTTATGGTTCTTGTGGAGGACCGTGCTATCAACGTACTGTTTACTGAAACTTGTGATGTTGGCATCTTCCGCATGTTCTGTTAAGTACAGCGTCGAAAATTTAGTGTGATTTTCGACATATGAATGTGATATACTACTCGGGTTGGCAGGTATATTGCAGGACAGAGCACAGAATGTGTTTCATTTATGATGATAGAGCATCCGTCTCATGCCATGCGTTTATCTATTTTGGTGGATCGGCACAATTCACATAATATGCTACCATGAATGCAGCTATAATTGACATTTTTTGCATACATCATAAACACGTCATGGTAAAAGTCACATAAGAATCAAATACGTGACGCCATGCCGGATTTGAAACGAGTTTGGGGTAGGTGATTTCGGTTTTCACGGATTGGGAGAACCTGTGGATCGTCAGGATGATGTAGATTTATCCAGTCACGTGCCACTGTTTCTTGGACTGTGGAGATGGTATATTGCTGATGGTATTTAACCAGGGAAGTGGAGTGGATTTTAGTGTGCAGGTTATTATTCAGATGGACGTCGATTTTTCTAGCGTGATCACTAGAGCACAGTACTCAGCAACGGGGTAAACCATCTTGAGGGTGGTTATTCGTAGTGAGTCCGCGTCAGCTCAACACTAGCTAGCTTATTGACGATACTGTTCCGTGTTTTAAGTTTCTCACTTGTGTTTTCCAGATGTTTTTAGAACGTTTATTTACGGTCTAAGGCGATGCCTAGATATTTAGGGCAGAAATTATGTGTCAATCGTTGGTGGATAAACTTCACTTTGAGATGCTTAAGTGCTATTTTATTGTTCAAGTGGAATGCGCATACTTCTGCCCATTCTTCCCAAGCATTACTATTCACGTCACCAGAATCATAACGCCAATCAGTAAAATCACAGTTGAAATCACCAAAAATAGTTTTTTGGTGTTGATTTCGGAAACTGGAAGGCGGCGTAATAGCGAATTTACGACTGGATGGTTTATATAGTTTCTGAGCTCGGAGATGAGGACTTCGATCTCATTCTATTCTGCGAAGGCATTCTATTCTGTGAAGGCCGTAGATAGGATCTGAACGTTAGTTCGGACGATAATGGCACTTCCGTATTTGTGGTACAGTCACTCAACATATAAGAACATTCGTTTTAATTTTGGTCGTTGTATTTCGCTACTTTTACATATCTCCTGTATACATAACATGTGGCATTCGTGTTGACTGCATAGATCTTGTACCAATTCCTCTTTGTCTGATCACTTGCCTTCAATGTTAATAGTTTCAATTTTTAGATGTGGCCTTAATAAGGGCTCCAAGATTGGTGTTTCTGGAGTGAATGGTTTGATCGGCATTATACTGTTGCTCACGGATCGCCCGATTGTTTCTGATATGGTTCCCAAATGACAGTGTATGGGGCGGGACCTTTCGTGATTCCCATTTGTTTATTAAACAAAATTATCAATGACGTATATATGTAGATGCAGACGTAAGTGTATTTTATATCGTTATTTCTATTATATTTATGTATGTTTTTTAGTATAGCTGTGATTTTGATTGTTATTATCTTAAGTATATTCTTCTATTACAATTAAAAATTTCTTCTTTCAGTCGAAACAGATGAGCTACAATATTGGTGAAACTGCTAAAAAGATGCTAATTGCTCTTTCAACACACGAAAGGACGAGCGTAGAGATTGGAACGCAAACTCGAGACAGTGAACCTTCCCCAAGTGCATCCTACAGATCATCACAGTACAGATATGGAGATAATCAGGTACGTACGCTCCGTATTTATTCCTATTTATTAAAAGATCTGGTGTTCCAAAACCAAGTTGGAATCTGAAAAGACAATTGTTTGATGAAAGTACAGTTAAGGAATTAGACGATAATAAACAACGGCGGCTATTAATTTGATCGCGTTATATTGGTAATCATGAGCATTAAAAAGCCAAGTGTGCATGAAGAGGTTCCACCAGCTGAAACAATAAATGCTTCAAATTCTCCGCAAGTTAGAAAATGTAGGAGAAATGGTCTGTATATGTAAATTAGTTTTAAAGTTGAAACAAAAATTTAGAAGAATTCGTTATAAAAATATCAAACACAGTGTGGATAATTTTTATGGATTGGTCGTGCCCAGATAAATGCATGCTGTAGTGTTCCAAACGAATACGTTTTGTAAGTTTTTATAAAAACACAGAGAGATTGCGAAGCATGAACTAGCGAAAATAGAGAAAAGGGATCAATAATGTAAGAAATAGTGAGCGGAACTTTATAGCATGGAATGGGATGGTCGACGAAGGAATTAGCCAGGCAAAGCTCTCTATACCGGAAGATGGCCACGAAATATAGATTGTAAGGTGTTATCCTTTGAACATCTTCATGATGGTAAAGTGATGTGTGTGGGTGGGGGAAGGGGGCCTGCAGGTTTTTCTACAGACTGCCATGAAAGAATAAATATCAATTTAAAATTTCTCTAGTATGCTGGCAGAATGAACCCACATCACGTCAACTGGACAGCAATGTGCACAGTGATACATGCAAGTGTACTGATTGTATTAGTGTTAGCTATAATTTTTTGTGTTAATATCGGATTTTGTGTCAATATAAATAAAGTCAGTGACTTTGATTGATACTATATTTAGTGTTCATTATTTTGGCGAGGGCTATTTTTTTATGTATGCTTTGTTATGTAACTGTGATTTTGATCTTTATTCTCTTAACTAAAATATTTCATTGCAATTAAATAATTATTTTTTTCAGTTGAAACAGAACAGCTATAATATGGGTGAGCCTGATAAGCAGATTGTGCTGTTTCCTCTTTCAACTCCCGAACAAACCAACCAGGAAACTACAACGTCAGCCCAACAAGCAACTACATCACAGAGACCATCACAGTACAGATTTGAAGATAATCAGGTACTTTCGATTCCTGTGTATTCCTGCTTATTAAAAGATCTTGTGCTACAACATTCAAGATAAGAGAAATATATAGACAATTAATAATTATTCTTTAATAATTACGCCAGTACAACTGTTTTTGACAATATTTATTTGACGGACGCGTTTCGCCTCTCGTCGAGGCATCATCAGCGTACAACGTTTTCTGTAATTTGTGATATTTTACTTAATGGTTTTATTTTACATATAACGAAATTTTTCTTATATATAGGAAGCGTAAAGATGACTTATATTTTTACATATCTGTTTTTAAATTAGCAAGCAGAAGGTCTTGTTTACATAGATGTAATGAGATAGATTCATATTATTACTTACATTTTACATTTCTATTTTAAGGTGTGGCTGTTGGTCGCCTGTGCCCTCAACCAGCATGTTATTTACACTATTGTCCATATTTGCATATTTTGTACAAAACTGGTCTTTTATGAAAACACTTTGAAGCACAGTTTTTTCCAACGGCATTGTCAAACTTTAGTTTTGTGTGTGCAACCAAACTTTATTCAAGCTAATAAACACCGAAATTGACACATAACAGCATTAAACACTCAAATTTCACCACAACAGTAATTTAACACCACATTTCATTTCCCCCATCCACAAGACATACACATTTTGGCTAAAACGAAGCAAAACACACACACAAAATGTAAGCACGAAATTTCAAATTCTCCGCTCACGCCACTTCCGACAGAGCACCGCCGGAAAACAGCTGAACAACAACAGCGCACACACAAAACTAAAGTTTGACAATGCCGTTGGAAAAAACTGTGCTTCAAAGTGTTTTCATAAAAGACCAGTTTTGTACAAAATATGCAAATATGCACAATAGTGTAAACAACATGCTGGTTGAGGGCACAGGCGACCAACAGCCACACCTTAAAATAGAAATGTAAAATGTAAGTAATAATATGAATCTATCTCATTACATCTATGTAAACAAGACCTTCTGCTTGCTAATTTAAAAACAGATATGTAAAAATATAAGTCATCTTTACGCTTCCTATATATAAGAAAAAATTTCGTTATATGTAAAATAAAACCATTAAGTAAAATATCACAAATTACAGAAAACGTTGTACGCTGATGATGCCTCGACGAGAGGCGAAACGCGTCCGTCAAATAAATATTGTCAAAAACAGTTGTACTGGCGTAATTATTAAAGAATAATTATTAATTTAACAAACAACTGTGGAAGAGATGGCCTACAATAATCACATATAGACAATTGTTTGATGACAGTAATATTAAGGAATCAAACGATGAAAACAAACGACAGTGACTACTTTTTTCTGGATTATAAATCAAAATTCCGTCTGGAACAACTGTTGATGTTACTGTTTTCTTTATTTCCATACGCGTTTCGCCCTTATGGTGTGGGGCATCCTCAGTGGATCTAGGGTGGTGGTATTTACAGGGCGATCTGGAACAGCACTTTATGCATCTTACAGATCTTCTATTTCACAATTATAAAAACTGTTTTACACATATTACTGAATAAACACTGGCATTGTATCCATTGCAACTGCAAACTTCTTGTTTCGTTTGTCTGCTACATTATATACATGTGTATAATGTAGCAGACAATTGTGAAATAGAAGATCTGTAAGATGCATAAAGTGCTGTTCCAGATCGCCATGTAAATACCACCACCCTAGCTCCACTGACGATGTATGGAAATAAAGAAAACAGTAACATCAACAGTTGTTCCAGACGGAATTTTGATTTATAATCTATTATCCAACAACTGCGGAAGATGGCCTACAACCAGTATTTTTTTCTGGTTCCGGTGATAATCGTGTACCTTTAAGTAGCCCTCATTAATCCAGTAATCAAGAAGGCAATTTAATTTCGAGGAATGTTCATGAAGAGGTTCCCTCCACAGAAACTGTAAATGTTTCATATTCTCCGCAAGTTAAGAAATGTAGGAAAAATGCTCTGTGTATGTAAATTTGTTTTAAACATGAAACAAAAATTTAGAAGAATTCGGTACATAAATATATAAAACACAGTGTGGATTTTTCTTATAGATTTGTTGTGTCCAGATTAATTTACGTTGTAGTGTTTCAAACGAATACATTTTGTAATTTTTTTTTTTATAAAAACGCAGAGAGATTGCGAGGCTAGAACAAGCGGAAACAGAGATAAAGGAATCAAGAATGAAAGAAATGGTGAACAAGGCGTAGTACCGCGGGGTGGAATGATCGAAGAGAAGAATTAACCATGCAAAGCTCTGTATATTGGAAGACGGCCGCGACCATACTGACTGTAAGAAATAGTAGGTGTTATCCTTTGCACATCTTCATAATGGTAACGTGATGTGTGTGCTCCACGACGTGGCGGTCATTGGACATCAGATGGGACTGGGGACAAGGAACGGGAAGGAATTTGTCCATGACCTTTAGTAGGAAGCATCCCGGCATTTGGCTCGAATGATTTGAGGAAAACATGGAACACCTAAATCTGGATGCACCGTCCTCCCGAATGCGAGGCCAGAGCGTTAACCGCTCATCCACCATGCTCTGTGCAATTTTTATAGAGACTGCCATGACAGCATAAACATCAAATCTTTTTTACATATGGCACAAATTTCTCTAGCATGCTTGGAAGATGAGCACACAACATGTGGACGGCAATGTGCTCAGTGATACATGCAAGTGTGTTGATTGTTTTAGTTTGAGCTATAATTTGTTGTGTTAATATCGGATTCTGTGTCAGTAGACATCAGCCTGTAGACTTCCTTTGATCGATAATATCTTTAGTTTTCTTCAGCTTTGCGAGGTCTTCCACATGACCTATACTTGTGAGAACATATTTAAACTGAACAGTGGCATGACTGTATCTCAAAAGTTTGGTGGTTAGCTTGCTGTAAAGTGTCCTCAGTGTTCATGGTAAATGTAGTAATGTTTTTTTTTTATGCTTCTTGTGGAGGACGGTGTTGTTAACATACTGTTTAATCAGGCTTGTGATGTTCCCATCTTCTGCATGCTCTATTGACTTCAGCTTCAATACTTTAGTATGACATTCGATATTTATATCAGATGTACTCGAGTTGTCAGATGTATTATAGGATAGTGAAGACAATGTGTTTCATTCATGATGATACAGCATCTGTATCATACCATGGGTCATTCTATTTTTGTCGACTGATTCAATATACAACATACGCGATGATGCGTTTAGCTGTAATTAAAATCTTTCTCATAGCTTCTAACCACGTCATCCGAATAAATGTTTCGTTGAAGGAAATAACATAACTTTTTTCATGACCTTTTACCGATTTTCATAAAATCCAATATTTTTCACAAATTACATTCATCTTTTGCTCCCGGAACATTGTAGATCATGCTTCTATTACTCCGATTATTGCTTGTACGTTTTTGCATGTATCCATGACTGCAAGTAACTGGTGTGTGTATTTGTGACATCCAGCCTCCTTAAACGCAGACTGCTTTCCGTATCTGTGTGTTAATGTTAGTTTCTGTGTCGGTATACGTTCTATTATCACGTTTGATCGATAACACTGAGTCACTGACCTCTATGTGTAGTTGTCACACTGTGCTCACCCTTTAACTGGTCTATCATGATGGTAACGTGATGCGTGTGATGGCTCTACGGATTTTCCTGGAAAATGCTCAGTAACCACGCAATATTTGTTTTTCAACAATTTTACAGATCTGAATCTTAAAAGACATCCCTCGACAAGAAAGAAAGGTGGTAATTTTGTAAATATACTCAAGAAGAGGATTATCAGATATACTGTTCGACATGGCCACTCACACTTGTGCAAGCTGTCTACAGCACCCTATATAAACGCTCCATATATTCAACGCATAGGTTTGGGATTACAGAATTACTTGGAATACCGCTGTAGTCGCAAACTTTACGACATAAACTACAGGGATCATTTTCGAACAATGATGTAGTGGGTCCACTGCTACAAAAACTTCACACATAATCAATCTATGCTGCCCTTTTAGTACTGGAATACAGATGGACTTCACACATTGCTGGCTAAATATAAGATCAGGGCCAGGTCCCCATCTCCTACTGTTGAAGGGTCCTCGTAGTTTATGGTCATCGACGAGGAAAGATTATTATTTTTTATTTATTTGTTGTGTGGCTAAACAATGTAATGTAATACAAAAATATATCTACAATATAGACGACTACAAGAACGTTGGTAGCATTCACGAACTGATATCCAGTTGTTGCAGCCATTCTATAAAGGAAGTTGTAGCACTGGAAACATAATGCAATGGCCCATCGTACTTCTTTAAGGGGCATTGCTTAAGATATTCTCCACACTCTGGGAAGAAGCTCCGCCGGTACTGACAAGTGAATCCAGGTCCCACTTATAAACGCATGGTGTTGGATTTGGCGTGGCCTATTCTTAGGCCATTTGGTTTGACCCTTTGCTGTCTCTACAGGTGGAATCCCCGAAGTCCACCAGTAGGATCATCAATATCAGGATGTTTCACAGACGCAGAGTTCCGGTATGTTTCACCATTATTTTTTACACATCAAAGTCAAATACGTGATACCGAGTGTGGTGGGTGAACGGTTGACGTTCTAGCCTCGCATTCGGGAGGACGCGGGCTCGAATCACCGCCCGGGCATCCAGATTTGGACTTTCCATGGTTTCCCCAAATCATTCCAGGCGAATGTCGCGATGCTTCCTTCAAGAAGGCCATGGCTGAATTCCTTCTCGTTCCTTACCCCAATCCCATCCCGCCTCTAATGACCTCGCTGTCGACGAGGCGTAAAGCCCAAGGAAAAAGAAAATAAATACGTGATGCCATACTGGATTTAAGACAAGTTGGGCAGAAGTCATTTAGGAATTCGTGGATTGGGAGATTCTGTAGGTCGTCAGGATGATGTAGTATTATCGACTCAAGTGCCGTTGCTTCTTGGCGTCTTATCTCTGGAGGAGGTATATTGCTGTTGATATGTAACCTGGATACTGTAGTGGATTTTAGTTTGCCAGATATTACTCTCATACACTCGTTCAGAATGACGTCGATTTTTCTGGGGTGACAACTATGTTGCCACACTGGAGCACAGTTCTCAGTAAAGGGTAAAAAATAGTGAGGTGGTAGTTCGTAATGATTTCGCGTCTGCGCTCCACGAAGTACCAGCTAGCTTTTTGATGATATTGTTATGTGTTTTAAGTTTCATACTTGTGTATTCCAGATGTTTTTAGAACGTTAAGGAAAGGTCTATGGTGATACCAGGACATGTAGGCCAGTCTATGGTGACAGAAATTCACTTTGAGCTGCTTATATGATATACTTATATGATATTCTTCCAATCCATTACTATCAAAGTCATAACGCCAAGCAGTACAATGAGAGTCGAAATCACCGATAACAATCTGTAGGTGTTGATTTTTGGAATTGGAAGTTGGTTGGATTGCGAATTCACAGCTGAGTGGTCCTTATAGTTTCTGAGCACGGCGATGAGAACTTCGATCTGATTCTATTCTGTGAAGAACGTAAATAGGATCCGAATATTAGGTCGGACGATAATGGCACTTCCATATTTGTGGTACGGTCACTCAATATATAAGAACATTCGTTTTACTTTTGGTCGTTGCATTTCGCTACTTCAACGTGTACCCTGTATACATATCGTGTGGCATTCGTGTTGACTGCATAGATCTTGTAGCAGTTCCTCTTTGTCTGATGACTTGCCTTCAATGTTAATAGAGACTCTGATAAAAGCTTGAAGGTTGATGTCTCTTACGTGAAAGATTTGACCGGCATTACACTGTTTCCTATCGATCGCGCGATTGTGTCTGATATCGTTTTCAAATGATAGTCTATGGAGAGGCACCTTTCGTCATTCCCATTTCTTTATTTAACCAAATGATCAGTGAAGTAAGTGTAGGTAATATTGTTAAGGCTATTATTTTTATGTGCACTTTAATGTGTAACTATGATTTTGATCTTTATTTTCTTAACTGTAATATTCCATTGTAATTAAATAATTTTTTTTTCAGTCGAAACAGAACAGCTACAATATGGGTGAGCCTGATAACAAGACTGTGCCGCTTCCTCTTCAACTCCCGAACCAACCAGTCAGGAAACTACAACATCAGCCCAAAGAACAAGTACATCTCACAGACCATCACAGTACAGATGGGAAGATAATCAGGTACTTTAGATTCCTGTGTACTAAAATACCTGGTGCTACAAAACTTAAGATGAGAGAAATGTATAGACAATTATTTGATGACTTAATATTAAGGAATCAAACAATGAAAACGAACGACAGCGATTACTTTTCTCTGATTCTGGTGATAATCGTAAACCTTTAAGTAGCCCTCATTTATCCAGAAGGCAATTTAAGGTCGAGGAATGTGCATGAAGAGGTTTCACCTACAGAAACTGTAAATGTTTCAAATTCTTCGGAAGTTAAGAAATGTACAAAAAATGCCCTGTCTATTTAAATTTGTTTTAAAGATGAAACAGAAATTTAGAAGAATTCGGTATAAATATATAAAACACAGTGTGGATTTTTCTTATAGGTTTGTTGTGCCCAGATTAATTCACGTTGTAGTGTTCCAAACTAATACGTTTTGTAATTTTTTAAAATAAAAACGAAGAGAGAATGCGAGGCAAGAACAAGCGAAAACAGAGGAAAAGGAATCAAGAATGAAAAAAATAGGGAACAAGGCTTCGTACTGTGGGGTGGAATGGTTGACGAGAGGAATTAACCAGGCAAAGCTCTATATATTTTAAGACGGCCACGATATACTGAATGTGAGGTATAATGAATGGCATCGTAGGGGTTATCCTCTGCACATCTTCATGATGTTAACGTAATGTGTGTGCTCGATGACGTGGCGGTCATTTTAGGTGTGATGGAGCTGAGGACAATCAACGTGAAGGAATTTGGCCATGTCCCTTAGTAGGAGGCATCCTGGCATATGCCTGCAATGATCTGGGGAAACCAAGCAAAACCCAAATCTGGATGCCCGGACGGTGATTCAAACCGGCATCCTCCCGAATGCGATGCCAGAGCGTTTACCGCTCACCCACCAAGCTCGGTGCCATTTTTATAGAGACTGCCATGACAGCATAAACATCAAATCTTTTTTACATGTGGCACATATTTCTCTAGCATGCTGCGAAGATGAGTACACAACATGTGGACGGCAATGTACTCAATGATACGTGCAAGTGTACTGATTGTATTAGTCTTAGATATAATTTGTTGTGTTAATATCGGCTTTTGTGTCAGTACACATCAGCCTGTGTCTTTGATGGATAATATCTGTAATTTTCATCATTTTGGCGGGGGCTCCCACGTGACCTATACTTGCGAGAGCACATGTCAACTAAACAGCGGCAAAACTCTGTATTCAGATTTCGATTAGTTAGCTTGGTGTATAGTGTTCTCAGGGATCATTGTAAATGTAGTAAGGATTTTTTATCGTTCTTGTGGAGGACCATGTTGTTAACATACTCTTTATGAAGCTTGTGATGCTCCCTTTTTCTGCATGCTCTGTTGATTTCAGTTTAAATACTTTAGTGTGACTTTCGATATATATAATCAGATGTACTACTCGAGTAGTCAGAAGTATTAAAGGACAGGGAGCAGATTGTGTTTCATTTATGATGATACAGCATCTGTCATGGATTGATTCAATATACATCGTATGCGATAAAGTGTGTAGCTGTAATTGACATATTTCGCATACCTTTTAACCGCGTCATCCGACGAAACCTTTCGTGGAAGAAAATTATGTAATTTTGTTGATTTTCCATGACCGTTTACGATTTTCGTAAAATTTGAAGTATTTTCATGCTTCTTACTGAAACCTTAAGTTTTTGTATGTATCCATGACTGCACGTATTTGGTGTGTGTGTGTGGCATCCATCCTCTTTAAACGCAGACTGCTTTCCGTGTCTATGCGTTGATGTTAGTTTCTGTGTCGGTATTCGTTCTGTCACTACATTTAGTTGATTACACTGAGCTCTATGTGTAGTTGTCTCCTTGTGCTCAGCCTCTAACTGGTCTATCATGATGGTAACGTGATGTGTGTGATGGCTCTGTGGATCTTAATGGAAAATGCTCTGTAAGTACGCGTATATTTGTTTTTCAAGAATTTTACAGTTTTGATTCTTAAAAGACATCCCTCAACAAGAAGGAAACGTGGTAATTTTGTAAATAACCTGCAAGAAGAGGGGTATCAGTTACACATACGTAATGCATGCAGAAGTGTTCGATATGGGCACTCACACTTGTGCAGGTTACCTACAGCACCATACCTAAACGCCCCTTATACACAACGCATAGGTTTGGGATTAGCGAATGTATAATGCTTGAATGCCGCGGTAGTCACAAACTTTACAATATAAACTACAGAATAGAGGCTTTCTACGAGCTATCTCTTCCCTGAACAGTGATTTATGATCCGATGGAAATTAACTGTTTGTATTCTCACTGCCGCAGACACTTCACACATTATTGATCTGTGCTGCATTTTTAGTATTGGAATACAGACGGATTTCCTGCATTGTACCAGTAACTACTCTCATACACTCGTTCAGATGAACATCGATTTTTCTAGTGTGAGCACTATGTTGCCATACTGGAGCATAGTACTTAGCAACAGGGTAAACCAACGTGAGAGTGGTTTTTCTTAGTGAGTCCGCGTCAGCTCTCCACGAACTACCAGCTATCTTTTTGATGTAATTGTTCTGTTTTTTTTTTTTTTTAAGTCTCTCATGTTTTACACATGTCATTAGAACGTTAAGGAACTGTCTAAAGTGTTTCTATGATTTCTAGGGAAGAAATTATGTGTGTGTCTTTAATGGCAAAAGTTCACTCTGAGCTGCTTATGTGCTATTCTCTTGTTCAAGTGGAATGCATATACCTCTAACCATTCTTCCAATGCATTACTGTTCTCGTCATTAGAGTCATAACGCCAAGCAGTACAATGAGAGTTGAAATCACTGATAACAATCTGTTGGTGTTGATTTCGAAAACTGGAAGGTGGTTGCATAGCGAATTCACAGCTGAGTGGTACTTATAGTTTCTGAGCTCGGAGATGAGGACTTCGATCTGAATCTGTTCAGTGAAGGCCGTAGATAGGATCTGAACATTAGGTCCGACGATAATGTAACTTCCATTTTTGTGGTACGGTTACTTAACAGATGAGAACATTCATTATACTTTTAGTCGTTGCATTTCCCTACTTCTATGTGTCTCCTGTTTACATAAAAAGTGGCATTCGTGTTAACTGTACAGATCATGTATCAGTTCCTCTTTGTCCGATGCCACGCCTTCAATTTTCATAGAGACAATTTTTAGCTGTAGTCCTGATGAGTGCTCCTAGTTTGATGTTTGTGGTATGAAAGGTTTCGCCGGTCTCTTGCCCAGGGATCACCCGATTTATTTCTGATACGGTTCCTAAATGACAATCTAAGGAAAGGCACCTTTCGAGATCCCATTTGTTTATTAAAACAATTTAGTAATAATGTAGGTGTCGTTTATATCTTTATGGATATTTTTTATGTGCGCTTTGTTGTGTAACTGTGATTTTAATCTTTATTATCTTAACTACAATATTCCATTGAAATTAAATTATTATTTTTTCAGTCGAAACAGAACATCTACAATATGGGTGAGCCTGATAAGAAGACTGTGCCGCTTCCTCTTTCAATTCCCGAACGAACTAGACAAGATACTTCAAAGTCAGCCCAACTAGACAGTACATCCTACAGACCATCACACTACAGATGGGAAGATAATAAGGTACTTTCGAATCCTGTGTATTGCTGCTTATTAAAAGTCCTGGTGCTACAAAACTCAAGTAGAGAGAAATGTATATACAATTGTTTGATGACAGTAATGTTAAGGAATCAAAAGATGAAAACAAACCACGGCGATCACTTTTTCGGGTTCTGGTGATAATCGTAAACCTTTAAGTAACTCTTAGTCATCCCGTAATTCAGCAGACAATTGAAGGTCGATTAATGTGCATGAAGGTGTTTCTCCTACAGAAACTGTAAATGCTTCATTAAGAAATGTAAAAAACAAAATGCTGTGTATATGTAAATTTGTTTTAAAGTTCAAACAAAAATTTAGAAGAATTCGGTGTAAATATATAAAACACAGTGTGGATTCTTTTTAGGGGGTTGTCGTGCCCAGAGAAATGCACATTTTCGTGTTTCAAAAGAATACGTTTCGTAAGATTTTATAAAAACGCAGTGAGAATGCGAGGCAAGAACAAGCGAAAACAGAGAACAGAGGAAGAGGGGTCAATAATGTAAGAAATACAGAGCTAGGCATCATACTGTGGAGTGGAATAGTGGGCGAGAGGCATTAGCCAGGCAATGCTCTATATATTTGAAGACGGCCACGAGAAACTGATTGTAATGTATAATGAATGGTTTACTAGGGGTTATCCTTTGCTCATCTTCATGATGGTAACGTGATGTGTGTGTTGGGGACCCTGCATGGTTTTCTGGAGACTGTCGTGAGAGCATAAACATTTATTTATTTTTTTTAATTTTTTTTTTTTTACATGTGGAACACATTTCTCAAGAATGCTGGGAAGATGAACACACATCATGTGGACGGTAATGTGCTCAGTGATACATGCAAGTGTACTGATTGTATTAGTTTTAGCTGTAATTTGTTGTCTTAATATCGACTTCTGTGCCAGTATACATAAGTTCTGTACCTTTCATGGATATATCAATAGTTTTCATCATTTTGGCGTGAGCTCGCACGTGGCCCATAATTGTGACAGTATATATACACTAAACAGCGGCATTACTGTATCTCAAGATTTTAGTTGGTTGGTTTGCTATATAGTGTCTTCAGGGATCATGGTAAATTTGGTGAGGTTTTCATTATGATCTTTTTTCAGGAACGTGTTGTTATCATACTGTTTAATGAAGCTTGTGATGTTCCCATCTTTTGCATGCTCTGTTTATTTCAGGTTTAATATTTCAGTGTGACTTTGGATATATATATATCAGATTTGCTTCTTGAGTTGTCAGATGTGTTATAGGACAGTGAACAGAATGTGTTTCACTTATGATGATAGAGCATCTGTATCATAGCACGGGTCATTTTTTGGTGGAGGGATTCAATATACATCGTATGCGATGATGCGTGTAGCTGTAATTGAAATCTTTCGCATACCTTCTATCCACGTCATCCAACTAAATCTTTCATGGAAGGAATTTTTAGAATTTTTTATTTTTCTTGACCTTTTACCGATTTACATACAATCTGAAATATTTTCATGCTGCTTACTGAAACTGTGCAATGTTTTTTCATAATTCTTTTTCTCCCAGTGCATTTCTGATGTTTCAATTTCTCTTATAATGGCACTTCCTTATTTATTATACGGTCACTCAACAGACATATGGTCGTTATATTTCCATGGGCGCCGGGAGAAGGGTGCAAGGGGGTGCACTTGCACCCCCTCTATGAAAGAAAATACAGAGAAAAATATTAAGTTAATCCGACATCAGAAGGGTTTTAAGACCCAAAAAACCTATGGGAGACGTCAACTTATCCCATGATATTAATGTACCAACAAAATTCGCCTGTCTCCCCATACGTGCAGGGTATCACAGACCGGATTGGGAAACTATTAAAGTGGGTGGAGGTGCGAATAGTATATAAGGCTAACTGAAAACTTGGTCAGTCACTAACAAAGGTAAAAGACAGTTAACACCCACACCAGCTTATGGGTGTTTACGAAATCCCCTGCAGCTGTGGCAGTGTTTATATTAGCGAGACAGGTCGCACTGTGGCGGAGAGACTTAAAGAACATATCCGCCACTACAAATATAACAACAGCGACAAATCCGCCGTAGTCTGCCATGCTATTAATACCGGGCATGAAATAAAATTTCAAGAAACGAGGCTATTGTGGAGAGAAGACCAGTTGTGGCCCCGACGGGTGAAAGAGGCAGCTCATATTTTAAAGAATACCAACAACATCAACGAAGATAGCGGCCTCTTACTCTGCGATGCTTGGCGCTCGTTGCTATATCAACATAAAAAGTATCTCTGACGAAGGCTGGAGGATACCAGCCGAAAGCTCAGGTAATGAAATAAACAACGCGGCATAACCCGAAAGTCAATTATTCATGAACAAAGATGGCCGTGGAAGTATGAGGAATCATTTAACAAAAATTTTATTATTAAATTAACTGTTCGAATAATAACTTAAGGCCCCTAGGTTGTTGTCTGAATTTGTTCAACAGCTTGTCAATAAATTCAGTATCCATAATAAGTAATAAATGTTATGCGAGTATATAATGTATAAAAAAGATACAGATTTACCACCCTTACAGCAATCCTGCCGGCGCCCATGTGTATTTTCCTACATCTACGTGTCTCCTGTATACATAAAATGTGACATTCGTGTTGGCTGCATAGATCGTGTAGCAGTTCCTCTTTTTCTGATGAGATGCCTCCAATGACCATAGAGACAATTTTTAGCTGAGGCCCTGATATAAGCTCGAAGGTTAATGTTTCTGATATGAACGGTTTGGCCGGCATTATACTATTGTCCATGGATCGCCCTATTGTTTCTGATATCGTTCTCAAATGGTAATCTGTGGGGAGGCACCTTTCGTGATTCCAGTTCGTCTATTAAACAAAATTATTGATGATATAAGTGTAGTTTATATTGTAATTGCTATTATTTTTATGTAAGTTTTCTAGTGTAGCACTTAAAAGGTTATTTTTTGATTTTTTTTTTCAGTCGAAACAGACTAGCGAACCTTCACAGAAGATGGCGCCGTTTTCTCTTTCAGCACGCGAAAGGGACAACCAAGAAACTGGCACGCAATCTCGAAACTCTCAACCTTCGGCAAGTATATCCTACAGAACAGCACAGTACAGATTTGAAGATAATCAGGTACCTGCGATCATTATTTATTCTTATTTATTAAAAGAACTGGTGCTCTAAAACCATGTTGAAACCTGAAAAGACGATTGTTTGATGAAAGTAATGTTAAGGAATTAGAAGCTGAAATAAACCACAGTAATTAATTTGATCGCGTTCTAGTTATAATCGTGAACTTTTAAGGAGCTCTCATTCATCCAGTTGTTGTGCAGAAAATTTAAAGCCGAGTGTAGATTAAGAGGTAGCCCTACCACCTACAGAAACTGTAAATGCTTCAAAATCTCCGCAAGTTAAGAAATGTAGGAAAAATTCTCGCTCTAATTAAATTTGTTTGAAAGTTGAAAGAAAAATATAGAATAATTCGGTATAAATATATAAAACACAGTGTGGATGATTTTTATGGGTTTGTTGTGTCCAGATAAATGTATGTTGTCGTGTTTCAAACGAATGAGATCGTTTGTTTGTTTGTTTTTTTTAAAAAAATGCAGAAAGAATGAGAGTTAAGAACAAGCGAAAACAGATAAAAAGGCATCAGGAATTTAAGAAATAGCGGGGCTTCATTGCGTGTAGTGGAATGGTTTATGAGAGGAATTTGCCATGCAAAGCTCTGTATATTGGAAGACGGCCACGAGATACTGATTGTAATATTTAATGAGTGGTATAGTGGGTGTTTGTTATCCTTTGCATATTTTCGTGACGGTAACGTGATGTGTGCGGGTAAGATTGTGCAAATTTTTCTAGAGACTGCCATGACAGCATAAACGTGCATGATTTTTTTGTACACATAGCACACATTTCTCTAGATTGCTGGGAAGATGAAGACACAACATGTGGACCGCAATGTGATCAGTGATACATGCAAGTGTATTAGTTGTATTGGTTTTATTGTGTTAAAATCAACTTCTATATGCGTATACGTAGCATCTGTACCTTTGATCGAAAATGTCTGTGGTTTTCTTAATTTTGGGAGAGCTCCCACGCGGCCTATTCTTTTTGCAGCATATGTAAACTAAACAGCGGCATGTTTGTATCTCAAGAGTTCGGTTGGTTAGCTTCTCAAGGATCATAGTAAATGTGGTGAGGGGCTTTTTGTGGTTCTTGTGGAAGAATGTGTTGTTAACATACTGTTAAATGAAGCTTGGGATGTTGTTATCTTCTGCATTAGCTGTTGATTTCAGTTTCAATACTTTATTTTGACTTATCTGTGATGTACTACTCGAGTTGTTAGAGGTGTTATAGAATAGTGAACAGAATGTGTTTCATTTATGATGTTACAGCATCTGTCTCATTCCGTGCATCATTTTCATGGAGGGATTCAATATACATCGTATCCGATGATGTGTGTAGCTGTAATTGACATTTGTCCCATACCTTCTAACCACGTCATTCGATGATACCTTTCAGGGAAGGAAATTATATTTTTTTTTTTTTCATGACAGTTTCCGATTTTGATAAAGTTTGAAATATTTTCATGCTTATTACTGAAACTGTGCAATGTTTTTTTCACAAATTTCATCACTCGTTTGATCCCAGTACATTACTGATGCATGTTTCTATTTCTTCTATTCTTATCTGGAACTGAACATTAGGTCACACGAATGTGGCATTTCCATATTTTTGGTATGGTCACTCAACAGCTAAGAACGTTCCTTTTCTTTTGAGTCGGCGCATTTCGCTACAGCTACGTGTCTCTTGTATGCATGATATGTGGAATTTGTGTTGGCTTGTAGCAATTTCTCTTTGCCTTCAGTGTTAACGGAGAATTTTTTTTCTGTGTCCCTGATAAGGGCTCGAAGCTTGATGTTTCTGGTGTGAAAGGTATGGCCGGCATTATACTTTTGCCCAGAGTTCGACAGGTTGTTTCTGATATCATTTTCAAATCGCAATCTACGGGGAGGCACCTTTCATGATTCCCAATTGTTTATTAAACCTAAGTACAAAAACGTTAGTGTAAGACAGGAGGAGGGTGAAGAGGTTCATGCTATTGTACAAGGCGTATACTGGCAATGAGACACGGAAAGATATTGCAGTAGGTATGGAAAGTTCTGCATGGAAGGGAAAAGATGACCATGACCACAAGCTGGCACTCGATTTAAGGTATAAGGGTGTACGAAAATTCTCTTTTTTTAGGCAAGGGTGTCAGGGATTGGAATAAGTTACCAAGGGAAATGATGAATAATTTATGAAAAACGTTGAAAGAATTAAAATTGAAGACGTTAAAATTTTTAGAGGGCACGTATAAGTGGGTGCAGGAAAGGAGGAAGATGGGTGTGTAGGGATATTGCCACCGGAGCGTGTGCTCCATTGCAATTAAGTTAAATTTATAATTTTTATGTACGTTATTGAGTGTGTTATCATCTTGGGTATAATCTTCGATTACAATTTAATATTTACTCTTTCAGTCAAACCAGATCAGCCGCAACATGGGTGAACCTGCTATCAAGATGGCGCCGTTTTCTCATTTAACAAACGAAAGTACCAGCCATGAATCTACAACGTCAGCCAAAAACATTGAACATGCAGCAAGTACATCCCACAGACCATCACAGTACAGATGTGAAGATAATCAGGTATTTGCGATTCCTATTTATTTCTATTTATTAAAAGACCCGATGCTACAATACTAAAGTTGAAAACTGAAAAGACAATTTAAGTCGAGTGTGTATGAAGAGGTTCCACCTCGAGAAATTGTAAATGCTTCAAATTCTGCGCAAATGACGAAGTGTAGGAAAAATGCGCGGAATCCTATTATATAAACGCTAACGAGGCGTCTGCATGCATCGTCTATAGCTGCTACACGTATTGGCTATAGAACGGGCACGTGACAGCCGTCACTCGCCAATCAACAGCCACCATATTGTATTCCTTTCTTCATGTCGCATTTTGTTTATTTACTACAGTTAGATGCAGAAACTCGTGTTAGGAGAATGGTGTTCGATGTTTATGTTATATTATTTGTATCAGTTATACGCCAAAATTCATGTAAGGAGAAGGGATTCAATATTTACGCTATTTTATCTGTGTCAGTTATAAGCCCTTGGTTAAACCATAACCTAAGATTTTTTCGGCAGACGGTAAGAAACTGTGAAGTGTATTTAAAACTCGGAGAAAAGTAATGATGTATTGGTCAAATAAATAACAGTTATCCGTTTTCGAAATTATAGTCTACGTGATTTTAAGTAAAATTAATTTATTTATGCAAAATCCTAACCAAATACTCTGATAATCTAACCAGAGTAACGTGTTCATATAACAAAAGATATAATTAAAAATGACTAATTCGTTTCTCCTTATAAGCTTTTCCAGAATAAATTCTTACTACCATTATATATGATACCATTAGTTTTTTCTACATGTGTTAACTATTAAATGAGATTTAATATAAACTTTTGATTAGATTTAAACAGTCAAGGATATGACTATTTACAGTATAAGCGATATGACACTCGGAATACAACAACGATATTATTGCCGCAAAATAGCAGTGAGCAGAGATATTAGAAATACGGAGAGCAGGGAAAAAATTAATGCGAGGCAATTATGTGTCACAAAGTTACAATTAGTACGTTCGTTTAAATTTATTTATAGATGCAAAAATTCATGTAAGGAGAAGGATATTGTATGTGTACGTTATATTACCTGTATCAATAATGAGTACTAGGTTAAAACACAACCTACGATTTTTTTTTTTTTTTTTTTGGCCGGAGATAAGAAACGATGAAGTTTATTAAAAACTCAGAGGAAGTTTACACGAAATGTACGAATCACGAAATATATCATTCAGATAAATGGCAGTTATCCGTTTTTGATATTATACTTCCCGTCATTTAAAGTAAAATAATATAAATAAATCGGTATTACTGGAGATCGCGATTCTGCCAGGAATTGCTGTGGTAAAATGCAAGAATCCTCTAGAAATATTTTCCGTAGTACATTTAACTGTATTATGCCCGTCCAGGATGTATTACAACCTAATTTCTGCTTGAAAATAATGGTAGTCTACAGGCTGTATTACAACGAATCACTGCTTAAAAACAATATGTCTTGCGATTGACTACAGCATTTGAGAGTAGTAGAAGTTATGATTTTCGAAAGCAATATTAATGGAGGGTTGTGGTTAAGTTGACCAGAAAGCCCACCGACACATTTGATTACAGCGTAATTCACTCTGAAATGAGTTTTACAAACCAATTAAACTGCTTTCATATGCGCCAAGTTACTGAAGGTATTAATAAATGCGGGTGAACGTAGTTCGTACCTATCGTGCTGAAGTGTGCCTGGACTAGGAATAAAACTGATATTACATGGATAGCAAAAGTTTCTGGATTCCTAATTTATTTTTCATTTTATTGGTTTTATACATCCGCCCTCATTAATTCAGTAGAAGTTACTACTGTATTGCTGTGTAGAACATTATCAAATCAAGGCCACTAGCATTATCTAATAACAATCCCGTATAATTAACCAACTGCAAAATAATAATAATAAAATGAACTGCCAGAATATGGCGTTCAAACCGTCATTTTTGACGGGCTAGAAGCTAGTCTAAATATAGTATAAAACACAGGCTGGAAAATTTTTTGATGGGTTCGTTTTGCCCAGATAATTGCACTTTTCCGGTTTGAAAACGAATACGTTTTGTAAGTTTTTATAAAGGGCAGAAAGGAAAGCGAGGCAAGAGCAATCGAATGAAAAGAATAACGTAGGAAGATGTAAGAAATTGATAGCAAGGCTTCATGGTGTGTAGTTGGAAATCGGTCGAAGCGAGGAATCAATCTGGCAAGGCTCTGTATATTAGAAGCAGCAAACATGTTACAAGGTAAATTATATTGATCTTTGCACTTTAATTCGTTCGTAGGTAGAGTAATTTTGGCGCAGATTCATGGGTCGAATTTTGAAACACAAACCCAGGATTAGGGTTCAATACTCACGTGCCTCCACGTTTGTACTACTGCTGCGCCGTACGGGACACATTTCGAAGGGAGTTGATTGACAGTACAGAGAGCGTATGAAAAGAACGCTGCTCAACATGACCTCTTGCCAAGTACTTATGAAAGAGTAACTGAATTGATTCGTGGAGTGCACTGGGATACTCTGGTAGATGGACGACGTAGGTTTCGTTTTGAAATTCCTTGTAAACGTGCGTACACCAACTTTCATTCTCG
Organism: Vandiemenella viatica; assembly: GCA_031002005.1. NCBI lineage: Eukaryota > Metazoa > Arthropoda > Insecta > Orthoptera > Morabidae > Vandiemenella > Vandiemenella viatica. The sequence goes on from CM061918.1 coordinate 29,884,450, forward strand.
AGTGCGAACAAATATTCGTCCATCAACTATTTTAAGCCCCAATGACAGGAGTGATAAAATTCCAGAAATAAGATGCCGCACTAATGTTTACATGAACTCTATTCTTCCCTCATGGTATTCGGATTAGAATACACGGGGCAGAGTGAGTTTAAATGCAAAGCTCCCTCTGCCCTCCACAATTTTGTGAATTGGCGTGGTATATTGTAAATATAGAACTATTATTGTTGCAATATGTTTGAATATTTGTACACAAATGTAAGAGTAAATGTTAATTGTGTTTATCAGTGCATATTATTTTAAGGGAAGCATGTTATTTTAATACGAATTGGCGAGAAGTGAATACAGTGGTTAGAGGCAATTTTTGAGATGAAAGTAAGTAAGAAAAGTTTCCAAAAGTGAAATTGGAAAATGTGGCATGAGAGAGCTTAATCGGAGAACAGTTTAGACAAATAGATTTGTAGGATGCTTCTTGGGTCCATAGGGTAAGCAATATTGAATGAATACTAACCACATTAAATAAATTAGGTATTGGAATATTATATGTACAGGGCGTTTAATTTATGACGCTCCGCGTGCACGGCAATAATTGCCCGGTGCAGCGGTAGCTCGCTTGCCGCCAACTCATACCGCGCAGTGCCCGTGCCTAGAACGCCTCTTGCCTGCGTCGATGTTCTTACCTTAGCACGTGCTGGAATGTTGGCCATCGCTTCAATACATGCTTGACATCTTCTAAGGATGTTTTGGCTAACTCTCTGCAGTGTTTGAGAAATATATTATTAATTTTAATTCTTATATTTTTCCACTTCCGACAATGCTCCGACAATGCTTCCGTTCTGACAATGCGTGGTCCGCCCCTCGGACGATATCGGGCCCTTCGCAACACAGCAAATGCAATTTTTATTTAAGTGGAAGCATAAACAGTCAAAACAGTCGGTACTGGAGTACAGAAAATCCACATCTTATCCACGAACAGCCGCAACACGATGTGAAAGTTGGAGTTTGGTGTGCAATTATGCGAGGAATTACTGGCCAGTGTTTTATCATGAAACAATTACATCTTCTCGCTATGTGCACAATATTTTAAAAACCTTTTTGAACAGCTGACAGAAGATGAAAGAAATTACGGTAATTTTCAACAAGACAGTGCAACTCCCCATACAGCCGAAAATTCTATGCGTGCTTTAAAGCGGGTTTACAATGAGAATCAAATTATCAGTCTGGATTGTGGCCTCCGCGTTCTCCAGCTCATGACACCTTGTGATTTCTTTTGTGGGGTTAACTAAAAGAGCGTATTTATGATTAAAATCCTCGTACGTAGAGGAACTTAAGGAAAACATAACAACTAAAATTAATAATATTTCTTCACAAGCACTGCAGAGAGTTATCCAAAACATCCCTAGAAGCGTGTATTGAAGCCGATGGCTAATATTTCCAGCACGTGCTATAAGGTAAGACATCGATGCAGACAAGAGGCGTTCTGAGCACGGGCGCTGCGCGGTTAAGAGTTGCCGGCAAGCGAGCCGCCGCTGGGCCGGGCGATTATTGCCGTGCACGCGGACGCGTCATTAATGAAACGCCCTGTATATAAAAAATATACGTCTGTTTTCTCTAAATATCACTTTTAAGCTGCCAATACCTAGCACAGATCACTGGTGTTTGTATGTGATAGTAGCATAGAGTTTCCTATCGTGCACAACGTTGGCCGAATGCCGTTAGTTGTGTCAATGCGGTACATATATCGGTTAAAGGTGGTCGATATAGGGCTTTTTCATATTTCGACCATTGGCTTGTGTTCCTATAATTCCCTTTCCTGTCACGACTACATAGCGTAGAGTCTAGACCATTGGTGTTTGTGTGTGGTAGTAGCATCGATCCTCCCATTATGTACTATGGTGATTGCATGTCTGTATCTATGGGTGGTGTTAGAGACATGGTGGTTGAAAGCGATCGACCGGGCACTTTCGCATTTCGACCAAAGACGTGTGTACCCCTATGTTTCACATTTTAGCCAAAAGTATCCAGCGCAGATCACAGATGTTTGTGTGTGATAGTAGCATACATTCACCGATGGTGCACAACGTTGGCCGAATTTCGGTAGCTGTGGGGGTTTGGAGATAAGGTGGTTGAAAGTTGTCGATCAAGGACATTTTCGTATTTCGACCAAAGATATGTGTGTCCCTATTTTCACTTTCTGTCACAACTACATAGCGCAGATCACTGGTGTTTCTGTGTGATAATAGTATCGTGCGCTATGGTGTTTAGATGTCGACAGCTATGGGAATGCGGGAGATACGGGGTTGATATTGGTTGGAATAGCGCATTTTCCTTTTTCTACCAAAACGTGTGTGTCCCTACATTTCAACTTGCAGCCAGAACTACCAAGGTCACGGGCGTTTGTGTGTGGTAGTAGCCGGAGTTTTTCACTGTACACTATGGTAATTGCATGTCGGTAGAGTGGGGATCTGGTAGATATGGTGGTTGAAAGTGATGTACCTGATATAAAAAATAGACACGCGACCCTATATTTCACTCCACAGCCAAAACTACCTAGCGCAGTCCACTGGTGATTTTGTTGTCATTAGTCATTACCCTCAAGTCTCCCAACGTGCACCATGGTGGTGTCATATTGGTAGCTATGGGGTGTGGGAGATATGATGGTTTGAAATTTATCGAAGGAGGGCGTTTTCATATTTCGACTAAAGACATGTGTGTTCCTGTATGTCACTTTGCAGCCATAAATACCCCGCGCTGATCACTGTTGTGTGTGGTATTAACCTCGAGTCTCTCATCGTACACAATGTTGGTTACATGTCGGTAGCTGTCAAACAAAATTGTTTACCAACACGAACGAAGAATTGGGCACCACCTAGTTATATATATATATATATAAAAAGTACAATCGATTTTTCTTCATTTTAGAGTAGTGTTAATTAGGTTATGAGTTACGAAAATGTAATTGAAATATAAAGAACAGTTATGGTATGTAAGGGGCCGTGTCTATCACAATTCACTATATTATTATAGTGAATTGTGATAGATACTGGCGAAGTGTCACAGACTAATAAATGTTACAAATGTTTAATTCCAACTTCAACATAAGATTGTTCATTCCCCAAATATACCAGTGTGATATAAGTGTGTCTTTCAAAAAATCTGGAATTGCTGATAATGAAAACTAAGAACGAGATATCAAAACATTTTGTAGAAAAAAGAATTATTCCAAGCAGAAATGAACTACTATAAAGAGAATGAAAAATCAGGAATTATTTAGGTAGTTTTTGATTTCAGTCAGTGTTACCAGCGGCATCTGGAGAAGTTCTCTCGTCTTTCTACAAGTCTCAAGTGAATATTTATAATTTTACAATTACCGAAATAAAAAAATAAAAATCGAAAATTTGTTGTTTCTTATGGCGTGAAGGATTTGGGAACAGTCGATACATAGAAAATGTGTGTAGTGTTTATAGTTCCTTGAAGGGTTTGAACAGTTGAAACCAAATGCTGACGTGGTTTCCTATTCAGCAATTTTGGTGAACAACAAAAGAATATATCATTCTATTGCGATATATATTTATGTTGTTCACCGTTTTACATTCAAACCAGTAACAAACAAATATATCGCCCGTGGCCAAGAGAGTTATGCTGTTAGTAGTATTATTTAAAAATAGATGAATAGCAAAAAAAACATTTGGTACCATTTGTGTTTCCGATCAATATGTAGCATTAATTCGAAATGCCGCCAAAAAGGACCTTCTTCCAGGGATCCGAAACTGAGACTCACTAATTTCTATAACGTAAAAGACGTCTTTGATGACGTAGGATTTTAATGCTTTAAACACATTGATGGAAATGAATTTAAGATAGAAGCTAGATTATTGTGTTCTGAATAGGGAGTGAACGCACATCAAAACCAGCTAGGCCTATCAGCATTCAGAAATAAATAGTATAAAATATAATTTAAGTCTACTAGAAGGCGTTCATTTGAGAGTAAACCAATTGTTCTGTCAACTTCAAATGCACTTATAGTAAAAACAAAATGACAATTGCTGTTATTAAATAAGCGACTTGCGGAGTTTAATTGATAGTAATATTGTGCCTCGATTATACAAAACCTCCATTTCATTATTTTAAAGAAATAAGCACTATAATAATGTAATTATTTGTCATAATAACCTCTTTCATGCACTTATATTTGAAGGTAACAGCGACATCATTGTCATAATGATTTGATTTCATGCTAGAATTTTTCTTGTAGTTAGTTTCTATCATATTACTTGAAAATGCTTGTCATACAAAAATATTACTCTGCCAATCCAATTGCTCAATTTTCCTTTAGTTGATGAATTATTTAGTAATAAGAGTTTTCTGTAAAGTGACGATTATGTAGTTAAGCCGTTGTTCTGTCAGGACAGCGATATTATACAAGAGAAAGTTTGGACGGATGGCTATTTGGATGTTGGGATGTTTGGCCAATTGACACAGTGTTAATATATTGTCTGGGTAGTGACATAGTTAGTTTTTTATCCCGAAAACATGAATAGTTCATTTGGAAATTGTTATTAACAATTCCCAGTTGGCCAACACCAAGAGATTCCTACTTCGTTACACTCTTGTCACGTTTAATATTTGCTTCTTCTGTAAATCACAAAACTCCTTTTCAGTGATCAACACAAAAGTCGTTATGATATATGCAATGGTGCGTTCAGTTTAAAAGTGCGACGATGGATGCACTTTATAAACTCATTTTTCAAATCGTCAAATATAAATCAGTTCCAAACCCTTAAAGTTTTTAAAATCTTATGTACTTATTCTCTGGTAATTAGCACGTAGATATAAAATTCTGTTGGCAGATGGTGGATCTGAAAATAAAAGATTTTATTTATGTTTCCTCAATGATACTAAATAAAAAAAAAATCGTTAACGCCATGTGTTAACACACTGAATTACTAGTAGTATGGATAAAACAGAGATTTAAGTGTTAAAGTAGAAATCGTTTTGTATTAGCCTGTAGCTTAGTTACTCCTTTCTTTTCTTCTGGTAATTTTGTCGTTCGTTGAAATATTCAAGGTCACTCCACACCCAATCATTTAAAACGTTTCCATATGTTTTAGTTAATCAACCATAACCTACCAAGTGTAGGCCTACTAACTAACCAAGAGTCATTCACTCCCTTTGTCTCTCTCTCTCTCTCTCCCTCTCTCTTATGGCTTTGCGCATTGTCGGCGTCGAGGTCATTAGAAGCGGGAAAGGAATGGACACTACGAACGAGAAAGAATTCGGCCATGGTCATTTTGAATGAAACTTCGTGCATTCCCTATTTGGGGGGAAACATGGAAACCTCATCTGGATGCCCGTATGGAGAGTCGAACCAACGTCCTTCAGTGAGTTACCGCTCACCTACCATCGTTGGTATTAATGTCCTTTAAAATGTTGGGAAATTAAAGGAACCTATAACAATGTTATCAAATAATCATAATGAAAACACGATCAATTACTATATTAACATTAATTCTCTTCAAAGTAGAATTAACTGATTAAAGCGACTATCAACAAAACAAAACCAGCATTCAAAAAATCAATAGAGTCATTTAAAAAAATAAATAAAAAAAAATTATGACGTGATGGGCAAACGTTGATCAAATCTTTCAGTAAAATATAGTAAAGCTAAGATTATAAAATTAATATAGACCGCAATCAAGAAACAATTTTTCTTACTTTAACAAGTAAACTTCTATATTTACAGCATTGATTTAATAGATGTTAAATATTATGGTGATCGTGTTTTTGATTAAGCGTAAATACATTTTTAGTATTACATGAAATATTTATTACAATTATTATTAGTAAAGAAAAGTCTGGCCGTTGTACAAATCGTGACCAGTTAAATAAAATACTCTTTGGGATGTAATGTAGTGTACATGATAAATTAATCATATTACACTTGCACCAGTTATTGGCGATAGCTGTGAATGACTGTTAAATCATGTATTCGTGATAATGAGCGGCACCAGGAACTGCTTTCACATGAAATTAAAAAACATTATATTCCTTTCAATAATTACGACAGTGACAGCAATGCAAGAAAGTAATTACAATTATCAAACATTGGTAAATGGGAGATGCAAGAAACGAAACCGGTAATGCACCATTAATTATATATACATTTATTCTTGCACAAGGAACAGTTAATTTATACGTAAAAGTATCATCAAAATGAACATCGAATCCAATGCAAACGAATAAAATAAAAAAGGAAACTCGAAGCCAAGAATTAACAGATGATCCACAGTAAAATATGCTTAATCGCAGTGCAGAGAAGATGAGTGTTTCTTTATCTCAGTTAAGCTATTCCCCAGAGCCGTTACTGAGGTTTATAGCACAGTTTTTGGGAACTGGACATTTTCAAACGAAGAAATTTGCGGTAACAAATAATTGAATATTTGCCGTGTAGATAGTCGTTGGTGGCGAAGAACGATCGATGGAGATCGCCACAAGAGGTCGCAAATTACCAGGTAGTAATTATGACAAGACACATCACTCAGAATCTGACGTTTATGTGAAGTCACACTGATGTGTTTGTGTACGCACAAAGTATAAATTACACAACATTTGTCGGCACCGACGGTCCCGCACACTGCGGTGCTGCACAGATTGCACTAGTAGCAGCCACACATTCAACCAGCCTGTCACTACTGCCGTGGCCTCCCCGGGGGTCGAACTCACGTCGACTCCGCCTCAGAAGCTCCGTAGACCACGCGAGTACTCTCGGCTCACCCCTGGGGAGCCCAGGTGTCCTCTCCTCCTCACGATTGAAACTCGCGACACCTAATCGACGTCCAGGGGCGTGGTCAAACGCCGTTGCATAGAAAAGCACGAAGCACATTAGTCCATGCGAAAACCATTCACGGCTTGTGATTGGTTTCCTCCACACACTCACCCAATCTCAGGCGCCACATTTTCCGTCCTTGTCGCACAATGTTTTTCTCTATATCTCATTACTGAAATTTCCAACCACAACACCTGTCCCTCACTTCCCCAGTGTGCAGATAGAACCTATTATTAACAGTGGCTGCACCCCTATTGTAGACGCATTCCAAACTGCTACCGACGATCCCATTATGCCTACACTGTGCGGTTCTGCACGCAGCATTTCGGCAGAAAGTTTCTTGCAGTATTATTATGTTTCTGTCTAAAATGGAGTTTCTGAAATGCGGATTGCTACAGTAAATCAGATTAACACATTGTTTAGGTATTACTATTTAAGAAAACTGTAAGGGATACGTGAGGTATTAAACTATCATCATTATCGGAAATAGTTCTATCTTTCCTGACTCACTCAAGAAGTCAATAATCAAACCGCTTTATAAAAAGGGTTGATACCTCAAATATTGAGAATTACAGACCCATTTCACTTCTACCAGCAATTTTCAAAAATCTTGAAAAAGCAATGTACAGAAGGGTGTATGCACATCTACAAAAGAATGGACCTACTCAGTAAAGTACAGTTTGGTTTTAGACAAGGCGTTTCAACAGATTCAGCAATTTTTGCTTTTGTAAACAACATACTGGAATCAATGCATAAAAAAATTAAATTCCCTAGGTATATTCTGTGATATTGCTAAGGCTTTTGACTGTGTTGATCATGAGATTCTACTAGGTAAATTAGACCACTGTGGAGTTAGTGGTAAATCTTACCTGGAAAATAGAAAGCAACGTGTATCACTGAAGATGCTAATACAGGAAATGTTATAAACTCAGAATTGGGGTATAGTTAAATGTGGTGTGCCTCAGGGCTCAATTCTTGGCCCTCTGCTGTTCTTAATCTATATAAATGATCTCCACATATACTAGGTGATAATGAACACATGGTGCTCTTTGCAGATGATACCAGCATATCGTTGAAAGACCCATCAGCACAAAACCTCGAAAACACAGCAAATGATGCTATAAAGAAAATTAACAGGTGGTTTCTACATCTACATCTACATATCTACATATATACTCTGCAATTCACAAAATTGTGGGTGGCAGAGGGTGCTCAGCACCAAAGCTAATCTCTTTGCTGTGCATTCCAATCCCTAATGGTACGAGGGAAAAAAGAATTCATATAAGAATCAGTCCGGCACCTTATTTCTCTAATTTTATCTTTCCTGTCCTTCCGACTCAAATAGGTTGGTGGAAGAAGTATTTCACTACACTCATGAGTGAAAGTTGGAGTACGCATGTTTTCCAATAAGTTTAAACGAAACGTGTGTCGTCTATCTACCAGAGACTCCCAACCTAATCTACTAATCAGTTCTGTGACGCTTTCATAAGGACTGTAGCAAGCGGTCACGAATCGAGCGGCTCTTCTCTGTACTTTCTCTATACTTTCGATCAATCCCTTACGAAACGGGTCCCAAATGGCACAACAATAATCCAAATGTGGACGCACAAGAGATTTGTACGCTATCTCCTTTGTTTGTTCATTACAATTTTTCAAGATTCTACCTATGAATCGCAGCCTAGAATTTGCTCTACCTACTAAAGAATTAATGTGTATGTCCCATTTCATGTTCCTTTGTACTGTTACTCCCAAATATTTAATAGAATCGACCATATCAATAACTGTATTGTTTAACTCGTATTTCTGAACAATCGGATTCTTTTTGTTAGTTATGCTCATTGTCTTGCACTTTTTACAGTTTAGAGTAAGTTGCCACTCAGCGCACCAAGCCAAAATAACATCCAGATCGCGCTGAATTTCTAAGCAATCGGCCAAAGTTCTTACTTCCCTATAAATAACCGCATCATCAGCAAACAATCTAAAAAGGCTTTTCACTTTGTCTCCGAGATCGTTTATAAAAATTAAGAAAAGAAGTGGTCCTATTACACTTCCTTGAGGTACACCCGATGTAACATCTAGATTAGAAGAACTTTCTCCTTCAACGACAACATACTGCGACCGACCAGTTAGAAAATCCTTTATCCATTCACAAAGCTGATCCGATATACCGTACGCTCGAAGCTTCGCTAAAAGGCGGTTGTGTGGCACAGAGTCAAAGGCTTTCTGGAAATCTAAAAAAATTGCATCTACTTGTGAACCTGTATCGATAACTTTCATTACGTCGTGTGTAAATAGGGCCAGCTGTGTTTCACATGATCTTTTCTTCCGAAATCCATGTTGATTTGTTGTAAGCAAATTATTATAATCTAGAAAATTCATAATGTTCGAGCATATAATATGCTCCATAACTCTACTACAAACAGATGTTATAGATATGGGACGATAGTTCCCAGGATCACTTCGATCACCTTTTTTGAAAATCGGAGTTACTTGCGCGATTTTCCAGTCTGAAGGTACTTTTCGCTCTTCTAATGATTTACTGAATATATCAGACAGAAATGGCCCGATTTCTGCAGCATACTCTGAAAATACTCTTACTGGAATTCCATCCGGGCCCGGTGCTTTCCCCCACTTCAGGAGCTCTAATTGCTTAACGATACCTGCAGTATCTATTCGTAATGATTCCATCACCGACTCGCCACGGCGTGGGAAAACGGGAATACTATCCTTATGTTCATTTGTAAATGAATTTTTGAATACAGTATTTAGTACGTTAGCTTTATCGCGGCTTTCATTAACCTCGGAACCTTCACGAATTAGTGCTGGAATATTGCTGTTGGTACAATTAACTTTTCGTACATACGACCAAAATTTCTTTGGGTTTTCTGTGAGACTCTTAGAGAGAGAGTTGGAGTGAAAATCGTTAAAGGCCTCGCGCATTACATTCTTAATACGTCCTCTTAAATCAGCTAAGGTTTCTAAATCGCTGCGACACCCCTTCCTTCTTGAGCGTGCGTGTATTTTCCTTTGTTTTTTTGAGTAATCTTTTGACTTCGCATGTGTACCACGGTGGATCATCCTCTCCCTTTATTGTCCGCTTTGGTATATGTATTTCCATGCCTTCCCTGACTATATGTATAAAACGATGCCACATCTCTTCAACGGTGTCCTTTGTTGACTTGAAGTTATGGTATTTATTCCTCAGGTAGGTTCTAAAACACTCCTTTGAGGCCTTACTGAATTGTATACAATCCGCCCTTTTTTCCTTTTTCGCTCGGTCATTAATTTGATAGTCGCAATTACCGCTTTGTGATCGCTTATTCCTGTGGTCGTTGAAATGTCGGTGAATAATTCTGGCCTGTTGGTAACCAGCAAGTCTAAAATGTTTTCGCTACCGTTATGACACCGCGTAGGTTCATTAACTAGCTGCTCGAGATGATTATCTGACAACAAATCGAGAATTACTTCAGAAGCTGCCTTATCCCTGCTACCTGTGATGTGAACGTAATTACGCCAGTCAATATAAGGCAGATTGAAGTCGCCTCCTAGAATCATAGCATGATCTTTAAAACGGCTAGCTATACTATTTACATTATTTCTTAACTCCTCGACGATAGCTATATCCGAATCAGGTGGACGGTAGAAGGCACCTATGATGAGTTTTGACCCAGCAACGTTGAGTTTAATCCATATGATTTCACAGATTCGTATCGACGTCTATTTCATTACATGGGAGAAATTTACTCACAGCTATAAATACCCCACCTCCATGAGAATGTAATCTGTCTTTACGAAAAACGTTCATGCTATCTTTAAAAGTTTCGGCGGAACTTATTTCCGGTTTCAACCAACTTTCTGTACCGATAACGATATCCGCTTCTGTACTACAAATAACGCTTTCAAGTTCCGGTTGTTTGTTACAAACGCTTCTACAGTTAATTACGAGAACTTTTAACTGACGAGATTCTTTTACGTTGCTCCTACATTCCGGTGTTGTATCTGATTGGGTTGCCCGTAACTGAATTTCGTGTTTCGGGTCTTCCTCCCTCAGCCTAAAAAACCACCCAGTGCATTCCACACGGCCCCTGCCACCCGTGTAGCCGATTCACGTGTGTAGTGCACACCTGACCTATTAAGGGGAACCCTACAAGACTCGACCCTATGGCGAAGATCGAGAAATCTGCAGCCAATGTCATCACAGAAACGTCGTAGTCTCTGGTTCAGCCCCTCAATACGGCTCTGAACCAGAGGTCCACAATCAACTCTGTCTACGATGCTACAGATGGTTAGCTCTGCCGATATCTTGCGGTCACTGGCCACAGAGTTCACCCTTTCAGCCAGCCGCCGGAAGGAAGAGAGGATAACCTCCGACCCAAGGCGACAGGCATCATTGGTGCCGACATGAGCCACAATCTGTAGTTGGCTACACCCCGTCCCCTCTATGGCATCCGGGATGGCCTGTTCCACATCTCGGATCAGGCCTACCCGGAATACACACTGAATGGACGTTGGATTTCTTCCCCGAGGAATCCGCCATTTCCCTAAGGGGCTCTAATAACCGCCTAACATTAGAGCTCCCAACTACAAGAATACCCTTCTGCGTTTGCTCAGACCTGGCGGGCTGGGGGGCCGTCAACTCGCAGGATGACAATTGTGGGACTGAGTCAGCCTCCGACAATACATCAAACCGGTTGGACAGACGAACAAGTTTAGCGTCTTGGGCTTTAAGCCTGTTCGACTGCCCCCGTGTACGGCTTCGAAGTCTAGAAGCCATACGCCAGTCACCAACAGGCGACTGCGGCACAGCATCCAACACTTCAGCCTGGGTTGCAGGTGCCAACAAACTAATACTTAATGTAGAAAAGACACAGTTACTTCAGTTTGTTACAAAAAATAAAACAAAGGACAGCTATAATGTGATATCAGAAGGAAAAGCAATCAATGAAAGTAATTTCACAAAATTCCTGGGTGTATGTATAGATAACAAATTGAACTGGAAACAGCATATTCAACAACTTCTAAAAAAACAGAATTCTGCAACATTTTCACTTAGGGTAATATCTAGAATAGCTAATATAGAAACCAGAAAGTTAGTATATTTTGCAGATTTTCATTCCCTGCTCACTTATGGCATCTCATTCTGGGGAAACTCGTCACAAGCACAGATGGTATTTAAATTGCAAAAACGTGCTATAAGAACTATTTGTGTAGCAAGCCCACAGACGTCGTGCAGAAATCTATTTAAAAACCTGGGTGTACTAACAATTCCAGCACAATATGTACACTCTGTACTATCATTTGTAGTGGAAAATCCTGAACACTTCAATCTTAATGCTGACATACATAGCCATAATACTAGGAATAAATATAATATTCACAAGGATTACAAATCACTGTCAATTGTACAGAAAGGGTTAACATTTACTGGAGCTTCCTTATTCAATGTCTTACCAACAGAAATTAAATGTTATCTACAAAAACCCAACTACTTTAAGTCCAAACTGAAAGAGTTTCTGTTCAGAATCCATTTTACTCTGTAAAAGAATTTTCTTCTTGGAATTTGGTAACTAAGAATGACTGATAAAATAGTATATGGTGTATGGAAGGGAAAGGTGACTAAGTTGTCCACAATTACTAAAATGATATATGGTTTAACTTTCTGTCGAAACTTTTGACAAATGAAGTAATTACACTGTTTACAAAATTTCACTCATATATAGTAACTAACATGGGATAGCATGCACTCAAAAACTGCTGTAAAAAATTATGATACTAACAGGTTTTTAAGTAATTGACTGCTTATGAGTTGTGGTAACTGGTTGGTAAGAAAATAACTGGTTGTTAGATGCTGGTAACAGGTTTATACACTGTTCCACATAATAAGTATTAACTAACTCGCGATTGTTTTTGTAGATTACAGGAAATATTGGTTATACTAATGGGTCATAACTAACTTCTTGTCAATATATAATATTATCAATTATGTAGTAATATTAACATTACTAATAAGTGTATGTACTGTTCCACATCCCCGAGATTATTCTCACACGGGATCAAAGTGAACATATCTATCTATCTATCTATCTAACGTGTTCTTCCATATGCGGTAGATTTTCAAAGATCAGTATTAGCGAAGGTTGCTGTTTGGTTCGAATTTAGTCGGGATCCGAATGACTACTAACATTCTATGGTGCACAGGGATTTTGAATCAAGTACGGTGTCGTATACGCCGAAATGTGACTATATTGACGTCGAAATCCTCTATTGCCACCAAGTGAGTGATGTGCGTAACCTCATCTTTCTGAGTGCATTTTCCGGCTTTGAGGTAATTTTTTTCTTGAATAATAAGAACCAAAGAAGTAATTAGCCATATTTTCAACCATGAAAGAGATTTTTTTCTGCTGGACGTATTTTGAAAAGTTAGCAAAACTCTTGTACGAATTCGCGGATAGATTTTATTAACTAGCCGCGAAATTGGTACGGTGTAGTCCCTCATTGACTACCCTATACCAATTAGCCTAAATATTTGGTGAGAGTACTTTATTAAATAAATATCCCCAAACATTCTTCCAAATGTCTGCGTTGATTATCTATCAAAATATTATAGAAGTCCTTACTGGTTTTTGTGACTTTTTAGTTGTCATGTACCTTTTTTTTAGAATGTACTGTCTGAAATATTGAAGACATTTTACAATATGGTTAATATCAACTGTACCTCTATACCAGGGGTGTCCAACCCCCGGCCCACGAGATTCATAACACTTTTACAAAATACATTTATTTTATAACGACCAAACTAGTGATAACCAATGTGTTAAAAAATTCATTATTTGCGCATCTATATTTTCAAAATTTATTTCATTTATATTTATATATTTTTTATATATCATTTTTAGTGTTATTTATTTCTTTAAAATGTGCGTTTAGTATCATTATTATTATGTGATCTATGTTATATGTAGGAACAATAGTAAACACAATAATAATAACTCATTATGTTTAAATTTTTCATTCCAAACAAATTGTCTAAAACTAATATGGAGAGTTATCTATTAGTATAATAGACAAGATGTAGCGTTGTCGCACCTACGTCATGTCACGCGGTGACGTCAAGCTATGACGTTGCGCTATGACGTCACGCTTTACGATATTATTTGTGGGAGTGCGCGTTATTTAATATCATTTCCAAGCAACAGTGAATAAATTAACTCACAGAATACTGAAATAAAAGTATGTATTGCGTTAAAATCGATATTTCAATCATTAGATGCTTATATTTACGTAATATTCTTTTGATATATTCAAGTATTCCTTAAATTCTTTGTCCATAGATATTGTAAGATAAAAGCTTTGTATTTCGACCATCAATGTAGAAAAAAATTTGGTTAAAGTGTTACTTAAAATGGATCAGAATTACAACTGGCATTTGACGCTACGGCAGAGGGCATGAATAATTTAGCTTTTTTTCAAAATAATTTAAACTGTACCTATTATTGAAATTATTAATTCGTTTGAACCGAAATAGTTGCCCACTCATCTCGAATTGTGCAGCCTACACTACAATTAATAATGTAAGTTTATCAGATTTATTTTAATCTTCTTTGATTTCACTGAGTAATATTACTGAGGCTATTACATATTTCCGCAATGTGTAACTATGACAGCTATTCGAACGTTGTAATATCGGTCTGAATCACGTTGCAGATTTCTGGTTTATTACCTTTATTTTTTATTGAATGTTTTTGATGAAATTTATGTTGTTGCGTAATGTATCTCATCAATGAATTGTCGTTTTGGTCGGAAAACTGTTGCACACGTTCGTTTTGTGATATTATTGGCTATGGCAAAATAAAAACGAGGCCCAAAGAATTGTGCTATTCGTTTGAAATTTACCACATACGTTCCTATGGTCATACCTTTTAAGAAAAAGTGTGCATGAAAGCAAAAGGCAGCTTACGTTAGACGTGAAGCAAAATGAAAATTACGAATTAACACAACACAAAACCGCCAATTCAAATATTCACGTCAAAGATAGCATCTGTACAGCAACAACTGTAAAAACGCTGGCAACGTTTCTTGATATGATATAAATATATTCCTGCGTTGTATAATTCACTTCTTACAACAACTTATTTTATACTTATGTCGCGATACATGACATCACCATCAATGCGCATGCGATTAAAACTTTCATTTTGTAGCGGCAGTATTACCCGAGATTGTGGTTAGGTTGAAATCCAGCCTGGACAAAAATAAATAACGAACCTTATCACAGCAATAGCATATTGAATTTAGCTATTATCAGTTATTTAAGCAGGTTTCATAAGCACTATGTCACGTTTTGATATCATGAATCACGATGTAAACTACTCCTGTATGTGGTTAGTTTTAAAATGCAACCTGGACCAGGATAGCAACCGAAACCTTTTGTCATAGCGCCAGGCAATAGGAATTGCATTTATTTTATAACAATTCAATTTATTTCAACAATTGCTAAGAAAGGAATTGCTACAATACTGAAAGAAAAGTATGAATTTTGTTTCAATTGTCATATTGATTATTAGTTGCTTTTTTTTAGTGATATGATTACTCGGTTTGAATGAAAGAAGTTCCAAATTGTTCGCGATCTATGCAACCTAAACCACAATTGAAACTAATATTACATGACGTAAGAAGTTAAGATTTATTTTTAGCATCCTTCGTTTTCACTGGGGTCATTATTTGAGCCGAATGTAAGCTGTTCCAGGCGTTCAAACATCCATCTTCATCATAGACAATAAGAAAGTTGTAAGAAACTGTGAAGATTTTGGATCAAGTTTGTATCGCATGATGCATGATGACATTGACATGCGATTCAGGGAATGTATAAATTCGCGTGTGAATGAAGCTTTGATTTTCTACCAGCTATATTGGCGAAGATTGTAGTTATGCTGAAACGCAACCTGGACCAAACTGACAACTGAAACATTTTGCTACATCACAAGGGACGAGAAATTACAGCATAGTGAGCTTTATTTTATAAAACTTCTAACTAGGTAAACAACCAAAATGAAATCAATTGCCAGCACAGTCCTTTAAACCCGTCATTTTTGACGGGTTTTTTGGCTAGTTATTTTATAACAGGCCCGCGGAGTTATGATGCATTTCCACAGAGGCCCGCGAGATCATTTGGCTTGGCCACCCCTGCTCTATACTGTCACGCATTAGATTCGCAATTATTGATGAGACTAAACTATTTCCCGTATTCAGTAATGCTTCCATAGCATAAACTTTTATATTATCCCATCAACCCCTGTTTCATGATCAGGTTTAAGTTTGAAATTTACCTTCAGAAAGCTCACCTTTTAAAATCAACCAATAAATCTTTCGTTGAATGTTATCAATTTTTGAAAATTGAGCAGGAAAAACGTGTACTGTGAACGTTAATTTTACAAGCGTAGATAATTTTATAATCCTTCAATTTTTGTTTCTCTTTAGATGTGTACTTGTGTGCATCTGTAAGACAGCTCTGATTACATTCAAATCTAATTGACGCGGGTTGGTAACGAAATATGACACTGCTGGGCTGGGTGGTTTATACAATGATGAGAATGTGCTGTTTCTGAGCTGAATGGTTAGGAGTTCAATTTCATTCTCTTCTGTGAAGTTCGTAGATATGAACTAAACCATATGTCTGATGGAGCTTCCATATTTCTGGTAAGGTCTCTCAAATAGCACGAAACATTCCGATTGTTTTGCGTTGGCTCATTTAAAGTTTGTTCGCGTCTCCTGTATAAATAAATTTTAGTATTTGTGTAGGCTGCATTTATCTTGTAGCAATTCCTCTTTGCCTGATGACATGCCTTCAATATTAATACAGACAATAATTCCCACTGTGGTACTGATAAGCACTTGAGTGTTAAGGTGTCTGGTGTGAAAGGTTTTGACGGCACTATACCGTTGCCCAGGTATCACCCAATTTCTTCTGATATAGTTTCCAAATTGCAATCTTCTGGTATTCGCCTTTCATTACCACCAAATAATTATTAAACCAAACTATGAATGATGTAATTGTAGTTAATGTCGTTATTACATTATTTTTATGTAAGTTTTGTGGTATAACTGTGATTATAATCGTTATTCTGTCAACTGTAATACTCGATTGCAATTAATTAATTATTATTTCAATCCAAACAGGTCAAGTACAATTCGGGTGAACCTGCTTCGAAGATTGCGCCGTTTGCTCTTTCAACACACGAACGGACCAGCCAAGAAACTACAAAGTCAGGTCAAAACAATGAATTTTCAGCAAGTGCATTCCATAGACCATCACAGTACAGATGTGAAGATAATCAGGTACTTGCGATTCCTATTTATTCCTGTTTATTAAAATACACGGTGCTACAAACCAAGGTTCAAAAACTGAATAGGCAATTGTTTCATGATAATATTACTAATGAACCAAGATCTCCATTTGATGGGGCTAGAACCAGAAGATGCTTTAAACAGAGATATGTTGCGGAAGAAGTTAATGACAAGTGGGACAAGCCGAGACGAACAATCCAATGGAAGACGCGGTACACTCTGGACAGAGGAGCGCAAACAGGCGCATTCCAAACGAATGAAGGAGTTTTGGGACCAAAAGAAGAAGAAACTCGCTGCCAAATGCACAAAGGCTTAACGTGGTCCTAGTTGGCCTCAACGAATAAGTAGTACTAATGAACCAAGGGGTGGAAACAAACCACGACGATTATTTTGTCCGGAATCTTGTGATAATCATAAACCTCCAAGTAGCTCTCATTCATCCAGTAGTTCAGCACAGTCGAGTGAGCGTGAAAATATTGCCTCTAGAAAATCTGTAAATGTTTCAAATTTTCCTCAAGTTAAGAAATGTAGGAAAATCCTACAAAATGTGCAAAATTCCATAACTGTAAAAGCAAAAGTTTAGAAGAATTCAGGCAGATTGAAAACATGCTAATGGGTTCATCAGGCCCAGTTAAATCCACATTTCCGTTTTCAAACGAAAATGTTTTGTATGTTTTTATTTTTTTTAAACACGGCAGAGAGAAAGCGAGGCAAGAACATGCGAATCCAAAGAATATGAAATCGAGAATAAAAAAACTGATATAAGGGCTTCATGATGTGAAGCGAAATGGTCGACAAGATGAATTCGCCATGCAAGGCTCTGTATATTGCAAGAGAGCAAGGATATACCGCTTTAAAAAAAGAAAAAAATATAAGAATAATGTTTCATACATTACAAAGCATATTGCAAACGATGGAGTTGTGATTTTGAAGAACATGCTGTATGCAACATGAAATCGAACTTCCACATTAATTCGGTTGTATATAATTTAAGGCCACGATTCATAGATTGAATTTTGAAAAAGTGTAATACACACACACAGGAGCAGCAAACAAAACTCTCGTGCGTCCATATTTGGACAACTGTACAGAGAAAAGCCGCATATTTCATGACTGCTGGCCAAAGTTCTTATGAAAGCGTCACAGAATTTATTTGAGAGTGGGCTGGTACACACTGGCAAAGAGACGAAATAGGTTTCGTTTGAACTTTGTGGTAAACCTGCGTACACCAGCTTACTTATTTGAGCCGCAATGACGAGAGTGATAAGATTATAGAAACAAGATGCCGCACTAATGCTTATTGGAATTCTTTCTTCCCTCATGCTATTCAAGATTGGAATGCACGGAATAGAGATGAATTCTAATTCAAAGCACCCTCTGCCACCAACAATTTTGTGAATTTCAGAGTTTATTTGTAAATGTTGAATAGTTAATGTTGTTCGAAGTTTGAGGATTTATATACAATGGTAAAAAAATTTATTAATTTTGTCGGAACAGTGCAAGTTATTTGAAGGGAAGAATACTGTTTGAAAATCTATTGACGAAATGATAAACATTGGATAAAGGTTGTTTTTCAGATGAAAGTAGGAAAAATTTTCATAAACGAACTTGGAATATGTGACACGAGAGAGCAACATTGGAGAACGGTTTAGAGAAACACCTTTGTTGGATGCTTCTCGACCGGTTTTTTGGAAAACAGGCATGAAAAATTAGGAAAATATTAACAAAATTAAATAAATTATGTATTGTAACCTATTAATATAATAAGCAAGCTGTCATGTATGACGTCACTTGTCACGGCATGACATTCTCTGACGTCGCGCAATGACGTCACGCTTTGCGTCATTATTCTTGGTAATGGACGTTATTTAATAACATTTCCAAGCATCCGCGAATAAATTAACTAACAGAACACTGAAATAAAAGTATGTATTTCGTTGTAATCGACATATCAATCGTTAGATGTTTATATTTACGAAATATTCTTTTGATGTATAGAGGTATTCCCTAAATTCTTTGTCCATAGATATGTAAGATAAAAGCGTTCTGTTTCGAGCCATGGAGGAAGGAAATATATGGAGGAGAAGTGACGTTAAATCGGTGAAGCAGGCTTTAAACTCTCGCGCATGCGCAGTGGCGGCAGCGGCGATATTGCGCTTCCAAACAAATGCGATGTTCACATTGTGTTAGATGCAGTGATTATTTCATTTTGAAATGTGTATAAGTGTTTTATAATGCCATCTTGCACAAATAGGCCAGACAGGAAAGAACCTGGAATATCATTTCATAAGTAAGTTGAATTCTAATTATCGTTATTGAAGTGGGCGGTAGAAGTTGCAAACTTTGGAGCATGTCTATAAATATTTAGTCATAGCTCTCAATGGGATGACTTTGTTCTCAAATTTTCGTTGTAGAAAATCAGCATACCTTGCTATTTTACACATAATAGACTAGCATTACTTTTAACGAGTGTTGAAAATTAGATTTAAAGGGGTGTGTTTTACATCGCGATTCAGTGAATTTAGCATTGCGCTTTCTTTCGTCACGTTGCAGTTTATGCTGACAGTGTATGATGAAATTAAATGTGTTAAATTATACTATGCAATCTGGGAATCTTGATTAAGCAAACGATGTTGTTACTGCAAATACAGTTTGCGATTCAAATACGCGTGTGTGAGTTTGTCTACATAGTTTGATTCTATAGCGGCAATTTAATGGAGATTGTGGTTAGGTCTAAATACAGTCCGTACCAGAATGGTTTTGTTGTTCCATGAGGGATAAAGAATTTATCTATTACTGTTAGTAATTTCATGAGAACCAAGTTAGTGACAAAACGTATATCGCGATGGAAACTACTTCCAGCCATTTATAACTAAGCTTACGATGTATGTTAACAAGATAACTATTTTTATTCTGGTCTAGGCCGCATTTCAGCCTAACCACAAGTGGTAGTAAAAAAACTGAAATATCCATTCTGCATGTAATTTAGTGTTTCCCAACGTGGGGCCCACGCCCCACAGGGGGGCAATTTGGTATTTTTAGGGGGGCAATTTAGAAATTGACTTGATACGACTTTACCGCTTTCTCTTTGGGTTATTTAAACACAATTCCAGATATGGTTACAAAATATAGAAAAAAAGCAAATTCTTAAAAGGATCACACTAAATTGCTATAATAAATGTTTATTATAAATCTTTTGAATTTTTAATTTTAGTATTTAATTATATGTTTTTTAATTTTACTTACTGTGTTTTATGATAATATTAAAGTGTTTTCTTTCAAAAACCATCCTATATCAGTTTCTTTAATAACAAATAATTTTTTTTATTAAAAATTATGTATGGGGGGGCAAAAAAATGTTGAAAGTGGGACATGACCCAAAAAAGGTTGGGAAACACTGATGTAATTCATTGTAGCTTTGGCAGAATTAATTTCTGGTCCAGGCCGCACATCAACCCAATCCCAGTATATCCCGAAAACTAAGCAAGATATAGAAAAATTTTATTATTTATTTTCGATGTGTCTCGTCGTGTTACATAAGAATCGATCATTAAATTTGACTTTTGCGAAATTTTTCTTCTCCATTTCAACTCAAAACATTTCACTTTTGATACAGTATATCTCGAGAACTAGGTGAGATATCGAAAATGTTTATTCTTTATTTTTCATTTGTCTCGTCTTTTTAAATAAGAATCCGTCATCAAATTTGACTTTGACCAATTTTTTTCTTCTGAATTTCAACCAAAACCATTTCACATTTGAGACAGAATATCTCGAAAAATTAAGCAGGACATCAAAAAAAAAAATTTCTTCATTTTTTATTTGTCTCATCGAGTTACATAATAATCCATCACCAGATTGTGGCATCACGTTTATCCTAGAGTTCCCTTGAGGTTTTTGTACATATTCCCCGTGTCTGTATGGAAGCGGCCATGCCCCCCACCCCCAATACGGCCATGCCCCCCACTCCTCCTCCGCCCTGCTTGACTTAAATGCGTGGTGAAGGTCTCTTGAGTAGTCTCCATATATTTCCTTCCTCCATGTTTCGAGCATGAATGTAGCGAATGTTTTGGTTAGATTGTTACTTAGCATTACAACTGGCATTTGACGTTACGGCAGAGGGCATGAATAATTTAATTTTTTTTTTTCCAAAATAATTTAAACTGTGTCCTATTATTGAAATTATTAATTCGTTTAAACGGAAATAGTTGCACACTGATCCAGATCTGTGCATCCTACACAACACTTAAAACAAATATTACGGGGCATATTGTAAGTTTATAAGATTTTTTTAATTATCTTTGCTTCCACTGTGTAATATTACTGAGCCTATTATTTCAGCAATTGTGTCAGCCATTCAACCGTTTTAATATCGGTGTAAATCACGGATAACAAAAAATAAATGTGTAAAAACCCTTGAAGATTTTTTATCAAATGTATATCACAATGCATTACTGCCACTAAAACGCGATATCGTTCATGTGTTAATATTCGTGAGAAAGAAGTGTTGTTATCCTAGCGGCAATTTTATCGCAGTATGTGGTTAGGTTGAAGTGCAACCTGAACCCGGATGGAAACTGAAACCTTTTGCTACAGCGCAAGGCACGAGGAATTACAGTGAATTTTATTTTATAACAATTCTATTTAGTTAAGCAATTGCTAAGACATGAATTGTCAGAACACTGAAAGAAAAGTATGTATTGTGTGTAAATTGGCATAATAATTGTCAGGGGATATTTTATTAAAATCAAAGAACCTGTGAAGATTTGGGATCAAGTTTATTTCGCGATACATGATGACCCTGACATGCGATACAGGGAATGTATTAATTCACGCGTGATTAAGCTTTGCTTTTCAGTCAGCGGAGATTGTGGTTAGGCTGAAATTCAGCCTGGACCAAGTGGACAACTGAAGCTTTTTGCTACAGGATAAGGGAAAATAAATTACAATGAGCTTTATTTTATAACAGTTCTATTTGGTTAAGGAATTTCATAGAGATAAATTACTATAACACTATAAAATCAAAACCGGATAAGTTTGAGCTAGAAAAACTTAGAAACTACTGATCTGATTTCGATGGGGTTTTCGCCTTTTTAAAGCTTAGAATCTCAATTAAGTTGTTTGGTATATCTTATGTTTCAACGTTACATAACGCAGTAACATTAAATGAAATTATGAATGTATGGTGACAAACACCAAAGATGGAACGACTAGATGTGGCATTCCGCAATAAACACACAACTAGAATGTGTCTGACCTTAATCTCATTCCTCCCAGCTGATGGCTGGGAGGCGGGCTGTTGGAGACTCACGAAGACTCTTTTCAGCCTGTCTAATCTACGGGGAGGGAATGAGGATGGAAAGTCGACCGTGACCTTGTTGGGAACCATCCCAGCATTCGCCTTGAGTGACAGGAAAACCACGGAAAACCCCAGTCAGAATGGCCGAACCGGGTTTGACCCCGGTCCTCCCGAATGGTATGTAGGACGGTGAATGCACCGTCCTCATATTTCGGTGACCATAGCTATTTTGCACACTAAACAGTTTTTAAATGTCCCAAATGGCTGTAATGAATGCGAGAAACTAATAACTAAAAAACAAAAGAGATTTTCTTTGAACACAAACTCTACCTCACAACTACATGTGTATGCCTATCGTCCTTTGGCGTTCTGTTCACAATAAAATGTCGCCGTAATCTGTAACTCACTGAAAGAAATCGAAAGTAAAGAATATTTATATATATATATATATATATATATATATATATATATATATATATATATATCGCTTAATTCTGAATACTTGATAAACGATTCTGAATACCTGATATTACACTGTACAGCTACCGAATATATTTTAATTTTGGGCTGTTTTCAGGTAATGCTAGATAATTCCTAAATTAAAAGTGTCGTAAAGTCTTAAGACAAAAGTTAAATTTTACCTTAGACCCCAAGTTTTCAAATTCTGAAAATCCATTCAAAATTTGTATTTTCTGTGCGATGCTGGAATAAACAGACACATTCCAGATACATTTTTATGTTTGTGGTATAGCAACGCGGTCAATGTTTCGATTTTCGAGCAGCAACATTAGCAGATAGATGTAATTACGTTGAAATATGACCTGGACCAAAATGAAAACTGACATTCCGTCTCAATGTATCCAAACCACCCCATTCTTAGAACTGCGCTCCTAAATCACCGTTTAGTTTAGTACCGGAAATCAGTTGAGTTTGGTACGCATGAATATTTTTGGACGAATAAAAATAGTATACGGGTAAAATCAACTTCAACCCAATCCTTTCTTAGTAGGGTGCGGATGAATCTAGGTTTGCTTTAACTCCGAAAATGGATGGCGCGAATTGTATGAAATTTTGTGCACGTTTCTCATTGCGTGCATAA
Organism: Vandiemenella viatica; assembly: GCA_031002005.1. Taxonomy (NCBI): domain Eukaryota; kingdom Metazoa; phylum Arthropoda; class Insecta; order Orthoptera; family Morabidae; genus Vandiemenella; species Vandiemenella viatica. The sequence goes on from CM061918.1 coordinate 29,908,015, forward strand.
AAATAGTGTATGTGTGAATCAACGCCAACTAGGCCAGGCAATGCCGGTAACTCTGCTTTAGGGCTTCTGGACTGGTTTTTGGGTACACAGGAATGAAAAATTAGTAAAATATTAACAAAATTAAATAAATTATGTATGTAATTATATATATAAACAGTATAATAGATTTGGCTTCATGCTTGAGTAGCGTTAATTCACGAGCAGTGTTAGACATATGTTTACCAGTTACGAAAATGTAATTGAAATATAATAAATGGTTAGGGTATATAATGTTCCAATGTTTATCACAATTCATTATAATATAGAGGTAGTATCATAGACTTATGATTGCTTAATTTATTTTAATTTAATTGAGATAGAACGCACGCTCCTGTGACCATTTCCCTTTCCTGTGCCCACCTACTTTTCCCCTTTTCAACTATAATTTTTTTTCAATATTTTGGTGAATTAATCATCAATTCTCTTGGTAACTTATTCCAATCCTTGACTCCCTCCCCTACGAAAGTAAATCTTCCGACACCCTTGTGCCTGAAATCGAGTGCCAAATTGTTGTCATGGTCATCTCTTCCCTTCCATACATTACTTTTAATTCCTACACCAATACCATTCCACGCCTCGTCACCAATATACGCCTTGCACAATAGCATTATTCTTTTCACCCTGCTCCTGACATCCAATGAATCTCATTCAAGCACATTTGTCATATCGGTTACTGATTTCCAAAGACATATCTAGCAACTTTTACTTGCACCGCCTCCAACTCCTGCATTTGATTCCCAAAATGTGTGTCCCATACCACACCACCTTTTTTAAGCAATGGTATGACCAAAGTTTCAAGTCTTATACAGGCAATTCTTTCCCCACATTATAATCATAATCAACCTTCAGTTTTTATCTATTTATATAATAAGCTGACTCTTCTTTGCATTTATCTTCATCCCATGTTTACCAACCCAACTAGACATCATATCCAAATCACCCTGCAGCTGTTTACAATCCTTTATCATTTTGATCCTTTTGTAAAGCATTATGTCATCCGCAAACGATCTAAATTCACATAGTGAACCATCAACACAACCATTCATCAGAATAATGAATAGCAATGGTCTCAATATGCTAACCTTTGGCATTCCCATTTTTACTTCCACTTCTGTTGATACAGCGCTTCCTACCCTAACTTTTTTCTTTTTATAGTTCTTCTACCCACCAAATACGTTTCTCATCCACTCCAATAAATTTTACCATATTTACCACCATGTCTCACTTTGTCAAAGGTGCTACACTTTCAGTTTTGCTTTCCTTGTCCATTTCATCGGAAATATTTTGCATATATCCTTCTGGGATTTGCATGAATATCTTTGCCTAAAGCATGTTGCCGACTTGAAAACCATTTACGTTCCTCACATAAATTTCTGATGTGGTTGCATATCAATCTGTCTATTAACTTACCCACCACTAATGTTTAGCTGATTGGCCTACTAACTGAGATTTCCCTACTACCCTGCTGTCTCTTAACTCTGTAATTTTGTCTTCTTACCAACCTCTTTAATCTTCTCACCTCCATATTATTTAGTAATATATAGATTCTCTAACTTTTTTATTTTATGTTTTGGGATTAATATTTCTTCCCCCTTCCTTATTATATCCTTGAACTCTTCCCACATTGACTCTGTTGTATTTGTTCCAACCTTCCATTTGCTGAAACGTTCCCTGAAAATTCTCTTCAAGTTCGAAATCTGTGCCTTTTTATAATACTGCCTAGTTCTCCCTTCATTTTTGGCTACTGATTTACTGAATCCTCTAATATCCATCAGAACTGCTTCTTATTCACTTATTCCACCAATTACCTGACACTACACAAGGTTGTCATCCGGCTTTATTAGGAAGATATCCAACTATTTTCGTTCCCTAGTGTTCTGCTCTACCACTTGTGTAAACCCTCCTTCCCTTATTAAGGTATTTGTAGATCTCTGTTCCATGTGTTGTTAATCATATTTTCTACCCAATTTATACCTTGTAAATTTAAATCTCCATCAATAATGACCATTCTATTCTCACTACTGAAATCTGAGTAAGAATTTAATTTCTCCTCAAGAGACCAATCTTCATCAGTTATTCCTCCACTGCAATAAGGAGCCAATACCTTGATTTTTTTTCTTTTTTATCACCCTAGAAATCTAGACCCAAGTAACACATGGTAATGATCTATGAACACCAGAGAATTGTAGTAGTTTTTGCTAACCAGTACGAAAACCACTGCACCAATTGCTCCTCTATCTCTGTAATCGTCGGTAAGAAACTTCATTGTATAGTACTTCTTCTTTTAACCAAGACTATACTTACTTGTTGTTCGTGTATCTCTATTATGTTTGCAAATTTTGTTACTTTGTTCATTATTCTTCTACAGTTCACCAGTAACGCCCTTTTTACTGATTTTATATTTTCAGTATTTACCACCTCCTTCCCAGTTCTGATCCAGTCAGTTATTGTTTCAGCAGCCTCATCGATTTCTTTAGCTTTTGTGTTTTTTTCCACCATGGACCAACACTCAGTATTATTTTGATCATCTACTTTCATCTGCAAACCAGCAGCCTCTAACCTAAAAAAGGCACAGTCATGATCCCATCATTACTGGAAATGGGCTCCTTGCAGCCTTGCCCCTTCTATTTAGGTGTAGGCCATGCCTAGTGACACCACATCTGCCAATGGTGTTCACAGGCATAACCCCAAGACAGAATTAATGCCTTTCCCAAGCAGCAACTCTGTTCCACATTTACCCACCCCATAGCGTGGTCCGGTCATGGTGACTTAGGACCTGCATGAGTTCAACCCTGGAATACTGCGCACTCTTCACTACCTTCCTCAGGTCACTCTCTATACTATAACTCGCGTTTCTATCAATACTATTCCCCGCCCCTCCCACTATCACTACTCTATCGTCATTAGTGAAACTCCTACAAAGTGAACCTTTGTCCTCTATCACCTGACCTAATGTCGTATCTACTAGGTTTGAAAAAACTTATTACCTGGTAACCTGTGCGTAACTGATCCTGCAGAAGAGGTCTTACACCTCTTCCAAGGCTTCTACCTAGCAGCAGATCTCTTTTCTTTCTATCATTTCCCTGCACTCTCCTATTCCTACAGGCATGCTGTGTATTACCTACTCCAACATCTACAAGAGGCTCTTCCCCTGCTGATTCTGAAAACAGGTCAAAGCAATTTTTCCCCTCAATTTCAAAAGTGTCTGGCTACTTTATCCTAATATTCATAATTCTTCTACGACCTGTTATAAGCACCCAACCTTCCATCTCAACTTCCTCCAACCCACTATCTCTACTTTCTGCGTCTATAGCCTGAGCCACGATAGGATCAGTCTTCACAGGCGAGCCTCCACAGGCTGAGCCTCCACAGGCTGAGCCTCCAGTTTCCACCACCACAGGATGAGCCTTTACAGGCTGAGCCCCCACCGACTGAGCCTCTGCAGGCTGCGCCTCCACAGGCTGAGCCTCCACAAGACGAGCCTCAAGAAACCTGACCCTTTCACGCAGTTCCATGATCATTGCGCCCATCTCCCTCATCCATTGAATCTTAATACGATGTGGACAAAATCATGGGAGAGCGTCATTTATTTTACTTTTCCCTCTTCCCTATATACCCAATGAAACCACTTCTTGCACCAACTACAACCCACATCCTTCCTCACGTACATGCAACAGGCACCACACTTTCCAGTCGTGATTTTTCCAAAATATTTCCAGTAACATCTAAACGAACCTTTAAATTTATTGATAAAATAGTTTATTAAATTTAAAACTGTTTGCTTAACTTTTTGTTCTCTTAACTATTATACTCCATTGCAATGAAGTAATTATTCTTCCAGTCGAAACAGATCAGCTGCAACATGGGTGAACATGCTGATAAGATGGCCCCGTTTAGTCATTCAACACGCGAAAGGACCATTCAAGATACTACAATGACAATCCAAAATACTGAACCCTCAGCCAGTACATCCCACAGTACATCACAGTATATATGTGAAGATAATCAGGTACTTGAAATTCCTATTTATTAAAAGAACTGGCGCTACAAACCTAAAGTTCAGAAAAATGAATATACAACCATTTGATGACAGTAATATTAAGGAATCAGTAGGTGAAAATTAACAAGGGTGATTATTTTGTTCGGGTTCTAGTGATAGTCGTAAACCTCCAAGTATCTCTCATTCAACCAGTAGGTCAGCAGACAATTTAAAGTCGAGTGACCACGAAGAGATTCCACCTAGAGAAACTGTAAATGTTTTAAATTCTCCTCAAGTTAAGAAAGGTAGGGTAAGAACGTGGAATGTGTAAAATTCTATAAAGTAAAACCAAAAATTTTGAAGAATTTAGACAAAGTTTATAAAATACCGACTTGAAATATTGCGTTTTCCAAAAGAATAAGTTTTGTAAGTGTTTATAAAGGGGCAGAGAGAAACCGAGGCAAGAACAAGCGAATCCAAAGAATAAGGAATCAAGAATCTAAAAAAGAGATAGAATTCCTCCACGGCATGAAACTGAATGTTCGACAAGAGGAATTAATAGGGCAATGCTTTGTATATTGGAAGACGGCGAATAGATGCCGCTTTAAGCAATTAAACGATATAAAGATTGTAAGATAATGTATGATATGGTACAAAGTATATTGCAATCGATGGAGTTTGATGTTGAATAACATGCAACTAGCAACCTGAAATGGGACTCTCACATTGATTCGGTTGTAATTACAGTAATTCTTGGCTGCGATTCATAATTCGAATTCTGTGTATAGCACAAACACTGGAATAGCGAGCAAATCTCTCGTGAGTCCATATTTTGACTACTGTTGCGCCCTTTGGTAGTGAACTGATTTACGGTATAGTAGAAGATAACCGCTTGCTGCAGTCTTTATCAAAGCGTCACAGAATTTATTCATAGAGTGGGCTGGAATATTTTGATATTGATGACATAGGTGTAGTTTGAACTTCTTGGTAAACATGTGTAAACCCATGTAATCGTAGGCTTCCGCGGCCAGAGTCAATTGAGTCTTGGCTATCCGGGTGGCGCCGCGTCATGTTTCTTAAAACCGAAGTTTCGACCCTCATTCTGGGGTCTTCTTCCAGGGCAGAACTGCGTCTTCTGTCAGTGAGCGGTCTCGATTTATAGCGGAGGCCCGCGTCCGTCTGGATGGTTCGATTTGCCCCGCCAATCAAAGGTCCAAGCCATCACGTGGTCCGTTGGCCTGGTGGGGCACGGCGCGGTCTGGTGGGGGGTGACACGTGACATGCTCTCTCCGCACCAGAGAGAGCCAGGCGTCGTGTAATTTGAGCCCGTTGTCATCGTTAATATTATTTGGGCGTTTAGCGATTTCTAACGCCTCCTTTACTCTCCTTGGCCACCACTTATCCTCGCGCACTATAAGTGTAGTGTTTTCGAAATCTATTGCATGATTGGTTTCGGATGCATGACGTGCTATGGCGGATTTATCAATGTTATTAGATTTGTAGTTTCAAATATGCTCGCGCAGCCTGTCCCTTATAGTGCGCCCTGTCTCTCCTATGTACATACGACCACAGGTGCACGGAATCTCATAGACCCCGGCAACCTGTAGTGGAGGCAGCCTGTCTTTAACTTTGACGAGCTGGTTGCTGACTTTGCTGTGCGCTTGTTAGAAATCGCTAAACGCCCAAATAATATTAACGATGACAACGGGCTCAAATTACATGACGCCTGGCTCTCTCTGGTGCGGAGAGAGCATGTCACGCGTCACCCCCCCACCATACCGCGCCGTGCCCCACCAGGCCAACGGACCACGTGATGGCTTGGACCTTTGATTGGCGGGGCAAATCGAACCATCCAGACGGATGCGGGCCTCCGCTATAAATCGAGACCGCTCACTGACCGAAGACGCAGTTCTGCCCTGGAAGAAGACCCCAGAACGAGGGTCGAAACGTCGGTTTTAAGAAACATGACGCGGCGCCACCCGGGTAGCCAAGACTCCATGTGTAAACCCACTATCATTCACGAATGCGAACAAATACTTCGTCTACCTATGAGCCGAAATGACAGAAGTGATAAGAAAACAGAAATAAATTACCTCAGTGATGCTTATACGAATTCTTTCTTCCCTAGCGATATTCGTGATTGAAGTGCACGAAGTAGAGATGAATTTTGGTTCAAAGCACATTCTGCCACCCACATTTTTTTGAATTGCAGATTATACGTGTAAAAGTAGAATAGTTAATATAGGAAGCTTCAGTATTTGTACACAAGTGTAGGAATAAATGTTTATTGTGTAGAGACAGAATAAGTTATTTGACAGGAAGCATATTGTTTGAATATCTATTGGTGAGAAAGGTAAGAATTAGACAGAGATTATTTTTCAGATGATGACCTCTATCCAATGAAAATAAGTAAGAATCGTTTCCAAAAATTAACTTGGAAATGTAACGTGAGATAGCTACATCACTGAACGGTTTAGAGAACTTTTTGTACCTTCCTTTTTGAGTGCATAGAGCAAGAAAAATTAGGTAAACATTAACCATCTTAAATAAATTAGTTATTTTATTTATAAATAAAAACCATATAATCGATTCGGCTTCATGCTTGAGTAGTGTTAATTCACCGTCAGAGGTCCAATTATAAGATTACATGCTACGAAATTGCAATTGAAACACAAAGAGGTTAGGATATTTAATGGACCATTGTTTATCACAATTCATTATAATAAATGGGTAGTGTGAAAGACTTATGATTGTTACGCACGTGTCTTTAGTACCAACTTCAACATAAGGTTTTTCGTCACCAAAAAGATATTAACGTGATATATGCGTGTCTTACACAAATTCTGAAAACGATGATGAAAAACTAAAAAATACATATCAACAACCTCTTTTACAAAAAGAATAATGTTAAGCAGGAAAGTAGGAAGATAATGGGTGTGACATTTATGTCTGACCGTTTTTGTACAGTAGCTTATTATTTTTCCGTTTTTCTACTTAATAAATAATTAATTTGATGTTAACAATATGCGTTTAATAATATTCCGATTACAATTAATGCAATTAATTGTAATAAAATGTAAGTAGGGTTACACAGATTGTAGCTTGTGCAGTGAGTGGGGTAGGAATAGAATATTAGTTGGTAAGTCTTAAAATAACGTACTCTTTAAGGGTGGTCGTGATCCATGGTCGTGATCACGTGCCAGCGCAAGAACGCTCACGGATGGGCTCCGCGAATGGTAGTTTGTTGAAATAATGTGTGTAATGTTCACATATTGATTCAAACTATTACATTGGTTTTCAGAATTAATGGAACTGTGTAATGATTTCTTAAAATCGTATTAAGAAATCCTAAATATTGTGCAACTGCTGGCTAGTAATCGGAAGTAAGAGCTGTACGGCTGACTGTGGACGAGAGGGTCACCCACCCACAACACGCCGTTAATTAAGTAATTAGCAGCTTATAAGAGAAATCTGAAAAATCAAAAACTAAACAAAAATTATTCCAGTTTATGATTTACACCCAGCGTTACTGGTGTTAGCTGGACAAAATTCTGCGTGTTTTCACAAATCTCAAATCAACAGGTATAATTTTACAATAACGAAATAAAAATCGAAAACTTGTTGTTTCTGATGGTGTGGGGGAACTGACGTGCTATAGAAATTGGATCTAGTGTTTTATAGTACGTTGAAGAGTTGAAGCCAAATGATGACATGGTTTTCTGCTTAGAGAATTATGGTGGATAACAGAAGGATAGGTCTGTTATTGTGATGTACATTTATACTATTCAATGCCTTAAAATCTTTTTTTTTTATCTGCTTAATGTCTCTCCAATAGCGAGGTCTTTAGAGACGGGAAAGGATGGGGGGCAAGGAATGGGAAGGAATTCGGCCATGGCCTTTTGAAGGAAGCATCCCGGCATTTGCCTGGAGTGATTTGGGAAACCATGGAAAACTCAAATCTGGATGCCCGGACGGCGATTCGAACCGCCGTCCTCCCGAATACGAGGCCAGAACGCTAGCCGTTACACCACCACGCACGGTGCCTTAAAATCAAATCAATAACACACAAATATTTTAATCCTGGCCAAAATGAGGGTGATGCTGTTCGTAGTACAGTATTACTGAAAAATCGATGAATAGAGCAACTGTCCCACCTGTGTCCCATGTCAAATTTTTTGCATTAATTCGAAATGCCGACAAAAAGGAACTTCTTTAAAGGTGGAGAAATAGAGAACACTGACTTCAATAACTTAAAAGCCACCTACGCTGAAGTAGGTATTCAATGGTTTAAAGACATTGATGACAATGAATTCAGGGTAAAACAAGTAAGATTATTGCGTTTTGCAAAGGGATTGAACACATTTGATTTCAAATTCAGCTATCAGCAGTCAGAGTGGAATAGTATAAAATTTCATTCTACTAGAAGACGTTCTTCTGAGAGTAAATCAATTGCATGTCAAATTCCAATCCCCTTACAGTAAAAAATTGCCAAATTCTATTAGCAAAATAACCAACATCCAGAGTTTAATTGATAGCTAGACCCGTCTCTGAAGACCTCGCTGTTAAGAGACGTAAAGCAATTTAAAAAAAAAAAAAAAAAAAAAAAAAAAAGATAGCTAGAAATATTGTGCCTCTGTTCTGTAAGCACTTTTATGATTCATTACGTTAATTTAAAAGAAATAATAAGAATAATAATATAAACTGGAAATCTCAGGTGACATTCTTGATAATTTTTTGAAGTTGTCATTTGTTTCATGTCCTATTGTTTTTAACAGTAAAGCGTTTCACCTCTCTTGAAACTCCACCACCGCTTTCTCCTTTTTCGTGTGCACCAAATACTGGCGACGGTCAATTTCTGGTTAACCATTGCAGTGTACTCAACTGGGTTCCCTACGCGGCCTAAGGTACGAAAAATTGTTAAGCGTTAAGCAACTGCGAGTAAATGACTTACCACAACATTCCATTCGTCTCATAATTTTTGACGGACTTTGAGGTCAGTACTCCTATATATTGCATATGATTTACTGTAAAAATCGATTCCGAAAAAATAAAGACATAATACATTAATTAACAAGATACAAAAGAAACGAGAAACTTTAAAAAGAAAATATCTAGAATATTTAAAAACTTAGAAAGCGCATTTTATCAAACATATTGGTATCGTCGTATCGAATAAAATCTATCCGCCTAAGCTTACAAATCGGTATCACAACGTATTATGAACAGCATAAACAAATCTGACTAAAAAACAGTATCGATTCTAACCAATTAAACAAAATTTGAACGTGTAAACTAATATTTAGTTTTCGTGGTCCAGGTGGCATTTTAACTTAATCGCAACCGTCAAATGGACAAAAGGCTCTAATCTTACAGCTATATTAATAAATCAGGGTATCTTTTAAAACACTACAATCTCCGCTGTAGATCTTTTGTTTTTGCTGAGTGAGGATGTTTTAAAATCAGGAGTTACTATCTAAGTGACGGGCATGTTACTATTCAATTGAAGGCTGCTTGTCCCTTGACTAATTCCATATGGTTTTCTTCTCACCACAAGATAACATAATCTTTATTGCCGAAATATCTTTATAATATCGCTGTCACCAAGGAACAATGGAGGAACCCAGAAATTTGAAATATTTTGCTGTATTGTGTACTTAGTGTGAAATCAGCCTTTATATCGGGTGGGGCAGTGACAGAATTGAGGGAAGTTGCGTCTTTGAAATAAGTCAGGTTGGGTACAACCTTGCTTAGGAATAATAGTGCTCCAGGCGAATGCCAAGATGCTTCCTTCAAAAAGGCCATGGCCGAATTCCTTCCCGTTCCTTGACCCCAGTCCCATCCCGCCTCTAATGACCTCAGCCATTGACGAGGCAAAAAAAAAAAAAAAAAAAATAGTTCCAGCGTCAGTTGAAGTCAACATTGAGTGCATGCGGTAGAAAATAGACTCAAGTGAACTTTATGTCAATAATTGTTTATTGAATTATTGTTATTGCTATTATTTTTATTTTATTTTTTGTGGTGTTACTGTGATTTTGATCGTTATTTTCTTATCGATTATATTCCATTGCAATTAAATAATTATTCTTTTAATTCAAACAGATTAGCTACGAAAAGGGTAGATGTTCCAAGAAGATGCGGTATGCTCTTCCAACAAATGAAGGGACCAGTCAAGAAACTGAATCATCGGCCCAAATCACTCTACCTTCAATAAGATCGTTGCGCAGTTCATCACGGAAAAAATCTGAAGATAATCAGGTACCTGTGATTGTTATTTATTATAACACTAAAACATTTTGCACTACAAAAGTAAAGTTCAGAAATCTGAAAAGATAACAGTAATGTTAAGGAATCAAAACCTGAAGAAAAACCACGGCGATAATTTCCTCCATGTAGTTGGTGATAATCGCATTTCTGATGCAGCCAGTAGTTCAGTAGACAATTTAAAATCGAGTAAGCATGAAAAAGTTTCAATTAGAGAAACTATAAATGTTTCAAATTCTCCGCAAAATAATAAAACTATGAAAATGTCATGGTATGAGTAAAATCGAATAAACGTTAAAGCAAAATTTTTGAGGAATTCACTAAAAAGCTATTAAACACAGACAAGAAAAATTGTTGATGGGTTCGTGTTCCAGGCGACAATTTTTTAATCACAGAACTGATTAGTAGACTAGGCTGGGAGTCTCTGGTAGATACAAGACGCACGTTTCGTTTAAACTTATTGTTAAACATGCGTACTCCCAATTTCACTTACGAGTGTAGTGAAATACTTCGCCCACCAACCTATTTGAGTCGGAATGACAGGAAAGATAAGATTAGAGAAATAAGGTGCCGCACTGATTCTTATATGAATTATTTTTTCGCTCGTACCATTCTGGATTGGAATGCACAGCAAAGAGATTAGCTTTGGTGCTGAGCATCCTCTGCCACCCACAATTTTGTGAATTGCGGAGTATATATTTAGATGTAGACTTTTAATAAAAGGGCAAAGAGATTGAGGCAAGAACAAGACATCCAAGTAATGAGGAACCAAGAATGTAAGAATCAGGCAGAAAGGCTTAATGGCGTGAGGCGAAGTGGTCGACGAGAGGCATTAGTCGGGCAAGGCTCTCTGTATTGGAAGACAACAAGGATATGCCGCTTTAAAGACAAACAAAAAAGTACAATGAACTAAGGAAAATTGTTTTGAAAGAGCGCAAGTTATTTAAAAGGAATCATATCTAATGGTGAGAAAGGTAAGCGTTGGATAGAGATTATGTTGCAGATGAAAGGAAGTAAGAAAACTTTCCAAGAATCAACTTGGAAAATGTGAAACGAAAGAGCTACATCGGAGAACAGTTCAGAGAATTACCATTGTAGGCTGCTTCTTGATTCCGACTTGGGATTAGGTAGAGAATTAACTACATTAAATAAATAAGGTATTCTAATTATATATATAAATCGTATAATAGATTTGGTTTCATGTTACAGTAGTGTCAATTCACGAACAGACTTAAACTTATAAAGTTATCAGTTACGAAAATGTAATTGCAATATAAAGAATAGTTCGTATATGTAATGCCTCAGCGTTAATCACACAATTCACTATCACAATTCATTATAACAAAGGAATAGTTTCACAGACCTATCATTATTAGACACTTATCTTTAATTGCATCTTCATCTTAGGGTTCTTCAACCCCCAAAAAAAATTCAGTTTGATCTGTGTGTGTCTTAAACAAATTCTGGAACTACTAGTAAAGAAAATTGTTGAAACTAATTGTCAAGAACAGTTTGTAGAAAAATATTTATTCCTAGCAGAGAAGAACGAAGATAAAGAGAAAAATGAAAAATCAGGAATTATTTTGGCAATTTATGATATATAGGAAGTGTTACCAATGACAGCTGGACAAAGTTTTCTGTCTGTTTTTCTACATATCTCAAAAGAACTTTTATGGTTTTACAATAACTGAAATAAAAAATGGAAAAACTCTTTTCTTATGGCATCAAGGATTAGGGGGTAGAAGCATTATAGAAACTGTATATAATGTTTTACATTTCCTTGAAGATTTCCCGCAGTTGAAGCGAAATGCTAACGTGGTTTTCTACTCAGACATTATTGCGATGTACCTTTATGCTGTTCTACGCCTTAAAATGAAGCCAATAACACACAAATATCTTTCCCCTGGCCAAAATGATGGTAACGCTTTCACAGTATTATTTCAAAGTAGTTGAAAAACCAAAAAAAAACAAAAAAAACAAAAAACAAAAAAATTGGTCCCATGTATGTTTCAACATATAGCATTCATCCGGAATGTCAAAAAAAAAAAAAAAAAGTTCCTTAAGGGTGCGAAAATGAATTTCACTGATTGTATAACTTAAAGTCACCTGTGATTGAATAGGTTATCAATGCTTTAAAGACATTGATGGCAATGAATTCAGGATAAAAGAAGTTAGATTATTGCATTTTGAATGGCGATTGAAGATATTTAATTTCATAACCAGATATCAGCTGTCAGATTGCAATAGTATAAAGTTTCAGTCTACTTGAAGGCATTCTTTGCATCCGTCAACTTAAAATACACTTATTCTAAATATTGGTCATTTTTGTTAATTGAATGAACGACTTGCTGGGGAGTAATTGACAGTCATATTGTGCCTCGATTCTACAAAATCTTTTATGATTCATTAATTTAAAAGAAGTAATGGACTGTAATAATGTTATTGTTTGTTAATAATAACGTTTCTTATGTACGTTTTTCACTTAAGGTGATTTAGATACATTTTAGGATAACAATGACATGATTTTATGTCATGATTTCGAGCTGGATTTTTGTTTCACTTAGTTCCTACTATTATTACGTGAATCTGCATGATGACATACAACAAATATAACACAGGCAATCCAATTAATCAATTATTCTTTGATTTATGAACTATTTAATAATAAAAGTTCTGTTTTTCCGCTTTCCTGTAAAGTGACAATTTCGCAGCTATGCTGCTTTTCTGTTCCATGAGAGCGATATTATAGACGAGAAAGTTTAAACAGATGGATATTTGTGTGTTTGGACTATTAGCGCGTGGCTAGAATATTGTATAGCTAGTGTTATGGGATAATTTTTATCCCGCAAAAGTGAATCGTTCGTTTAGAAATTATCATTATCAATAGGAATTTGGCCAACACGAAACAGTTTATTACTTCTTTGGCAGTACTGCCACGTTTACTCTTCAATTCTTACGTCAATCGCAAAAATTGCTTTTCAATGATTAACGCAAAAACGATATGACATATTCAATGGTGCGTTCAATTTAAAAATTAAAAAAATGGATGCACTTAAAAAAATAATATTTCCGAAGTGACAAATATAAATCACTTCCTAAAATTTTTTCGAGTAGTGGTAATTAATTTCTGGTAATCTACACGTAGACGTACAAGTCTATTGGCAGATTGTAGAGCTGATTATATTTACTCTTCTTCAACAACATTAAGTTAAAAAAAATCCCTTATTCCATTTGTTGACAGATTGCAGTACTAAAATATGGATAAGACAGAGATTTAAAGTAAAATTGATTGTAGTTTTTAATTACTCTATTACTAAGTTAATGCTTTTTTTTCATGTAGTTTTGTTGTTCGTTGAAACATTAAAGGTTCATTAATTATCTAAATCATTTAATAAGTTTCCATGTGTTTTCGTAAATCAACCCAAACCTACCAAGTGAACTATTTTATCCAGAGTCATTCATTTACTTTTTTATGGCTTTACGCCTAGTCAGGGTCTACGTCATTAAAGATAGGAAAGGAATGGAGATTAGGAACGGGGAGGAATTCGGCAATGGACTTTTTGAAATAAGTATCCCTTCATACGTCTGGTGTGATTTGTGGAAACCATTGAATACCCTAATCTGGATACACGGACGGGAATTCCGACCCGCGTCCTCCCGAATGCAAGGCCAGACCGCCAACGCTCTTCCACCACTCTCAGTATTCATTTCCTCTGACAGATTGAGAAACTAAAGGAATCTGTAACTATACTATCAAAGACCATAATAAATAAACAATCAATTACTACTTGCAAATTTTACTACAAAGAAAAATTAACTGACTAAAGCGACTTATCGACAAAACAAAGTCAGTATTCAAAGAGGAAATGAAGCTCTTGCATAATTTATTTATTTATTTTATGCAAATTGACCTATAATGATCACCCAAAACTTAGTCAGTTTCTGCCTGAGTTTCTTTTGCCATTCCAGTATTCTCGCGTCCGCTTACTGAAGGCAAGTTTTCTCTCTTCTGTCCAAGTTGTGCCGGTTTTCTTGGTTTTGATTTCTGGCATCACTACATAGTTGTATATTTTTTATCTGAAGATTTTGCGATCTAGAATTTCTAATTGCTTGATATTTGCTTTTTACAGATCTTGTCTTACTTGATCGAACCAGCTGTTAGGCATTTTTAATGGTTGCATGAGTTCGAATAACTGCTTAGTTAATCTGTGATCTGGCATCCTGTAGATGTGACCGTAGAATTTTAGTCTGCGTTTTCTGATGTCGTTGGCTATGTTTGAGTGGGACTCTTCTGTTTTGTTTGACTTTAGTCTGTAGTCTTCTTTAGTTTTGTTTGGTCCAGTAACTTTCCTGATGATTCTTCGTTTGGATGTTCTCGATGTCGCTCTTAGAGTTTAGTGTGAGAGTTTCTGTGGCGTAGAGAGCGTTGGGCTTAATAACTGAATTGGACTTTGTCTGTCCGAGTGGAATTTTGTAATTGATTTTAAGCTAACGTCTCGATGAGCTAGAGGCGTGGTGGTGTAACGGATAGCGTTCTGGCCTCGCATTCGGGAGGACGGCGAGGCCAGAACGCGGACGGCGGTTCGAATCCCCGTCCGGGCATCCAGATTTGGGTTTTCCATAGTTTCCCCAAATCACTCCAGGTGAATGCCGGGATGCTTCCTTTAAAAGGCCATGGCCGAATTCCTTCCCATTCCTTGCCCCCATCCTTTCCCGTCTCTAAAGACCACGTTGTTAAAAAGGGACGTTAAACTGTTAAAAAAAAAAAAAAATAGAGGCTTGAAATTTTGACCATAGCTCAGAAGTGGATGACAATACATGAAAATGTTGAAAAAAGAAGAAAACCAAAAGGAGAAAAGAAAGATGAAGATAACGAAAAAGAAAACACACTGAATAAACGGTGGAACAGTAGGAACAGTCTTCGCGATATTATTTAGTGTTCAATTAATTTTTATTTCTCCTAGCCTCAAACAGATTCCTAACGTCAGACAGCCTTCCTGATAAAAAAATTCTCTTATGGAATAGGAGACAGCTACTTAACGCAAGCGACGCCTAGAAAGAAGGAGCAAAATCGACTTGCAACGCTTCAAAAGGAATTGGAAGCAGATCATTCTGCAAGATTAGCCAATTAACGTCGTAAGCAAGCAATAGAAGTTCATGAAAATCAGAGTAATGTCGAACACACTCATGATAAGGAACGTAAGGCTCATGCAAGATCCATCGAGAAATCGTTCACACATTCTTCTCGACTTGCTAGTGACGCACAACGACATGCCGAAGCAAGAAACAGTTAATCAGCATAGCTCTCGACTGGAATCTAGTCGATTTAGATTCTGTTTGCACTATTTGCTAAAGGACGGGCATATGTCGCATTAAGCAATGTCATATCATTGGATGGATTAATAATAATTGAGCTCGATTGCTCGAAACTCACTGGCAAGACACCGTGCAATGAAAATGCAGTGAAGGAGATGGACCGAATGCGACAATTAAGACCTCAACTATCATGAATGGAGTCATATAAATAAAATGTTGACTAAAACGGATATGACACTGATTTTTTTAAAATATTTAAACAAAGGTTTTATAAAAAAATATTTTCGTTTTCTTCGTTATTTTATTTCTCAAAAATAATAATTGAATAGTTTAATGTACTATTGGTAAGTAGATATAACATTTTTCTATTTTAAATATAATCCGAAGAAAAGAGACTGAAATAAATCTGAAATTTGTCGCGGGTCTTTGTTATTATGTCATCAAAGCATTTTAAATAAATTTTCACTCACATAACCCTAAAAACCATAAAATAATAATAAAGTAATTATTTTTAATATACCATATTTTTTAAACGAACTAAAAAGTATAAAATAATTTCTCTAATCCTTATGAAAGATAAAACCACATATAGATTTCTAACATCTTCTAAATTGTGCTGAAAATATGTACTTGGGAATTATTGATAGCTAATCAAATACTTGTAAGATTGGTGACGAAAAACATGGGGTACTTGCAGCAGATAATTGATGCGTTAATAGCTCTACTAACAATTTTATTGTACCGCAAATAATGTGAACTGATGAGTAAGTTCTTTCATTGATAGCTGCTCTCTACACTTCTTATAGTTATGTATTGCATGCGCTTCATGTTTTTTGTCATCAGTCTTACAACTATTTTAACAGCTATCAAAAATTACAAACTATAAATTTTCAGGGCAATTTAGAACAAGTTAGAAATCTGTATGTGGTTTTATCCTTCATGAGGATTAGAGAAATTATTTTATACTTTTTAGTCCCTTATAAAAATATGGTACATTAAATTTTTTATTTTATTATTATTTAAAGGTTAATTTTGTTTTATAGAGTATCAGAAACAACAGCAAATCAAGGTTATGTTGCAGTAACGTAACCATAAATACAACATAAATATGTGATTTCTAGCAGGGGCGCATGCAATGAATTAAAATTTGATTCAGCAAAATGCTGAATACACTCTCGGCTCCACTACAAGAGTTTTTCTCCATGCCACAGTTATAAAATCCACCACTTTCACCGGTATTTATGCTGGGAAAAAAAACTGATAACTGAGGCCCTTATTTCACGCCGAAACCGTCCAAAAACCGCAGCAACAACAATCGACTGGCGTAATTCCGTTTTTAATAAGCAATGTAGCGACAACGGTACATGTAAACACAATGCTACAGCCGAACCGGAAGTAGAGTATACCACATTTCGGTGGCCATTTTGAAGTTACAATCGCGATTCTCGATGGGCAATACGTTTTTGTTGAGTGGGAATGTTTTGATATCAAGAGGTACTATATAAGAGATGCGCATTTTGATATTTGGTTGAGGTCTATTGAAGCCTGCTTATACCTTGATCAACTCCAAATGTTATACCCTCGGCGCAAGAGAACCTAATCTTTGTTGCCGAAATATCTTAATAACATCGCTGTTCTGGGGGATCAATCGCAGAACTGAAAAAGTTGAAATTTTATGCATAAGTGCGCACTTAGTGTAAAATGACCCTTTATATCCGGTAGAGCGGTGACAGAATTGGAACTCAATAGTTGTGGCTTGAAGGAAGTTTGGTCGTTGTTGATTTTAGTCAGGTTGGGTGCAACTTTGCGCAAGAACAAAAGCACAAACGTAAGCTAAGCTCAATATTGTGTGCATTACGGTCGGGCCACACTAGACCGCACCGCACCCGGGCCGCACCGCACCGTCACTTTTCTCACTCGATTGAAGTGAGTTCAAACGACACCGCGTGTCGGCCGTGTGTTGGCCCCCATATATTTGGTTTATATTTTGACGGGGCAGGCCGGTGTCGGTCTGCTGTCGGGCTGGTCGGTTTGGAGAACTGTATATAAAGAGTTCTGAAATTTCCGGTCCTTTACGAATAAATATTGTTTTAACGTTACTGATTGCTTTAGAAGTGTGTTCTTTTTTTCCAGCCTCACTTCAGGTTCATCAGATATTCGTAAAATGTAGACCGAGCATGGTGGTGTAACGGATAGCGTTCTGGCCTCGCATTCGGGAGGACGGCGGTTCGAATCCCCGTCCGGGCATCCAGATTTGGGTTTTCCATGGTTTCCCCAAATCACTCCAGGTGAATGCCGGGATGCTTCCTTCAAAAGGCCATGGCCGAATTCCTTCCCATTCCTTGCCCCCATCCTTTCCCGTCTCTAAAGACCACGTTGTTAAAAAGGGACGTTAAACTGTTACAAAAAAAAAAAGTAAAATGTAGGTAGAGCCCTTGCATGTTCGCATTAACAAATCAAATCTTGGCCAGAAGTGAAAGTCTATTTTAAGGCCTGTAAAAATTGCATCCGAGATCCGGATTTTGAACCGGGGACCTTCGCACCCAAATCACTCGCCGCAAGCATCTGAGTCTAGAAGTACTGGAAAATATGTATTCAATCAAATAAAAGTACATTTGTTTTTTGAGATAGTAAAATAATTTATATAGAATAAAAGTTCGTTTATTTTATTATGTTTGAATAATAATTTTTGATTACATCCAGATTTGTCTTCTGACGTTACGGCGTACGATTGGGGAACTGAAAGTCCCTGGTTCAAATCCCTGTCTCAGCTGTAATTTTTGTGGGTCTTAAAACTGACCTCTGGCAAAGCTTTGATTTGTTAATTCTAAGATGCTAGGACGCTCCGTTGTTCGAATTTCTCGTTAATCTGTAGGTCTCCTTTAAAAATTAAGTGGAACAATAGAGGTGTTCTGCGCGGCCGATAAGAAACTCTGTGACCTGAATTTTTAGAGCACATGAAACTATTATTATTTTACAAAATCTTTGCATTATGTATTTAAATTAAAATATGTTTAAAAAAAATATTGAGTGAATCGAAAGTAGCCTCAGACAAAATAAAAATGTTAAATGTGAAGTGAGAGATGCTTGACATTTCTTTGTGACTGTGTAGAGATACACGAGAATCTTTCAATTCAGTACAGTGTGACGATCATTTTTTAAAACTGGAATGGGATACTATTTTTGTGCATTTGAGATCAAACAGTGAGGTTATAACAGGAGTCAGGGAAAAAAAAGATTAACATACTTTATTACATTCGTAGATTACTAAGTACAGTACTATATAATAATGTACGGGTGGTAGCCGCAGCTACGATCCCAAAATCACTCTTAAGGTTATTTTTTAAGATTAATTTCGTGAAACAACCAAGTTTATACGTTAAAGGAGACTAGAGGCCGCGAAGGAACCCATCCGTCACACGGCCGTGCTACGGACCAGTGTGGACGCGAGAGGGGCGAGCCGACACTCGGCCGAGTGTTGGCTCGGACGCGGCGCGGTGTCGGTGCGGTCCAGTGTGGCCCGACCTTTACACGTTGTCTCCGGTAGAAAAACGACGGAAGTGTACTTTCTATCAAGAATTGTTTATTAAAGCTAATTATAAATGACGCAAGTGTACTTAAGATCGTTATGGTTATTATTTTTTGTGCATTTTATGGTGAATTAAATTTTTATCGTTATTCTCTTAACTATAATATTCGATTGAAATGAAATAATTATTCTTTAAATCTAAACAGAATAACTACAACATGGATGAATGTGCTTCGTTTGCTCTTTCAACTCTCGAATCGACCCGTCAAGAAACTGTACCGTCGGACCAAAACACTGAACCTACGGCAAGTACAACGCAAGGACCATCACAGAACAGAGATGAAAATAGTCAGGTACCTGCGAATTATATTTATTTCTATTTATCAAAAGAACTAGTGCTACAAAACTAAAGTCCAGTAAACGGAATAGACAATTCTTTCTGGACAGTAATATTAAGGGATCAGAAGATGAAACAAACTACGACAATAATTCTCTCCAGAATCTAGCGATAATCGTGAACTTCCATGTAGTTCTCATGTGTCCATTAGTTCAGCAGACAATTTAAAGTCGAGCGAACATGAATAAGTTTCATTTCCAGAAACTGTAAATGTTTCAAATTCTCCGCAAAAGGGCAGGGAATGGATAAAATTCCATGAAAGTAAAAGCAAAAATATGATTTCAGGCAAATGTTATAAAACACAATCTGGAAAATTTGTTAATGGGCTCACCAGAGGAACTGGCCGGGCATAATAACTTTAATTTAATTTAATTTAATTTAATTGCAATGGAGTACTGGCTCCGGTGGCAAGTACCCTACACACCCATCTTCCCCCTATCCTGCACCTACCTACATTTGCCCTCTACAAGTTTTATCTTTAAATTCTTTCAAAGTTTTCGGTAAATTATTCATCATTTCTCTTGGTAACTCATTCCAATCCCTGACACCCTTACCTAAAAAAGAGAATCTTCCTACACCCTTGTGCCTGAAATTGAGTGCCAGCTTGTGGTCATAACTTCTTGGTAACCATGCGTACACCCCCTTTTATTCAAGAGTGCGAAGAAATACTTCATCCACCAACTTATTTGAGCCTCAATGACAGGAGTGATAAGATTACAGAAATAACATGCCGCCTTGGTCCTTATACGAAATCTTTCTTCCCTCGTGCTATTCGGGATTGGAATGCACGAAGTAGAGATGAAATTTGGTTCAAAACACCCTCTGCTACCGAAACTTTTGAGATTTCCAGACTATAAAAGTAAATGTAGAATAGTTTATGTTGTATGAAGTTTTGTATTTGTACACAAGTACAGGAGCAAATGTTAATTGTGTTAAAACAGTGCAAATTAAAGAGAACCATATTGTTTGCATATCTAATGTTGAGAATGGTAAGTAATAGGCAGAAGTTATGTTTCAAATGAAAGTAGTGAGTAAAAAATGTTTCCAAGAATCAATGTAGAAAAAGTGCAATAAGAGAGCTACATCGTAGAACGGTTTGGAGAAATTCTTTTTGTTTGATGCTTTTCGACTCCCTTTTTTTGGCACATGGAGCAAGAAAAATAAGGTAGATAATTTACAATATTAAATAAATTAGGTAGTGTAATTATATAAACAGTGTAATAGATTTGGCTTTATGCTTAGTAGTGTTAATTCACAACCAGAGTTAAAATTATAAAGTTATCAGTAACGAAAATCTAATTGAAATATAAGGAGAAGTTAGGATATGTGATGCCCCAGTGTTGATCATAATTCATTATTATAAAGGGGTAGTGTCTCAAAATTATCATTATTACCCACGTATCTTTATTTACAACTTCAACATAGGGCTCTTCATCCCCTAAAAATATCAGTGTGATCCGTGTGTGTCTTACACAAATTTGGAATTTGTGTTACAGATAAACTAGAAAGTTGATATCAAGAACATCTTTTAGTAAAGAATTATTCCGATCAGATAAGAACTAAGATAAAGAGAAAGCTGAAAAATCAGGAATTATTTTGTCATTTAATTATTTACGGGTAACATTACCAGTGACAGCTGGACAAAGTTCTGCATTTTTCTACATGTCTCAAATGATATTTTATTATTTCACAATAACCGAAATAAAAATTGGAAAAATGAAGGATTACGGAACAAACGCGCTATAGAAATTGGATCTAATGTTCCTTGAGGGGTTACCACAGTTGATGTCAGATGATGACCTGGTTTTCTACTCAGAAAATTGTGGTGGACAACAGAAGAATAGATATGTTGTTGCGATGAACATTTTTGCTGTTCAACGCCTTAAAATCAAACACCTAAATATCTTGTACGTGACCAAAATTAGGGTAATGCTGTTCGTAGTCTTATTGAAAAATCTATAAAACGAAAACCGGATTTATTTGAAGTCGGAAACTACAGAGTAGATTTCGATGGGGTTTTCACCGTTTTAAAGATTAGAATCTCAATTGAAGTGTTTGGTATGTCTTATACTCCAACGTAACATAACGCCGGAGTGGTAAATGAAAATCTTAACGTACAGCATGAAACAAAAAATAAAAGAAATGCTGTGCTTACGTCATACATCGTAAAAAAAATAATAGCCATGTTATCGCATGTAACGTTTACTTTCTTAAATTTTGGTTTTTGGTCTTTAAACCCCATACATGGTTGTACCGAATGCGAAGAGGAAACTACGTAAAGTGGAAAATATTTAAATTAATTTTAATAATACAATGAAAAAATCTCTAGATATCTTCTTTGGTTCTTGATGTTACTATGTGAGGCCGCACTGCTACAATCTCTGATGTTGTGAAATTTTAATGGCCGTGTTTAGTAATGCATACTTGACGGGTTTGAACATGAAAGTGAGCTGTTTAAAACCTTTAGTGAAGAACCTTCCGAGAAATTTGTTGCTTTTTGAAATTACGGTCTCTGGTCGCACAGCTACAATCTCTGATGTTTGGATGCGAATTAAATTCTCGCTGTGAATAATAAGTAATGAACAACTGATGGCTTTGAACATGAAACTGAACTGTTTAAAACCTTTAGTGTTGACATAGTGTTACTTTTTTTGTAATTTATTGATGAGTGATTCTGTATTTATTACATTTCCTGAAAAAAACATTGTTTCTATTGCTGCACGATTGCTGTGGTTATTATGATAATACTTATTACACATGTTCCTGATATCATGGCAAAAAAAAAAAAAAAATGCAGGAATAAATTAACCCCAACCCCATCTCTTTTCTGCTACACAGGGGGTTAGCCTTTTAAATACGTACAGAAAAATGGAACGACTGACAATAAATTTAATTCACAAGTGCAAAAAACTGGCAGTTCTATCATTATCGTGGAGCCAAAATCTGATGATAAATTCTTATAGAAAAATCTAAAAGAAAGAATAACATTTTTTGATATCGAGATTTAACATGTCAAAAATCAGTTATAGTTCCTTGTGCTTTTGGTGACGTTTCTTCTGGTCCAGGCTGTATTTCATCCAAACAACAACCACTAGGAAGAAAATAAAACACCTATAGTGCATTTCCACCTTATAGATATAGTGGTTTGGTGATGCAATATCTCGAGAACAAAAGTGAGATATCAGAAACATTTATACTTTATTTTCGATTTGTCTCACCAAGTTACATACGAATTTATTATTAAATTTGGCTAAGGCGAAATTTTTCTTCTGGTCCAGGCTGCACTTCAACCTAACCAAGTCAATTTTGAAAAACGTTATCTCGAGAAATACGATATCTCGAGAACTAAGCGACATATCAAAAAAAGAAATGGTACATTAATAATAACCTTTTTTCATTTACCTGTTCTTCCAGGACAGCGATATTATAAACGACAATCTTTGGATGGATGGATATTTAGATGTTTGGACTACTGGCACGGAGTTAGTATATTGTCTGAATACTGACGTAAGATAATTTTTATACCTCAAAAATCGATTGTTCCTTCGGAAATTGGCATTATTAATTCGCATTTGGCAAACATCTCCGTGGCCATATTGAAGTTACAAAGCTCTATATTTCCAGCACAATCGCAATTCTCGATAGCTCCTTTGTTTTGGCTGAGTGAGGCTTTTTTTAATTCAGTAGGTGCTATCTGAGTGAGCGGCATATTGATTTTTGGTTGAAACCACTTGAGATCAGCTTATCCCTTGACCAAATCCACATATTTTTGACCTCCCGCAAGAGAAACTAATCATTCTTCCGAAACATCTATATAATATCGCTCTCGTTAAGAATCAATGAGGGAAATGAAAGTTTGAATTTTTGTGTCCCAGTGTGCTCTAAGTGTAAAATGACACTTTAGATCCGGTGGAGCAGTGACCAGAGGGAAGTTGCACCTTTGTTGAAATTAGTCAGGTAGGGTACAGTAGCGAAAGCATTAGATGAGCTCAATATAGTGTGCATTGCACGTGATCTCCAGTATAAGGATTCTTTATTCAACCAAATTACGACAGTTTAGTTTATATCGTTGTTGCTATTATTTTTATGTATGCTATGTACTGTAGTTATGATTTTGATCGCTATTCCCCTAACTATGAAATAATTATTTTTTTTCAATTGAAACAGATCACCTACAGTATGGGTGTAAGTAATGAGGAGAAGGCGCTGTATTCTCTTCCAACTCCGGAATGGGCTCGCCAAGAAAGTGAAACGCCAGTCATAAACCTCGAACCTTCTGCAAGTACATCCCACGGAACTTCACTGTACAAATGTGAAGATACTCAGGCACGTGCGATTCCTTTTTGTCATAGCATTAAATGAAATGGTGCTAAAAAAATTAAGTTAAGAAAACTGAATAGACAGTTGTTTGATGACAATAATTTCAAGGAATTAGAAGATAAAAACAAACCACGGCGATTATTTTCTTCAGGTTCTAGTATAACTATAACCTCCAAGTAGTTCTCATGCACCCAGTAGTTCAACAGAAAATTTAAAGTCAAGTGAGTATGAACAAGCTTCACCTACAAAAATTGTAAATACTTCAAATTCTCCGCAAGTTAAAAAGAAAATGAAATAGGCATGGGATGCGGAAAATTATATAAAAGTAAAAGCTATAATTTTGAAGAATTCAGTAAAAAGTTCCTAAACACGGACTGGAAAAATTGTTGATTGGTACGTCTGGCCCAGATAATTTTTGTCAGTTATAGTTTATTGTTACCATTCTCGATTGGCAAACATCAGATACACAGCTAAAAATTGTACATATTAAAATTTAAACACATTTCACGCAGTAATTTACGTCATCAATCGCATTCGGTCTTGTTCGAAAGAGATCATCCTCATGATCATAATCGTTGCAGGATGACGGACGCTTAGGGCACTCAAGCATATGGTCCTCACCACATTCACACTTGATGTTGATTAATATAACCCCATTGTACGAGATTATCCTTGCACTTGCTCACTCCTGACCGCAATTGGTTCAAGGACTTCCAGACGTTCCAGTCCTCTGGTTGACCAGATGGCAAGCGATCTGCAAGATCTGTCAGTGTTCCCCTCATATTTGAGACTTTGGTTTTCCACAACTTCCCTTTTCGAGGTGACCCAATTAGTCGCTGTGTTGTTCTCAGGAAGCTTTTCCTAGAGTCTCTGGGTGGACAGTGAATGGCCATGCAGTGGATGCGCGATTTCCAGTTCTACTTTGGACCTCTTATTGTTCGCAGCTTCTTTTTTCCGTGTACTGGGTGTTGCTGGGTGTCATTGGGGGCCACATCCACCTGTGTGGTGTGAGATGATGAGTACAAATCTGGGCATCTGCAACAGAGTAATAAAGGGCCACTAGTGATGTAGGAATAGTTTGTGGTTGACTGCCCCACTGTGATCCGACCAGTTTTATGCTGTAAGTTGTTTCTTGTGTAGATATTCATTTCGCAGTTCATGCGGTGCTTCTTATACGTGAGCGTTCTGTCGAGAGACACTCCCAGGTATTTTGCGGTGTTATAGGTCTGAAGATCAACACCTAAGCACGTTACTTACAACGTACGCTTTTCTGTCTTTTAGATTAAAGGCACATACTTGTTTTGATGTGTTACGTCTTAAGTGATTTTCTCAATGGTAGATAGACAGGCATTTAAGCACAGCAGACAAATTCATTTCTATTAATTCAAGCTTGATGTTCTGTGTAGCCAGGGTACCCTTACCAACGTACCGGAAGCTCCTGGTGGCTAGATATAATGGATGATCATGTGTATATATACTGAAAAGGAATGGGGCCAGTACACATCCTTGAGGTAGAAAATTTCTCTGCGCTTCCTTGAAAGTCGATATTATGGAAAAGGGTAGCGATGATCTTCGTTAATCTTGGGTTGCAGAACTTGTCAAGAAGTAGTTGTTGGTTGACAGTAAGCTGCTGGAAGAACCACAAAGACCACGACCGTGGCCTTACGGGTCTCAAATCCATCCTCTATAAACAGTGTTAGACTGAGCAATTGTCTGCTACAAATTTTACCAGGGAGGGAGCCAGCTGACTGTGGTATAAGCTTTGTAAATCTGAGACGAAAGCGCTATCATTACAAAATCTTTAGCATCGTTCCTGCTATTCAAAGCTTCAGCAGGGCATTCTCTCTGGTCCTCTTCCGTACCTTTGCATACACCTTTTGCAAACTGTAGAGCCCATTTTATTGTTTTATTTCCGAAGTTTTTAATTTGTTCAGTTCGGAACTGGTCCAGGCCTGCCGACTTCCTTTTTTTTGCATTAGTATATAATCTTTTTCAGTTCCAACATACTGAACGGCACGGTTTGGTTGTTCCTTTCTCCCTTATTGTTTCTGTGTATTTCCTTAGTGTTTTAGATTATCTACATTGGTGAATTGTTTTCCCGTTAATGAGTGACTGATGTGCAATCTGATTTTCTTTGACGTTGGAGTGTCCAGTGAACTTCGATGGTTCGTTGCTGAGGCACCTCAGTAGTCTCCATGCCCTTGTGGCACTCTCTTGTCATGTCCAGCTCTACTAATGCCTTGATTCAGCGGTATCATTTGTTGCACTTAGAGATGAGGTAAGTAAATGGGCAGCTTCACTGTCTCTTGGCCTGAAAGGATCATCTCCGAACAAGGATTTATGATCCATGAACTGGTCAGCTAGATCTGAGACTAGACCCGGAATATATGAAAATCTACATTAATGGGGGATGGATCTTCTGGAGTTTTTTTTTTTTTTTTTTTTTTTTTTTTTTTAACTCTCACGTTATTGGTCGGACCTGCATGTTTTGGTATTGGACTACAGATGGACTTCACACATTGCTGGCTAACGTGACTTCTGTTGAATATAAGACCAGAACACCCTCACCGTCTCCCAGTGTGCCAGTAGTTTGAGATACGAGAGTAAGATGATTCACGTCTGCCACATTCTTCCACAGCATTACCATTCTTGTCATCAGAGTCATAACCCCAAGCTGTACAATGAGCGTTGATATCAGCGATAACAATCTGTTAGTGTTGATTTCGGAAACTAACTTGATAGCGTATTCACTGCGGGGTGGTTTATTTTTATAAATAATAATAATAAAAGATGAGATTGAGCAGTTTCTGAGCTCGGTGGTAAAGACTTCTATGTCATTCTTTTCTGGGAAGGCCGTAGATATGATATAAACTTAGTTGGACGAAGATGATACATTCATATGTGTGGTAAGGTCTCGTAATAGCTGGGAACATTCCTTTTATTTTGGTTCGCGCATTTCGCTGCTTCTATGTGTCTCCTATATAAATAAAAGTGTGGCATTTGTGTGGACAGCATCGAACCTTTAAACAGTTGCTCTTCCCTGATATGGACTCGGATGATGATGTTTCTGGTGTGAAAGGTTTGGTCGCCATTATACCACTGCCCTGGGAATCGCCCGATTGCTTCTAATATAATTTTCAAATTTCAATCTTCGAGGAGGCACCTTAAATAACCACCAATTATTTATTAAACCAAATTAAAAATGACGTAAGTGTAGTTTATATCGTTATTGCTATTATTTTTATATAAGTTTTGTGGTGTAACTGTGATGTTTATCGTTATTCTCTTAACTATAATATTCTATTCCAATGAAATAATTATTCCTTAAATCGAAACAGATCAACTACAAGACGGCTGCTGAAGAGATGGTTCCGTTTGCTCTTCCAACTCGCGAATGGACCCGCAAAGAAACTGTGACGTCGGCCCAAAACACTGAACCTACGGCAGGTGCATCCCAAGGACCATCAGAGTACAGAGGTGAAAATAGTCAGGTACTTGCGAATTATATTTATTTCTATTTATTAAAAGAACTGGTGCTACAAAACAAAAGTCGAGAAAACTGAATAGACAATAGTAATATCAGGGAATCAGAAGATAAAAGAAAACCACGGCGATTAATATTTAGATTCTAGTGATTATCTTGAACTTCCAAGAAGTTCTCATGCATCCAGTAGATTAGAAAACGATTTATAGTTGAGTGAATTTGAACAAGTTACTTATAGAAACTTTAAATGTTTTAAATTATCCGCTCAGTACAGTGTGACGATCATTTTTAAAACTGCTCTGGGATACTATTTTTGTGCATTAGAGATCAAACAGTGAGGTTTAAAAGGAGTCAGGCAAAAAAAAAAAAAAAAAAAAAAAAAAAAAAAAAAAATTGCTTACTTTATTACGTTCGTAGATTATTAAGTACAGTAGTCTATAATAATTTACGGGTGGTAGCCACAGCTACGATCCCCAAATCACTCTTAAGGTTATTTTTAACATTAATTCCGTGAAACAACCAAGTGTATACGTTAAAGGAGACTGATGGCCGCGAAGGAACCCGTCCGTCACACGGCCGTGCTACGGACCAGTGTGGACGCGAGGGGGGCGAGCCGACACTCGGCCGAGTGTTGGCTCGGACGCGGCGCGATGTCGGTGCGGTCTAGTGTGGCCCGACCTTTACACGTGGACTCCAGTAGAAAAATAACGGACGAGTAGGTTGTGCCTAGAATGGATTACTTAACCAAATTTACATGGCGTCATTGTTGTTATACTCATTGTTGCTATTATTATTATGTATGTTTTGTGGTGTAACTGTGATTCTGATCATTGTTCTAACAACTATAATATTCCATTGCAGTGAAATAATTATTCTTTCAATCGAAACAGATTAGGTACAGAGTGGGTACGCGCTCCACGGAAACGGTGCAGTACGATATTCCAACTCCCGGGTGGTCTAGCCAAGAAACTGGAACGTCGGCCCAAACGGCTGAACCTTCAGCAAGTACATCCCAAGGACCATCACAGTTCCAATGTGAAGATGATCAGGTACCCGCGATTGCTATTTATTATAGCATTAAAATAACTGTTACAATAAAAATAATGTTGAGAAAACTGAATAGACAATTGTTCGAAGACGGTTATATTAAGGAATTGGAAGATTAAAACAAAGCACGGCGATTATTATGTTCGGGTTCTATTTATAATCGTGAATCTCCTAGTAGTTTTCACTCATCCAGTAGTTCTGCAGACAATTTTTAAGTTGAGTGAGCATGAAGAAGTTCCACTTATAGAAACTGTAAATGCTTCAAATTCTCCGCAAGTTGAGAAAAGTAGAAAAGGGCACGGAATGTGTAAAATTACGTAAAAGTAAAAGCAAAAATTTTGAACAGTTTTGGCTAAAGTTATAAAACAAAGACAGGAAAAATTATTGATGGTTTCGTCAGGCCCAGATAAATGCACATTGTCGTATTGCAAAGGAGTGAGTTTTGGACGTTTTTATAAAGGAGTAGAGGAACAGCGAAACAAGAACAAGCGAGTCAAAGGAAAGAGGAGTCAAAAATGTAAAAAAAGAGATAGCAGGGTTTCATGGTGCGAAGCGGAATGGTCGACGAGCGGAATTAGTCAGGCAAGGCAGTCTGGTATTGGAAGACCGCGATGAGATGATTCTTTAAAAAGAAACAAACAATACAACTATTGTAAGGTATAGTTGTATCAGTGAATAATGTTAATTAAAATCTATATCATCTCGACCAGAACAGGTTTTTTTTCATTTTCTTTATTGTGGAAATAGCTATCGTAAAACGAACAAATCTGAAAAGTAGTACGTAACCTCTGGTTTCTTTCCCTAAAGCAGTTCTGCCTGGTGGCCCTCTGTTTAAGAGAAATCGGGGACTAAAAAGTGTAAAAATTGTGTGTAAATGACTTATACCTGTACGGAAAACTATTTGCTAATAACGTCAGTTTAGACGTGCGTATCAGGCAGTATCCTGAGCGGGGGATTCTAATTTCGATCCCACGACCCGACTTTTTTTTCTGTCTATATTTTTTTTATTGCTATTCGCATTAAAAATTTGTTTTGAAACAAATTCTCCAAATTATTTATTTTCCTTTGAGAAATACGCAAATATATGGATGACGTAACTCGTAAAAATATTTGAAACCAAAATTACGTCTCACCAAGAACATTTTATGAAGGAGATCCTTCCACGGCCACATACAGTACTCATTATTGATGTAGGAAAGTATATTTTGTTAAAATTTGCAAATTCCTACCTTTCCTTCGTTAATTTGGAACCACCTCAGGCATATTTTGCCATGTCAAAATACAGGCAAAATGTGGCGAATAATTGAAATTATCTCAACTGCATGAATTAGGTATTCCACAGAAAACCGTTTTGAGAATCCTATGGAAGCTACTGTGTATGAAGCCTTACAGGTTACAGTTGCTACAATCACTGTAGCAGAACGATGAAGTGAGTCGTTTTTAATTCTGTGCCCAATGTCTAGAACAAGACGAAACATTCGCAGAAAAACTTGTGTTTAGTGATGAGGCCACTTTTCAATGTGTGCATTTGGGGGACCAAAAACCCCCATGCTTATGTCCAGCACGTTCGTGACTCTCCCAAAGTGAACGTGTTTTGCGTGATCCCACGAAAGAAACTTTATGGGCCTTTTTTCTTTAATGAGGTGACGATCACAGGGAAAATCTATCTGCAAATGTTGCAGAATTAGCTCATGGCCCTTCTGGAAGCTGACAGTGAAGATTTCATTTACCAGCAGGACGGTGCTCCACCCCATTTTCTCTAGTTGTTCGTAATTTCCTAAACACCAGGATTCCAAACAGATGGATTGGTCGTGCTGGCGATGCTGATAGTCAGTTGATGTCATGGCCTCCTCGTTCCCCTGACTTAACTCCCTGCTACTTTCGTAAAAGACACAGTGTTCGTTCCGCCAGTATCAGTTGATCTGCCAGACCTGCGGGTTCGCATCACCAATGCATTTGCTCTCATTGACAGAAACATGCTGCATCGGGTATGGGAGGAACTCGATTATAGACTTAATGTGTGCAGAGTCACTAAAGGTGCACATATTGTTCATCTGTAAACACCCAAAACAACTTCACAGTTTGTTTATATATCTGTGTAATCTAGTAAGTATATGTCAAATAATAAATCTGTAGTAATTTTCTGAAATCACTGCAATCATTTTGACTAGAACTGTATCTTAATGATATCACTGTCCCCGAGAAACAATGAGCAACACAAAATTTTAAATTTTTGTGTTAGACTGTGCAAGTGTAAAATAACCCTTTACATCCGGTAGAGCAGTGAGAGAGTTTTAATTCATTTTATTACGTGGCGAAATCAGTCCAGTAGGGTACAAGAAGAATAGCAGCAGCATCAGCTGAACTCAATATTGTGTGCATTGCACGTGATCTCCGGTACAAACAATACGAAAGTGTACTTTGTGCCAAGAATTCTTTATTCAGCCAGATTATGAAAGTGTAGTTTATATAGTTGTTGCTATTACTTTCATGTGTGTTTTTTTATGTAACTGTGATTTTGGTCGCTATTCCCCTAACTATAAAATTCCATTGCAGTGAAATAATTATTATTATTGTGGAAACAGACCAGCTACATGTTGCAGGAACGTGCTATCAAGATGTCGCTGTTTTCTCTTCCAACTCCGGAATGGGCTCGCCAAGAAACTGAAACGGTAGGCACAAACCTTGAACCTTCTGCAAGTACATCCCACGAAACATCACAGTACAAATCTGAGGATGATCAGGTAACTGTGATTTCTGTTTGTTATAGCATGGAAAAAAACTTTGTGCTAAAAAATTATATTCAGAAAACTGAATAGAAAATCGGTTGATATTAAGGAATGAGAAGATGAAACCAAATTTCGGCGATTATTTTGTTTGGATTCTAGTGATGATCGTAAACCTCAAAGTATTTCTTATATGTCCAGTAGTCCTCATGCGACCAGTAGTTCAACAGACAGTTTAAAGTCCAGTGAGCATGAACAAGCTCCTCTCAGAGAAACTGTAAGTCCGCAAGTAAAAAAAAAAAAGTAGGAATATGTCACCAAATGTGTAAAATGCTATATAATCAAGAGCAAAACTTTTGAGGATTTCAGTAAAAAGTTATCGAACATGGACTGGAAGAATTGTTGATTCGTCTATCAGGCTCAGGTAAATTCACAGTGTCATGTTTCAGATGGAAAACTGTTGTAAGTTTATAGAAGTGGATGGAGAGAAAGCGAGGCAAGAACAAGCGAATCCAAATTATAAAGAATCAAGAATGTGAGAATGAGATAGAAGGGCTTCATGACGTAAAGTGTAATGGTGGACAAGAGGAATTAGCCGGACAAGGCTCTGTATTATAGGAGACAGCGGTGGGATGCATCTTTAAAAACAAACAAAACAATATACTGACTGTAACGTATGTTGTGGTACAGATCATATTGCAATCAATGAAGTTATGATGTCGAATAGTTAATGGTGTATGAAGTTTGAGTATTTGCACAGCAGTGTATGAATAAATTTTATTCTTGATTTCTCGATGTCCTTGTTCACAAGCGAGGCGATGGAAGTTTGAGTCACATTGTGTATCGCAAGGCGACCCACACTAATAGGTATCTGCACGCCATGTCGCACCATCATCCGGCAACGAAGAGAGGCGTATTGACATCACTCAACTTAAGAGCTAAGACAGTATGTGACTCGGAAAGTCTGAATGAAGAAATGGAGACACTTACAAAAATATTCCAAGCCAACGGCTATAGTGAATCTGAGATCAGGAGGGTTTTAAGACCCAAAAAGCCTATGGGAGACGTCATCTTATCCCATGATATTAATGTGCCAACAAAATTCGCCTGTCTCCCATACATACAGGGCATCACAGACCGGATTGGGAAATTGTTAAAGCGGGTGGAGGTGCGAATAGTATATAAGGCTAACTGCAAACTTGGTCAGTCACTGACAAAGGTAAAAGACAAATTACACCCACACCAGCTTATGGGTGTTTACGAAATCCCCTGCAGTTGTGGCAGTGTTTATATCGGCGAGACAGGTCGCACTGTGGCGGAGAGACTTAAAGAACATATCCGCCACTACAAATATAACAACAGTGACAAATCCGCCGTAGTCCGCCATGCTATTAATACCGGACATGAAATAAAATTTCAAGAAACGAGGCTATTGTGGAGAGAAGACCAGTGGTGGCCCCGACGGGTGAAAGAGGCAGCAGAAATTTTAAAAAACACCAACAACATCAACGAAGATAGCGGCCTCTTACTCTGTGATGCTTGGCGCTCGTTGCTATGCCAACATAAACAGTATCTCTGACGAAGGCTGGAGGATACCAGCCGAAAGCTTAGGTAAGGAAATAAACAACGCGGCAAAACCCGAAAGTCTATTAATCATGAATTTTATTCTTGTTGAAACAGAATAAGTTAATCAAAAAGGAGCATATTGTTTGAATATCTACTGCTGAGGATTGTGAGTACAGGATTAAGTTTGTTTTTCAGCTAAAAGAAACTAAAAAATCTTTCCTCGTTGCTGTAATATCTTAATAATATCGTTGTCCCAGCGAAACTAAGGCACAACTAAAAAAATTATTAAATTTTATATTTAAGCGGGGACTAAGAGTGAAAAGACCCACTCCATCCGGTAGAGCAATGACATAATTGTAGTTCATTTGAAGTGGCTTGAGAAAAGTTTCGTTTTTATTGATATTAAACATGTTGGGCACAGCCTTGCGCAGGAACAATTGTGCAAGCGTCAGTTTAGTTCAATATTGTGTCCATTACACGTTATCGCTGGTAGAAAAATGATGCAGGCATATTTTGTGTCAAGAATTGTTTATTATTATTTTTGTGGTTCACTGCCCCACTGTGATCAACCAGTTTAGGCAGAAAGTTGTTTGTTGTGTAGATATTCATTTCGCAGTTCATGTAGTGCTTCTTGTATGTGAGAGTTCTGTCAAGTGTTATTCTCTGGTATTTACGGGTGTTACAGATCTGAAGTTCAACATCTGAAAACATTACTTTCAACTTAGACATAGCTAACATATTTTTTTGAATGACATAAATTTGAGTTTTTGAAGTGTTTGGTCTCAAGTGATTTTTCCTACATTAGCTTGACAGGCACCAGTTGACCTTTTCTATCTCAGACATGCTGCAGGACTCGATGAGGTTGTTCCTCTCTTCATGATTGTTTCTGAGTGTTTTCATTTCTATTTTATATTATCTACTTTTCTTAATTGTCTTCCCTTTCATGAGTAGCTGGCATTCAATCTGATTTGCATTGATGTTGGATCGTTGTTGAGGCGTTTCAGTAGTCTCCATGCCTTGTGGCTATCTCATGCCAGGTCCAGCAAATGTTTTGATCCTGCGACATTTTTTTCCTGCACATAGAGATGAAATAAGTAAATTACCAACTCCCCGGTCACTTCGCAGTAGGGATCATCTTCGAACAATGATTTATGATCCATGAATTAGGCAGCTAGACCGGGAATATATGATAAACTATAACCACGGGGGTTGTACCTAGTGCAGCATTTTTTGAAAGTTTCAGTGTATGTGTTATGGGATCCCGGTGTTGGTTCAATAGTAGACCAGTATCAGCCAACGCTTCTGTGAACTTGTACTAATCTGCTCTCTTTTACGAAACGGAACTCTTTGGAATCTCACTGCTGCAAACACTTCGCAACTTAATTGGTCTGTGCTACGTGTTTGTTATCTAGCTACAGATGACCTAACACATTGCTGGCTACTACAATTTCTGCTGAACATAAGAAAAGTGTCCCGTCTATATCTCCCACTGTTAAAGGGTGCTGGTAGTTTGGGATCATGTACAAGAGCAAGTTGATTCAACTCTGACCCATTCTTTCACTGCATTACCTTTCTCGTCATTAGAACCATAGCCCCAAGCAGTACAGTGACAGTTGAAATCATCAATAACAATATGTTGGTGTTGATTTCGGAAACTGGAAGGTGGTTGATGGCAAATACACTGCTGGGTGGTTTATACAAAGATGAGATTGTGCCGTTTCTGAGCTCGATGGTCAGGACTTCGATGTCATTTTATTTTCTGAAGGCCGTTGATAAGATCCGAATTTTGTATCAGATGAAGATAGCACTTCTATATTTCAGGTAAGGTCTCTCAACAAATCAGAACATTCCACTTCTTTTGGGTCGGCGCATTTCGCTACTTTCATGTGTCTCCTACATACATAAAGTGACATTTGCGTTGACTGTTTAGATCTTGTAGCAGTCTTTATCTGATGCATGCCTTCAATGTTAATACAGAAAATTTCTAACTTTGATACTGACAAGCGCTTTGACGGCACTATATCGTTGCCCAGGAGTCTACCGATTGCTTCTGATATTGTTGTGAAACCTCAATTTTCAGAGAGGCACCTTTCATGATCCCCAATTTTTTACTAAACCAAATTATAAATGATATAAGTGTAGTTTATATCATTATTGTCATTATTTCTATGTAAGTTTTCTGGTGTAACCGTAATTTTTATCGTTATTCTCTTAACTATAATATTACATTCAATTAACTAACTAGCCTTTCAATCGAAACAGATTGAATGTATAATTGCTGAGCTTGCTAAGGAGATACCACCGTTCCCTCTTCCAACTCATGACTGGACCAGCCAAGAAACTGCAACGTCAGACGTAAACACTGAACGCTCATCAAGTACATCCTACAGACCATCAGAGTACAAATGTGAAGATAATCAGGTACCTGAGATTTCTATTTAATCCTATTTATTAAAAAAAATGTTGCTACAAAACTTAAGTTGATAAAACTGAATAGATAATTGTTTGATGAGAGTAATATTCAATTTAAAGTCGAAAGAGCATGAAGAAAATTTTTTTACAGAAATTATAAGTGCTTCAAATTCTCTACAAGTTGAGAAAAAGGGGAAAAGGGTATGGAATATGAAAAATTGTATAAAAGTAAAAACAAAACTTTTGAAGAATTCAGGCAAAAGGTATAAAACACGGACTGGAAAAATTGTTGATGGGTTTCTCAGGGCTAGGCCAGATAAATGGACATTGTCGTGTTCCAGAGTTGTAAGTTTTATAAATGGGCGGAAAGAAAGGGAGGCAGGAACAAGCGAAACCAAATAATAAGGAATCAAGAATGTAAGAAAGAGATAGAAGGGCTTCATGGCTTGAAGTAGAATGGTGGACGAGAGGAACAGACCGAGCCAGGCTCTGTATAGTGGAAGAGAGCGATGAGATGAACCTTTAGAAACAGTACAGAGCATATTGCAGTCGGTGGAGTTATGATGTCGAATGGTTGATGGTATATGAATTTTGAATATTAGAACACAAATGTAGGAGTAAATGTTAATCGTGTTGAAACAGTGCAAGTTATTTAAAAGGAATCGTATTGTTTGAATATCTAATGGTGAGAAAGGTAAGCATTTGATAGAAGTTATGTTTGAGATGAAAGTAAGTAAGAAAAGTTTCCAAGAATCAACTTGGAACATATGAAATGAGAGAGCTACATCCG
Organism: Vandiemenella viatica; assembly: GCA_031002005.1. Lineage (NCBI taxonomy): Eukaryota > Metazoa > Arthropoda > Insecta > Orthoptera > Morabidae > Vandiemenella > Vandiemenella viatica. The sequence goes on from CM061918.1 coordinate 29,943,881, forward strand.
AGAACGGTTTACCTTTGTAGTATGCTTCTCTACTACTCTTTCGGAACATAAGTAAATAAGCCACAATCTGACGGTACACCCGTGAAGACTTCATTGCTAGCATACGCCAGGAAAGTCTGTTCTTTCACAAAGTAATCAAGTTCAACGATATCTTAAGATAAAGGAAAAATACATACATTTGATACTACTGTGATTTGAATATGCACTGAGCATTTAGCGTAATTTTACAATTCAGAATGAAATGAACCTTTTAGTAAAACACCAGAAATTGCATTGAGCGTTATTTTACTACAACTAAGCAACTGAGAATAAAAGCATTCCATTTATCCGTCATTTTTTTACGGGCTTTGAGGCTGGTATTCCTATAAATTGCACATGATCCACTGTAAAAAATGATCCCGAAAAAATAAAGAAAAAATACGCCAAATAACACGATACCAAAAAACGAGAAATATTAAAAACAAAATATCTAAAATACTTAAAAACTTAGAAAGCGCATTTTATCATACATATTGGTATGGTTATCTCTAATAAAACTTATCCTCCTAATTTCACAACTCCGAACCTGAACGTATTATAAACACCATCAACAATTCTGACTAAAAATCAGTTTCGATTCTAATAAATTCATCAAAATACGAACGTGTAAACTAATTTTTAGCTTTAGTGGTTCTGGTGGCATTTAACCAAACCGCAAACACTAAAAAAAGCAAAGGCCCTAGACATACAGATATACTAACAAATCAATGCATACTTTGAAAAACTATAATCTTACTTAATAAATTTTACTTGCCGGTCCCAATGGTAGTCAAGCTGCATAGCCATTTGCCCTATAGTGACGTCATTAGTACGATCAGAGTATACACCTTTCTTAGGTTATTAGTTTATCTTTTCGCCACTTACGGCGCCACCACGCAAAGTGTCATATTGCTAACTCCCGTATGAGCACCGTACATTTGTTTTCGTTTGCGATGTAGTCTGTATACAGTAATTTAACAGTGAAACAGCCGAAGGAGTTACTTTTGAAGAAAATGGAATACTATGATATTTATGGAACCGCAGGTAAATGGTTTAAACGATATATGGAAAGTAGAATGTAGAAAATTTCCATTTTTGATTCTAAAATAAGTAAAGATGCCTCATCAGACTGGGAGAAAATAAAACATGGAATTCCACAAGGTTCTGTCCTAGGACCCCTCCTCTTTTTGTTGGACATCAGTGACCTTCCTGGAAACTTATCTGACAAAGTTAAGAGTGTTTTATTTGCATATGACACTAACCTGACTGAGAAAAACACCAAACAGTAATCTACAATTTAATGTAAATCAAGTACTTAGTGAAGTAGCAAATAGTATTAAGGCAAATTCATTAAAATTAAATTTAAAAAAACACATTATATTAGGTTTAAAACAAAAAATTATGCACAGCCAGATTTACAAGTAAGCTATAAAAATAACACAATATTAGAAAGTATAAAATTCCTTGGAATTAAAATAGATGAGAAACTCTGTTGGCACGAACAATTCACTTCACTACTGAAGAAGTTAAGTAGTGCCACCTTTGCAATACGAACACTTTCTCTAACTGGAGATCTAGAAGTAACGAAACACCTGTACTCATCATATTTTCATTCAGTGATGTTATATGGCATAATTTATTGGGGAAACTCTTCACAAAGTAAAAAAAGTTTTCATAGCAAGGAAAGAGCTATTAGAATGTTGTGTAGGGTAAAACCAAGAACTTGTTGCAGACAACTTTTTAAAAAACTCAAAATTCTTACAAAGACTTCTCAATATATATATTCTCTCATGTGCTTTGTCATAGATCATTTTAACCTGTATACTTCTAATTCACAGGTACACAATTTCAATACAAGAAACAGAAATAACTTGCATAAAACACAAACATCTCTGTCATTAGTACAATGAGGAGTTAATTATTCTAGTATACATCTGTTTAATAAACTTCCCAAGAGTATAAAACAGTTTGCAGATAATAAAAATATATTTAAAGAAAAACTGAGAGATTATCTTATTGGCAACTCCTTCTAATCCATTCAAGAATTTTAACAAAATAATTAATTGTATTGACTTTTGCAAAATTCAGTTGTACAAATTAATGTTTATTGTTATTCTCTTTATTTGTCTTTGGAAGGTATAATTGTTTTTACTATGATTATGACTCATATGTGTATTAACCATGACATGTTTCACATCCCATAGGTCCTTCCTCAGCAGGGATCCATGAAACAAGATTGATAAATAAGTAAAAAAATAAATTTTAAGACGCACGAGTTCATCTGTCGATGTACACTAAGAAAGAATTGGTAAACAGATAAGAATTCACAGCATCAAAGTCAATTAAGGCTTGAAAGTATAGTTCAATCTAGGCCTCTTGCCGGTGTTTCAATCCTCGTTTTGGACCGGGTTGTATTTACTGCTTATATAAGAGAGAAGAATTCCTGAACGTCAATCAAAAATAGTTTGAAGCTGAACTTCATATTTTGCTCGTTGTGTGTAAATGGTGAGTTGATTGACGCCAAATTTAGACTTGGGACCGCTTGGGGGATTTTTTTTCTTCCTGTAAATATAGTTCACATTATGAATTGATCAACACGCGGGAAAAATCTTAACAGCAACATACTTTTGCTATCGCACACTTCAAAAATAATAATAATAATAATTATTATTGCATCGAAAAAATTACATTCAACGACCTATTTAATACTTTTTTGACAGCTAATAGATATTCACACAGTCTAAGTTAATTCTGTCACAAAACGTATCAGAAAAAGGTAAACAAACCGTAGAAAATCAAGATTATGTAGCAGAAATCTAAGAAAAACTACGATATAAATATTTCATTTCTAGCAGAGAAGCATATGCCGTTCATACAACCACTTCATACTCTTAGTTCAAAGCACATATTAAAGTGATATATTAAAATTTGATTCAGCAAAATCACGAATACACACACGGGCTTTTATCCATGCCACATTTATACAATCTACCGCTTTCTCCGGTATTTATGTTTGTAAAAAACCTGATAACTGATGCCCTAATTTCTATGCGATATTGCCCAAAAAATTTAAAACATTAATTAACAGGCGTAATTCTGTTTTTACTAAGCCTTGTACATGTAAACACAGTACTGGATCCTAACCGTAAGTTGAGTATGCCACATTTCGCAGGCAAAATTGAAGTTACAAAGCTCAATATTTTTTGCACAGTCGCGATGCTCGATAGACCCATTGTTTTTACTGAGTGGGGATGTTTAAAATTCAGGAGGTACAATCTGTGTATGGGGTATGTATGTTGATATTTGGTTGGAGTCATTGAAGCCAGCTTATTTCTTGACTAAGTCCTTGTTTATTTATTTATTTTTTTTTTTTTTTTTTATTTTTTTTTTTTTTTTAATTTTAAGGGGACACTAGTGTAAAATGACCCCCCTTTACATCCGATGGAGCAGTGACAAAATTGTAATTCATTTTACGTGGCGAGAGGGAAGTTGCGTCGTTGTTGCAAACAGGTTGTCAACAACCTTGCGCAGGAACAATAGCGTAAGCGTCATTTGAGTTTAATATTGTATGCATTATACACGATCTCCGGTAGAAAAACGACGCAAGTATACTTTTTTTACCAAAAATTGCTTATTCCAACAAATTATAAATGAGGAAAGTGTAGTTTTTTCTATTATTTTCACATTTCTTTTGTTGAGTAATTGTGATTTTGAGTATTATTCCCTTAAATATACTATTTCATCATAATTAAATAATTATTATTTAAATTGGAACAGATGGGCTATAAAACGAGCAAACTTTCCGAGACGATGGTGCCATTTGCTCTTCCAACACGCGAATGGACCAACCAAGAAACTGCAACGTCAGTCCAGTACCCCGAAGTTGTAGCAAGTACATCCCAAGGACCATCACAGTACAAATGCGAAGATAACCAGGTACCTGCGATTCATATTTATTCCTATTTATTAAAAGAACTTTTCTTACAAATTTAAAGTTGAGAAAACTGAATAGACAATTGTTTGATGACAGTAATATTAAGGAATCAGAAGATGAAAACAAATCACTGCGATTATTGATGAATCTCAAAGTAATTCTCGTGCATCCAGTTGTTCAGCATACAAATTTAAAATCAAGTGAGCATGAAGAAGTTCCACTTACAGAAACTGTAAATCCTCCAAATTCTCAGCAAGTTAAGAAAAAATTAAATGGGCATGGGAAAAAAAGTAGAAATGTTGAACAATTCAGTAAAAAGTTATTAAACATGGACTGGAAAGATTGTTGATTGGTCCATCAGGCGCAAATAAAATTACATTGTCGTATTCCAGACGAAAAACTTTTGTAAGTTTTTATAAAAGGGTAAATAGTAAGCGATGCAACAACAAGCGAATCCAAAGAATCAGGGATCAAGAATGTAAAAAAGAGATATAATAGAACGGCTTCATAGTGTAAAGCGGAATGGTCGACGAAAGGATTTAGCCCGGTAAGGCTCCATATATTCGAAGAAGGTGATGAGATGCCACTATATTAAAAAAGAAAAGACAAAAGGATGGTTGTAATTTATAATTGTATGATATAGTACAAAGCATATCGGCCTGGAAAGAACTACAGCAAAACCATGTAGAATTAAATTCTAATATATAGCTCATCAGGCTTAAAGAGGCTACATCCTGAAAAAAGGATCGATATAGCTGCAATAATAATAATAATATTGCAACCGACGTAATTATGATCTGAATAGTTAACGTTCTATGAAGTTTAGGCATTTGTACACAAGTGTAGGAATTAATAATAGTTGTGTTGAAACTGTGCAAGTTGTCTAAATGGAATCATATTGTTTGAATATCTAATGATGAGTAAGGTAAGCATTGGGTAGAGGTTATGTTTCAGGTGAAAGTAAGAAAGTAATCTTTTCAAGTATCTATTTGTAAAATGTGAAACGAGAAAGCTGCATCGGACAATGGTTTAGAGCAATACTTTTGTATGATAGTTCTCGAATCTTTCTTTGGTGTTTAGAGTACCAATGAGGTAGAGAATTTGCCATATTAAATACATTAGGAATTGTGATTAGATACATAAATAGTATAATAGATTTCAATTCATACTTGGGTAGTGTTACTTCTCGAGCTGAATTTAACATATAAAGTAATATGTAAAAAAAATCTAATTAAATATAAACAGTAATTAAGATATGTAATGCCCCAGTGTTAATCACAATTCACTGAATAAATGGGTAGTGTCATAAACTTATTCAAAACAAAAAGTCAATGTGTTCTGTGTTTGTCTAACTCAAATTCTGCAACTGCTACAAATTAGTTATGAACAAAACTATCCAGAAAAAAAAAATATTCCGAGCAGAAAAGAACGAGGATAAAAAAGCTTAAAATTCAGTAATGCTATGTCCTTACGACGGCCGAACGTCACACGTCAGAAGGCGGTCCACGGGATACGGTCACGAACAACCCGAACAAGTCCCTGGAGCAGGCCGAAACGTAATCCAAAAACGCGCACTGGCAGAGTCCGGCGTGAGGTTCACAGAGTCCGAAGAGAGTACCAAAACGTAGCCAAGAACGAGCACTGTCAGAAGTCCGAGAGGCGATTCATAGTAAGAGAGAGAGTACCGAAAGCGCAGTGAACACTGAATTGTGATAGTGGAGCTGCACTGGCTTTATTTATATGTGCGGCGGGTCGGCTCCGACTGGCCGCGGCGGAAACTATGATGTGGTGGCGCTGGTTGGCCCGATGCCAGCGCCGTCTATATGAGGTCGACATCCATGCCCTCTACCGGGCATGCGGCGATGTCGGGACGGGATACCAGAAGTAATTATTTAGGATGTTTATGATTTAAAGGCAGTGAAACCAGTGACTGCTGGACAAAGGTATTTGTTTTTCTACATATCTCAAATGACCTTTTATAATTTCACAGTGATCGAAACAAAAAAATGGAAAATCTTACTGTTTCTTCTGGCGTGAACGATTAGGAAGTAGACGCGTTGTAGAAATTGGATGCAATGGTTTACAGTTCCCTGAAGAGTTGGCACCAATGAAGTATGAGTCTGATGAGGTTTTCAAGTCATAAAATTGTGGTGGATGACAGAAGAACAGATCTATATTCCGATAAACATTTATGCAGTTCAACGCATTAAAATCAAATCAATAACTTCATTAACAAAAAAAAGTTATAGAATAAAATACTTAATATATTTAACTGAATTGCAATGGAGCGCACGCTAAGGTGGCAATTTCCCTACACACCGATCTTCCTCCTTTCCTGCACCCACCTACATTTGTGCTCTACAAATTTTAGCATTAAATTATTTCAACATTTTTGGTAAATTATTCATCATTTTTCTTGATAACTTACTCCAATCCCTGACACCCTTATCCAAAAAAGAGAATCTTCCTACACCCTTGTGCCTGAAATCGAGTGCTAGCTTGTGGTCCTAGTTATCTTTTCCCTTCCATGCATTACTTTTAATTCTTACACTAATATACGACTTGTACACTACCATGACCCTCTTCACTCTCCTCCTGTCTTGCAATGAATCCCATTCCAGCTCTTTTATCATATCTGTTACGAATTGCATTCTGCGGAAATTCCAGACACAAATCTAGCAGCCCTTTTTTCACCCTTTACAACTCCTGTATTTAACACGCGAAATGTGGATCCCATACCACACTACCATAGTCAAGCAATGGGCTGATCAAAGTTTTGTAACCCAATCAATTCCTTTACTTCTCTCGTACATTCCCTCATCAATCTCTGCAACAAGTGCAGAATTTTTAAACCTTTTCCTACCACCTGTCCAGTGTGTTCTGCCGAGTTAAGCTTGTTATCAAATGTAATGCCAAGATATTTAAAGTCTTCAACAAGCAATTCTTTCCGCACCTTATAATCGTAATCAACATTTTTTTTTTTTTTTTTTTTTTTTTTTTTGTGTATCTAATAAGCTGACTCTTCTTTGTATTTATCTTCATCCCATGTTTACCAACCCAACTAGATATATTGTCCAGATCACCCTGCATCTGTTTACAGTTCTCTACCGTTTTGATCCATTTATATAGCATTATATCATCACCAAACAAACTAATTTCTAATAGTAAACTATCAACACAATTATTCATTAGAATAATGAATAGCAATGGTCCAAATTCGCTACCCTGTGGCACTCCCATTTTTACTTCCACTTCTTTTGATATTGCATTTCCTACCCTAATTTTCGGTTTTCTACCTTTTAAAAATTCTTCTACCCAGTAAATCACTTTCTCATCCACTCCAATAGTTTTTGCCTTATTTATCGCCATTTTATGGCTTGCTCTGTCAAAACCCTTTGAAAGTTCTAGTGCTACACTATCAATTTGGCCTCCCTCGTCCATTTCATCTGAAATATCTTGCATATATCCAACCAACTGAGATTCGCATGAATATCCTTGCCTAAACCCTTGTTGCCTGCTTGAAAACCACTGACGCACTTAGAACAACTGCCAAGCGATGAATTAAAATCTGACCCAACAAAATGACAGACATTCGGTTCCATTTCTCCCCGCTTTCGCCGATCTCTATCTAGGAAAAACCTGATCACTTACAGGCTTTTTTCCTGCTGAAATCGCTCAAGATGCGTAGACGCTACTATTAATTGGCGTCATTCCCGTTTTAATAAGTTTTGTAGCAACAATGGTACCTGTAAACATAGCGCTAGAGCCCAAACGGAAGGTGAATATGCCAAATTTAAGTGGCCATCTACTTTTTTAAATTATCTTCCCTTTCATAAGTAACTGATGTGCAATCTGATATTTCATTGACGTTGGGGTGTCAAGTGAATTTCGATGGTTCATTGCTGAGGCACTTCAGTAGTTTCCATGCCTTGTGGCTATCTCTTGTCAGGTCCAACTCTTCTGATGTTTTGATCCAGCGATATGATATGCTGCACATTGATATGAGATAAATAAATTGTCAGCTTTAACGACCTCTCCGCAGAGAGGATCATCTTTGAACACTGATTTATGTTCCATGAACTGGGCAGCTAGGTCTGAGGTGAGACGGGAATATATGAGGATAGATCTTCTGTGTTTCAGTGAATGTGGTATGGATTCCGGTGTTGGATCAATAGGAGTTCAGCATCATCCAACATTTCTGTGAACTTGGACCAATCAGCTCTATGCGTTAAGCCACTCTACTGAGAATCACTGCCGCAAATTATTGGTCTGTGCTGCGTGTTTGTTATTGGACTTCACACATTCCTGGCTAATGCGATTTCTACTGTATATAAGATTTTGGCACCGTCTCCATCTCCAACGTTTGAAGGGTACTGGTACGTTGGGATCACGGACGACAGTAAGTTGATTAACTTCTGCTCTTTCTTCCACTGCATTACCATTCTCGCTATCACAGTCATAACCCCAAGCAGTACAATGAGAGTTGAAATCACCGATAAAAACATGTTGGTGTTGGTTCCGGAAACTGGAAAGTGGTTTGATGGTGAATCCACTGCCGGGTGGTTTGAAGATGAGATTGTGCCGTTTCTGACCTCGATGGCGATGTCCTCGATGTTGATGTCCTCGATGGTGATGTCCTCGATGGTGATGTCCTCGATGTTGATGTCCTCGATGGCGATGTCCTCGATGGCGATGTCCTCGATGGCGATGTCCTCGATGTTGATGTCCTCGATGTTGATGTCCTCGATGGCGATGTCCTCGATGGCGATGTCCTCGATGTTGATGTCCTCGATGGTGATGTCCTCGATGGCGATGTCCTCGATGTTGATGTCCTCGATGGCGATGTCCTCGATGGCGATGTCCTCGATGTTGATGTCCTCGATGTTGATGTCCTCGATGTTGATGTCCTCGATGGCGATGTCCTCGATGGCGATGTCCTCGATGTTGATGTCCTCGATGGTGATGTCCTCGATGGTGATGTCCTCGATGTTGATGTCCTCGATGTTGATGTCCTCGATGGCGATGTCCTCGATGTTGATGTCCTCGATGGCGATGTCCTCGATGTTGATGTCCTCGATGTTGATGTCCTCGATGGCGATGTCCTCGATGGCGATGTCCTCGATGTTGATGTCCTCGATGGTGATGTCCTCGATGGCGATGTCCTCGATGTTGATGTCCTCGATGGCGATGTCCTCGATGGCGATGTCCTCGATGTTGATGTCCTCGATGTTGATGTCCTCGATGGCGATGTCCTCGATGGCGATGTCCTCGATGTTGATGTCCTCGATGGTGATGTCCTCGATGGCGATGTCCTCGATGTTGATGTCCTCGATGGCGATGTCCTCGATGGCGATGTCCTCGATGTTGATGTCCTCGAAGGCGATGTCCTCGATGGCGATGTCCTCGATGTTGATGTCCTCGATGGCGATGTCCTCGATGTTGATGTCCTCGATGGCGATGTCCTCGATGGCGATGTCCTCGATGTTCATGTCCTCGATGGCGATGTCCTCGATGTTGATGTCCTCGATGGCGATGTCCTCGATGTTGATGTCTTCGATGGCGATGTCCTTGATGTTGATGTCCTCGATGGCGATGTCCTCGATGGCGATGTCCTCGATGTTGATGTCCTCGATGGCGATGTCCTCGATGTTGATGTCCTCGATGGCGATGTCCTCGATGTTGATGTCTTCGATGGCGATGTCCTTGATGTTGATGTCATCGATGGCGATGTCCTCGATGGCGATGTCCTCGATGGCGATGTCCTCGATGTTGATGTCCTCGATGGCGATGTCCTCGATGGCGATGTCCTCGATGGCGATGTCCTCGATGTTGATGTCCTCGATGGTGATGTCCTCGATGTCATTATTTTCTGTAAAAGCCGTCGATAGTAGCTGAATTTTATGTCCGACGAAGATGGCACTTCCATGTTTGTAGTAAGATCTCTCAACAGATCGGAAGATTCCATTTTATTGTCGTCGGCGCATTTCGCTCCTTCCATGTATCTCCTGGGTACATCAAATGTGACATTTGTGGTGACTGCATAGATCTTGTAGCAATTCCTCTTTGTCTGAAGACATGCCTTCAATGTGATATGGTGACATGGACTCAAACGTTGTGTTGGTGTGAAAGGTTTGGCCAACATTATAAGGGATCATCCGATTGCTTCTGATATTGTTTTCAAATCACACTTTTCGGGGAGGCACCATTCATGATCCACAATTGTTTATTAAACCAAATTATAAATGACGTAAGTGTAGTTTATATCGTTGTTGCTATTATTTTTATGTAATTTTGTGGTGTAATTGTGTTTTTGATCGTTATTCTCTTAACTATAATATTCCATAACAATGAAATAATTATTCTTTCAATCGAAGCAGATGAGCTACGAGTGGGATGAACGTGCTGAAGAGGTGGTGCAGTATCCTCTTCCAACTCGAGACTGGATCAGCCAGTGGAATGCAATGGAATGGACTGGAACTACAGCCGCAGTCACTGAACGTTCAACGCGTACAACCCACAGACCATCCTATTACCAATGTGAAGATTATCGGGTACCTACGATTCATATTTATTCCTATTTATTAAAATAACTGTTGCTACAAAACTGAAGTCGAGTAAAATGAACAGACAATTGTTTCATGACAGTAATTTTAAGAAATCAAAAGATGGAAACAAACAACGACGATTATTTTTTCAGGTTCTATTTAAAATCGTTAACTCTAATAAAACCTATTGGACTTATCTAATAACTCGGTACCAGAACGTATTATTAACAGTATTAACAATTCTGACTAATAAAATAATGGTTTAAATAAATATAAACCACCTTTAAAAAACACACTAAAAATTTTAAAATAATTGTATATCTTGTTTAGAAGAAAATGAATCTAAATGGACAACTTTTTACATTACTATTATTAGAATGTTTACATTAATCAGTTTTTTCTGGAGTCGCATCGCGAGGAACGAATTACTGAATTTCATTTGCTGTTCCAGGTGACACGAGTAGTAGGAACAAAAGTTCTGAATATTTTACAGCATGTAGTGAGGCAGATATTGTTTTTGCGGGAGAGAGATTAGGGGAACAAGTTATTATTTTAATCTGTCGCTCGGCCTCGTTGGTCGTCGAGGTATATCTCTGGTACTACATTGTTAATTGGTAGGTTGCATCATGCGGTAAATGCTTTACAGTTAGCATGAAATTGGTGCATAGTCTGTACGTTTCCGTTTTTCTGAAACATGTTCCTAGCATTAATCGTAGGTAAGCAGTAACATGTTTTTATGTATTAATGTATTTCCTCATGGTTTTTATTTTTTTGTTTTGACTTATTTTGACTGGCACAGACTCCAAAAATAATTGATTAATATAAACATTTCAATAATAGTAATGTAAGTGTGTAATGTATTGTCTATTTAGATTTATTTTCTTCTAAGCAAGGTATACAGTTATTTTTTTTAAAAATTTGTGTTTTTTTTTAAGGCGGTCGCTATTTTATTAAACAATTATTTTATTATTAACTTTTTACTGGTATTATAGTTTGTTTTGTATTTTAAATATGTCGCAGTAGTACTCATTTTGCGAACTTCCTGGTAGTTCAGTGGTTAAGGCCCTTGCTTTCAAAAAATTCTGGCACGATATATCTCAACGATTTCCAGAAAGGGATGAATTGTATGCTGTGATAAGGAATGTCAATTTGCATTTTATTCCAAGTTGTGTTTCAGCCAAATCACAACATGTGTTAAAGCTGCTGCTCAATAATGGAAACACGTAATATCCAGGCATTACTACATACCACATACACAAATCTCTGTCTGTAATATATCTGTTTTCTCCGGCATCACGGAGAAAGTAAAGATTTTTAATGGGCTTTTACAACGTGAAAACGTAGGGTCCAAATTAAAATCTGACGTACGTGTTCAGACGTTAGGATACATTTATTTTTGTATATTCCGCCATAAGTTAAAAATAGCTGAATTGATTTTGACGGGATTTAAAGCTTTAGATTCGTATGAAGAACATTTCCAAACATTAAATGGGGTAAGGGAGCGAGGGGTTGAGTTTTGTAAATAGAATGTAAACACTCTATTTCTCTATGTTTCTAAGTATAAATGTGCAGTGTTCTATCGAAATCTGATAAAAACTGTGGGTTTGTATTAAGAACATTGGAAATTAAGAGAGGTGGGGGTACAGGGAGGAGGAGGGGTTGGGCTTCTGCAAACCAAATTTAAACATAATTTTCAGTATATTTTATAATATACGTGTGCAAAGTTCCTTCAGAATTGGATAGAAACTGTAGCTTTGTGTAAAGAACATTAACAAAAATTAAAGAGATGGAAAGAGGGAGAAGGATTTTGTTTCTCTGGTATACAGCATTTTTCTGTTTGTTTTAAAGAATACGTGTGCATACTTCATTCGAAATCAAATAGAAACTATAACTTTATATGAAGAACATTGACAGTAATTAAAGGTTTGGAAAAGGAGAATGTGTTTGGGTTTTTGTAAAAGTATTTTTCTTTTTCTCTTTGTTTTAAAGTATACACATGCAAAGTTTCATTGGAATCAGATTAAAATGTGGGGATGCACAAAAATTAATCGTTGTAAAGGGGGTGAGGGGTTGGTTTTTGGATTTTACAGAGCAGAAATCAACCCCATGAAACCATGTACCAACTTTTATAGTGATTGATCAAATAGTGCCGACTCTAGCTTCTTATAAACAACATTGACAAAAAATTAATAGGCTGGAAAGGGGAGAGGGATTCAGGTTTTGTAGGCCACAAGTTGGCCGTATTTTTCTCTTTATTTTAAAAGTAAAAGAGTGCAAAATTCCATTGATACTGGATAAAAGTTGTGGTTTGTGTTAATATTAAGGGGTGTAATGTGGGAGACGGGTTCTTTTTTTTTGTCAGAAAACTTCCCGTGAAAAAAAAAAGTTGAAGTGCCAATTTTCATGGTGATCGGTCAAACAGTGTCTACCGTTGCTTTGTATAAAGAACAGGGTGGAAAGAGGTTAGAGGGGTAGGGCTTTAACAGATCAAATGTTGACACATTTTTCTCTTTATTTTAAAGAAACATGTGCAAGGTTCTATCGAAATCGGATGAAGAATTTGGTTTTGTATAAAAACTAAGCGGCGTAAAGAGGGAGATGGGGTTGTTTTTAATATTTTATTTTATTTTGATCAGAAACCTTCTCCATCAAAAATTACATTTGTATGACAACTTTCGTGGAGATCGTTTAAATGGTGTCGACGATAGCTTTGTGTAAAGAACATTGACAAAAATTAAGGAGTGTAATGTGGGAGAAATCTTCATGTGAAAAAAATACGTTGAAGTGCCAATTTTCATTGTGATCGGTCAAACGGTGGAAAGGGGAGAGGAGTTGGGTTTCCGCAAACCAAATGTTGACAGTAATTTTCTCTTTATTTAAAATTATACATGTCCAAAGTTCCATCGAAATCGGATAAAAAAATTTGGTTTGTATAAAAATTAAGGGGTGTAATGCTGTAGAGAGGGTGGTTCCTCAATTAAATTTGTATGGGGCCACTTTGAACGTGTACCCTATCCACAAAAAAAAATTCATTAAAATTGCTTCGCAATTGGTGAAGATATCGCTGAACATACAAAAAAAGAGACGAATCAGTAAACTCCTCTTTTTTTTTAAGTCGGTTAAAAAGCAGTTTTGAATCTAATAAATTCACCAAAACATCAACGTATGAACTAATGTTTAGCTTTCATAGTCGAGCTTGAATTTCAACCTAGCCGCAACCGCTAAAAAAGAAAAGGCTTTAATCGGACAGCTATATTAATAAATCAATGTATCGTTACCAAAAAACTTTAATCTTATCTACTATATTTTGAAAGTCGGTCCCACTAGTAACGTTTCAAGTACAACCCTGCATAACCCTGTGCCCTGCTATGACATCACTAGTCTACGCAGAGTATAGAGCTTTGTTAGTTATTCGTTTATCTTTTCGACACATGCAGCGCCACCACGTGAAGTGTGGTATTGGTAACTTCAGGTTGGGCGCTGTGCGTTTGTTTTCGTTTGCAGTGTAGTCTGTATAGAAGAATTTAACAGTTAATAATCTACTGTTTAAACACGGAGCACGTCATTTGAAAGGGCTGAAGGAGTTACGGGGAACGTCATCTGTCACTGAACATCAACAAAGATTTGGTTAATAAATAAGAATTCATAGCATCAAAGCCAGTTTAGTAGAAATGAAGACATCATTTGATTTTGGCCTTTTGCCAGCGTTTTGATACTCGTTTTGATCCATGTGAAATTAACTTAAATGTTCGGTTTTTAGAGTAGTTTTGGTTTGTATTTACAAGTTATGTAGAAGAGAAAAACTGCTTAACATCAGTCAATGAGTGTTTGAAGTTGAGTTTGTTATTCTCTGTGCTAATTTCGCCAAGATTGGTTTAACGAGTTCTGTGCCGATCCTAAGAATAAATTTACGAACTTTCACGAAGATAATGCCAGCCATTATTTTTATTTGTTTTTTCCTTTCTTTATACCATATGTTGAGTTTCACAGTTCGTTCCATGTTGCTCTTTGTGTGTTAAAGTAAGGTCGACTGGTGGCAATTTTAGACTCGGAAACGTTTTACCTGCATGTAAAACGTACGAGTGAATTGTTCAACATCCGATAAAAATTTTAGCTGCAAGATACATTTGTCGTAAAATATTTTTTTTTTAAAAAAAAGGTCAAAAAATTTACATTCATTAACCTATTTAATAATTTTTTCTCAGTTAAAGAGATTTTCGGGTTAATTCTGTCACAGATCGTAAAAGAATAATGCAGACGAACCACAGTAAATCACAGTTATGTTGTAGTAATCTAAGCACAACTGTAATATAAATAATTGATTTCTAGCCGAGTCACAAAATCCGATTCGTCAAAATGACAAATATTGAAGTGGGAAACTTCTTTACAAGGGTTAAATTGGTTTTACTTATTTTTGCCAATTAAAGTTTTGATTTTAAGTAATTTTATATTGAAATAGATTTTGATGAGTAGGGTGGTATATCAAGATATTTATTAAAGTTAAGCACATCATAACTTGACATTTATTAACAAATTTTCATTCAAATGGCCCCAGACGTGGTCTATTTATTGTTAACCAAATAAACTATCAAAAGTAGTTTGCAAACGCTCTATATTACTGGGTCGAGTCTTTATAACACAAAACAAATGATCTTGAATACACAACAATTGTAATTGCCATATTTCTGAAGTAACAATTTTTAAAGGATTGCATAACATTCAATGTTAACATAGGTATTTGAGACACGATGTAACTGTTAGCTTATCACTTTGCTGTTTAATGGGCGCCAATTACTCCAGACAAAAATTACTCATCCGGCTTAGCACAGGGTCTGTCCATGTCGTTTGTCGGGCAATGAAAGCATAGGCACAAATACTTTAAAAAAATAAAAAAAATATAAAAAAAATTTGAACAGCTGCATTGTCTTTCCCGTTTCTAGAAGTCGCACCAATCACTTGTATCGTCAGCCTACACATACCATCTGTATAACTCAAAATTTACTAATTTCACCAAATAACTTATATGTTTAAGATGAAGTCTTAAACTGGTCCACACTGTTGGTTCTTTGGGACTGGTCTCAAGATGCAGCCGCGAATGAATCTTTCTCTCGAAGCCATCTCCCAAGTCATGTTGGCTCCGTCATGTATGAAACGCCCCGGTATCAACCAGAGACGATATTCATCCCCCACATTCTCGAGATGTCCCAACATATGAACCAACATTTATAAAAGTTAGTAACCATTTTACTTAAACAGTTTGCTATTGGAGGAAATCATAGCAGGCATCATGCATCTCACGCCGTCCAGCACTTTTCTTGACTCTTATTGTTTAGACCATTTGTGACGTCACATAACGCAGTCATCTCTTTCTACTTCCGTTTCTCTCTCACACACAAATACATTTATTTTGGCGGGTGACATTGAAATATAGAAAGCAGACTCGTCCTTAGCGTGTTGTTTTAGGTGCCTTGGGTGGCCAACGTCTCCGTTTAGACGCGCAGGGTCGGCCCACTTCTTACAGGCGTCCGAACAAATAAATCCTCCCATTTATCCCTATCGAACTATACATCTGCCAGGAGACAGGAAACTTGAGTCTTACCGTTGGCTTCTAACACATGCAGTAAGTTGCATATTATAATATGTAGAATACACAATGCGTCACACTACAATATACAGCCTACTCGGTTCCACTTCGAGGGTTTTATAATGTAGTTATATAATCCACCGCTTTCACCGGTCTTTAAGTTTGGAAAAAAACCTGATACCTGAGGGCCTTTTTTTCGCCAAAATCGCCCAACTTCTGTAGACACAACAATTAACTGGTGTAATTCCATTTTTAATAAACCTTGTTGCGACGATAATACACAGTACTAGAGGACAACTGGAAGTAGAGTATACCACATTTCGGTGGTCATATTGAAGTTAAAAAATTCTTTACTTGTAGCACAGACGCGATGTTCGATAGACCCTTTGTTTATGCTGAGAGGAGATGTTTTGAATTCAGGAGGTACTGTCTAAGTGAAGGGCTTGATGATATTTGGTTGAAGTCAACTGAGGCCAGCTTATTCCTCAACGATGTCCATATGGTTTTGGCCTCACCGAAGGAGAACCTAATCTCTGTTGCCGCGATAAATTAATTGTATTGCTGTCCTGCAGGAATTAAAAAATTTGAAATGTTGTGCTTAAGTACGTACTAAGTGTAAAATGGCCGTTATCATTCGGTGGAGAATTGTAATTCATTTGGTATGGCTTGAGGGAGGTTGTGTCGTTGTTGAAGCTCGCTCGCTCGCGGAAGCTTCATATTTTACTAGCAAGCGTTGGTCGGTGCGAGCAGCGGAGACTATTTCGCAGTGCAACCATCGCGGCACCCTTTGTAGTGTACTGCAGATGTTTGGAGATGGGAAAGGATATAAGTAGACCGCATTCCTTCAGTGGGGACAGTCTGCCCCGTGCCAGCGGTGCGAGAAGTATAGAGCGTGTGTGTGCGTGTATGCATGGAAGGATAGATTATTATTTGATAATAAGTTCAGACAAGTTTTGTTTTTCTTGTTTCACGATAAAACCCTCATTTTGAGTAGAAGATTACAGCTGGCCAGTGAGACGCCGTTCGAAAGGATAATCATAGAATGTGTTCCAAAGCAACTGCTCGTCCAGTGTAATCACAGTGCGACCATTGAATTTTGTTTTGTGTGTGTTGTGCACAGAAATTCCAGAAGAACGGACAGCGCAGACTAAAATATAAACATCAACTAGATGGTAAATACACAATTTTTTATTCCGCCAGAACAAACCGAGTCAAAGTGTGGCGCATTGTACCCGAAAGCGAAAACCTGTAGAGAATTATGCTCTCTGATTTTATTTTTAGTTAGTCGGACTTTGTTCATGATCTGTCATTTCATTGTTTACTAAATCAATTTTTCTTCTTCTTCGATTATTCCCTTTAAAGAGAGCGACTGAACTTGAGTAGTCATGATGTTTTTTCCTTCTTCCTTTCTTCACAAATTCTCTTCATACGCTCGCTGTGTTCTCTCTTGCGCTCTTCTGACCATTTGTTTCCTGTTATTTTTTTGGTTTGTGTTTGTTTAAGTATATGTTTCTTTGTGATGTTTCTAAACTGTTCTCGGTTGTTTATGTTGTCTTGTGTGATCCCCAATTCTTTAAGGTCCTCTTCTGTTTCAGATATCCATTTAATCTTGTTTTTACTGGTGTTTACTATCTCGAAGATTTGCCTTTTGAGCCTGCTCTTGTTCATCCTGCTAATATGTCCATAAAATTTCATCCTTCTTTTTCTAAAGTTGTCAGTTATTGTTTCTATCTGTTTGTAGAGTTCTTTTGATGGCCTCTTTATCCAAATTCCTTCACGGAAAACTGGTCCGAATATTTTCCTTAGCATTTTCCTTTTCTGCTTTTCAATGTCTCTTATTTTTGTATGACCATGAATCACTGTAGTTTCTGCAGCATAAAGTGCTTCCGGCAGAACTACTGCGCTGTAATGCCTTAATTTGACGTTGACAGAAATGGATTTTTTATTGTAGTGATTCCAAGTAAGCTTATACGCTTTTTGTAATTTTGATATTCTTTCTTGGTTGGCTATTGTGATCAGTCCTGATGGTTTGATGATCTCTCCCAGATATTTAAAGTGCATTACCTGTGTCACTTTCCCATACCGAGTTGTAATGGGAAGATTATCTGCAGGCTTGCGTTCCATGTATTGAGTTTTTTCGTAGGAAATTTGTAGGCCAGTTTTCTGTGAAATTTCGTGAAGCTTCTCCAGTGCAAGTTTGGCTTCTTCTCTATTGCTGGTTAAAATGGCAAGGTCGTCTGCAAAAGCCAAACACTTTACATTGATTCTCTGCTCTTTTTTAATCCCGAGTTGAATTCCCTTTATTTCCTTTTCCCATGTCCTCACAATTTTTTCCAGAACCATGTAAAATAGAAGTGGTGACAGTCCATCTCTTAGGCGAACACCGGTATGGATGTGAAATGCCTCTGATATTTCTCCCATGAATTTAACTTTGGAAGTTGTACCTGTTAATGTCTGTTGGATAATCGACCTTGTTTTTCTGTCGATTTTGAATTCCTCTAAAATATGGAATAATGTTTGCCTATCTATTGAGTCATAGGCCTTTTTAAAGTCGACAAAAGTTATCACAGTATTTCTACACCTTCTCATTTGCAAAATTGTTTTTAGGTTCCAAATCTGTTCTATACAAGATCGACCTTTGCGAAACCCTGCCTGATACTCTCCTATTAATGGGTCTGCCTGTTCTTCTAGTCAACTTAACAGGGCTTTTGAAAGAATTTTGTATGCTATATGGAGCAGTGAAATTCCCCTGTAATTATTTGGGTCACTTTTGTCTCCTTTTTTATGGAGAGGATGAATTAATGCACACTTCCACTCTTCAGGTACTTTTTCAGTTTCCCAAATGTTTGATATAATTCTGTAAATTGCTTGTGTGAGATTTTTGTCGTTTAATTTCCATATTTCGGCTATGATTCCGTCTTCTAAAAATTTAATTGTTCTATCGGTGGCTCGCAATTGAGAAGTGAGTGAAAATACTTGGCTAAAATTTGACAGTTCTTCTTGTGTTGGTTTCCAGTGATCCGTCGGGTCGACGAAAGCACAGATTAGGTGGCTGATAGCCTGTTAGGTTTTCTCTGAACACTTTGTAGAAGTTTCTGGTGTTGTTCTTGATAAACTCCTGTTCGATTTCTTTGAGCCGGTTCATATCTTATCTACATTTTTCTCTTCGTATTGTCTTTGATGATCTTTTCTGTATCTTTAAAAATTCCTGCCATCTTTCTGGGTTTTTGTTGCTATTGAAAATTTTCCATGCTTGTATTCTCTCTTCTATTGCTTTATCACAGACACTGTTCCACCATCTATGTTTTCTCTTTCTTGGGGGTTTGCCTAATCTCATAGTGTTTTTCAGTGCTTCTGACATATGTGTTAGTCAATGCAAATCATCTTTCCTTATGTTGATAACAATAAATGCAAGTGTCAGTATATAAAATCAATATAAATTTCCTTAAATAAAACAAACAATTACATTTCTAAATGCATATTGAAAATTCTGGAAGGACACCTTCCATGGTGCCCAGACAAGATTGAACAAGGTATTTCATATACAAAATTTTAACGTTAGAGAGTGATAGTAACTGGTGGCAATCCTTACTCCCGAGTACACTACAAGGTTAGGTACAACATTGCGCAAGAAGAATACCGCGAGCTTCAGTTGAGCTCAATATTTTATGCATTACCTGTCGTCTCTGGTGGGAAAACGACGCAAGTGTACTTTGTGTTAAGAATTGTTTATTAAACATAATTATATTTGACGTATGTGTAGTTTATATCGTTATTGCTATTATTTTTATATAAGTTTTGTGGCGTAACTGTTATTCTGAGCGTTATTCTCCTAACTATAATATTCCATTGCAATGAAATAATTATTTTTTTTAATCGAAACAGGTCAGGCGCAGAAAGAAAAAACCTGGTAGGAAGCCAATGCTGTCTACTCTTCCAACTCGCCGACGGGCCAGCCAAAAAACTCAAAAGTCAACCAAAATCACTAAACCCTCAGCAAGAACAACGCGCAATTTATATCAATGCGAGTATGCAAATAATCAGGGACCTGTGCATCCTACTTATTACAGTATTAAAATAGTTGGTGCTACAAAATTAAAGATAAGAAGACTGCATGCAAAATTTTCTGAGGACATTAAAATCGAGGAAGAAGAAGATGAAACCAAACCACAAGGATCTAGTGATAATCATGAACCTCCAAGAAGTGTTCAAGCATCCTGCAGTTTAGCAGACAATTTAAGGTCGAACGAGCATGAATATGTTCCACCTGCAGAAACTGTAAATGATTCAAATCCACCAAAAGTTAAGAAA
Organism: Vandiemenella viatica; assembly: GCA_031002005.1. Lineage (NCBI taxonomy): Eukaryota > Metazoa > Arthropoda > Insecta > Orthoptera > Morabidae > Vandiemenella > Vandiemenella viatica. The sequence continues at coordinate 29,964,273 of CM061918.1, forward strand.
AGGGCAGGGAATGAGCAAGAATGTATAACAGTAAAAACAAAAATTATGAAAAGGTAGTATTTATGAAACATGGACTGGAAAAACTGTTGATTGATCTGCCAAGCCCAGATAAATGCACATTGTCGTGTAACGAATATCTGAAGAACTGAGAGATCACCTTTCCAATGAATATTGGGAACTATAGCGTGTTTGCAACGCCAGTGTAGTTCCTGGTGCGAAAAATGTGACCTCAAGTATCGTTGTATTTCAGGTAGAGTGTTAATAAGATGAAATTGTGAATTTTACTTTGTAAATAATCATCATCATATAGGACAGAATCCAGCCGCTGGCCGGGTTTGCTAGGAACAAAAGCCTCGCCATTTACTTTGTACATAATGTAAAACAAAAAATTGTATTTGTAAAACTTTTCTTAGATAAACTGTTACAAAAAACAAAACACAAAAAAAAACAAGATAATTTGTACAGTGATCGAAGCAAAAGTGTTTTGAAGTGGAATTATTGCAAAAGATAAGAGAGGGAACATGATATTCATCAAAAGACGGACAAAGAAGTCTGTTTATAATCATACTGTTGTATTTCATTCCTACAATTATTACTACAATCTGTCCCAAATCATTTCAGGCGAATGCCGGGATGCTCCCTTCAAAACGCTCCCCGTTCCGCGTCCCCAGTCCCATCCCGCCTCTAATGACCTCGACTGTCGACGAGGCGTAAATCCGTTAGTAAAAAAGAAAAATCAATCTGCATAATGTCATAAAACAAATATCACACTACCAATCCAATTGCTCAATAGTAGGGAGAGAACGCCGGTGCTCAGCCAAACGAAAGAACTGTCAACAGGATCATTAATCACGTCAGTCGTCCGGCTTCACCACCTGCGTTATTATACAAGTTGGGCAAGTCCAATTTGGCGTAACAGGTGGACCTACGGTGGCGCTGTTGCCAAATAATGGATGCTTTTTCTCTAACTTAACTTTGACCGGCATTTTGGAGCTAATTGTTGGTAATGGATTAATGAGATTGTTGACAGGCCTTCCGTCTGCTTCTTGCACCCCCTCCATAACGTCAAGGTAGCTTGAAGCTAATAAGGACCTTATTACACTAGGCGACTTGGCGGCGCAGCCAGCCGCGCCACTGGTGGCGCTGCTCGTCGCTGGGCATTGAGTGTTATGGAGCATATTACACTATGGCAGCCAACTGGCGGGCGACTGGCTGCCGTGCCCCGCGACCAGGCCGGCAACCACTGGTGGCGGAAAGTCGTGGCGGGGTATTGTATCTTACGTAGCTTATTATACTAGGCCGCCAGGCGGCGCAGCCAGACTCGCCACCACGCGTTCAGTCTACTGTTCATATGCTCCTTCCTACTTTACGATTTTATAAAATTGCAGAGATACTGAGTGACAGGTTTGGTGAGACAACTAGGGACAGTCATCCTGTGATGGGAGGGAATGAATCAGAGGAGTGTATAAATGACGAACCTACAAAATTTGAAATAAATTCTCAGGAAATTGCGAAGTAACTCAGAAAGTTAAAAAACGTAACATAACTGGTATAGGTAATATTACTACAGATTTATTAAGGATTGTGGGATACGATATTGTACCTTACCTTAAAATTTTGTTTAAAATGAGTTTGGAGACTTGCTGCTTACCAGAGGATTGGAAAAGACCGATAGTAGTACCAGTTCATAAAGGAGGGGTTAAAAATATGGTCGAAAATTCCTGGCCAATTAGTTTGTCATCAGTGATAGGCAGAATGATGGAGAGATTGATATGCAACAATATCAGAAATGTCTGTGAAGAAAGAAACTAGTTTTTAGATCGAAAACGTGGCTTTAGGCAAGGATATTCATGTGAATCTCAGATAGTGGGCTATATGCAAGATATTTCAAATGAATTGAAATGGGAAGCCAAGTTGATAGTGTGGCACTAGATGTTTTTAAGGCATTTGACAGAGTGAGCCATAAAAAGTTTTAAATAAACTGAAATGAATTGAATGAAAAAGTTACTTGCTGGGTACAGGAATTCTTAAAAGTCAGAAAGCAAAGGGTTAGAGTAGGAAATACATTATCAAAAGAAGTGGAAGTAAATATGGGAGTTGCTGTTCATTATTCTAATGAATGACTGTGTTGCAGTCAGAATCTAGGTATTTTTCAAATGATAAAATGGTATACAATAAGATCAAAACAGGTGAAGACTGAACAGCTGCAGGGTGATCTGGAAGGAATATCTAAAAGGATAGGTCAACATGGAATGAAGATAAATGCCAAGAAGAGCCGGCTTATAAGGTACACAGATAATTAGGATTACAGAGTGGGGTCAGATTTGATTGATGAAGTATAAATTTTTTGCATAACGTTTGATAACAAACTCAATTGGGCAGGTGATAGAAAAAGGTTACAAAATCCTTCATTTGCTGGAGAGGGTGATGAGAGGATATAATAGAGAAGTTAGGGAGTTTGGTCAGATCATTTGTTGAATACGGTGGTGTAGTTTGGGACCACATTTTAGAGATCAAATACAGCAGTTGGAAGGTATGCAAATAAGAGCAGCTAGATTTGTTTGTGGAAATTATCGCAGGACCCAGTCAGTAACTGATATGATACAGGAGCTAGGTAGGGACTCATTGGAGGAAACGAGGAGAGTGCTGGAAATGTTCAGGGCATATGTTGGTGACGGGGCTTGGAGGGAAATTGGTAAAAGAATTAGGAATAGTGCATGGAAGGAGAAAGGCGACCATGACCAGAAGCTTGCGTTCGATTTCTTGCATAAGGGAGTGGAAAAAAATTTCTTTTGTTGGTAAGGGCGTCAGGAATTGGAACAAATTGCCAGGTACAGTTTAAAAAAAAAAAAAAAAAAAAAAAAAAAAAAAAAAAAAAAAAAAAAAACGCTTAAGGATTTTAAAATTGAAATTTATAAATCGAAAAGTAAATGGAGGAATTTAACATTCCAGCTATAAAAGAAAATTTAAATATATACATAAAGGGGAATTAGATGACTAGGGAAATTGCTACCAGAGTGTTAGCTCCATCGCCATTAAATTAATAATTAATTAAAAATAATTAAATTGAAAAAGGGAAGGCAAAGGGAGAGAAAGATATATGTACATCATATTCTATTGCTAAGGGAATCTATACTGTTTTTGATGAACAGTATTTAGACGACAACAAGTTTTTTAATTACTTAAGAATGTCTAAATCGTCTTTCATTTAATTATTGTACTTAGTAATGGTTGATATTACCGGGAAAGATACGAAAATGAGAAATGCTTCTTGCTTTACCCCTTTGTCTTCTCTACACTTTCTCTCCCCTCATTTCCACAGAGACATTATGTAGTTCACTGGACATATTCAACTACACAATTCGCGTACAATGCGAGGATAACAGCAAAGAGACTGCTCGGTTGTGCGAGTGGCTGACTGGCGGCGCCACCAGAATCCTGGTTGCGTCGCCAACAGAGACACCAGTGGCGCGGCTGGTTGCGCCGCCAAGTCGCCTAGTGTAATAAGGCCCTAATAGTTTGACGAACTAGATCGGCCACGCGCCTTCCACTCCACCGAAGAGGTCACAAATATATAGAAGTAATCTGGTCTGTAATATCCCTGACGTCAACATATCAGGCTATCATAATCAATTTTAACATAATACTTGATTAAAATTCGTAGTGAAGGGCTGTAATTTGACTCTGAATGAATAATATTTTTGAATCAAACGGTTAGATGAGATTGTTATACTATTATTGCTTAAACGAACACCTTGCGTTGCGGGTATTTAATTTAAAGGGTTACTCAGTTAAAACATTTAATTAATATCAAACGGTGATCAGTTGAGTTAATTGACTTACCGACTAATTAATCCCTTTTCAAATCGTAATTAAACGATTTAATTGATTCATGCACCGAATAAGCGAGCTATATTTTTGTTTGTGTATTTTATAGATAAAAATTCACAGATTGTAACAAATACAAATTTTCAGGATCCATGCCCTCGTTGGCTACTAAAAACTAGTTCCACGTCAATTATATCGTGTTTCCTATTGTTGGATACATAATTTTCCACACATCATGCGCCAAGGAACCGCGTTTTGTTAGAATAACGCGTTCACCAGAACCATTTTGTCAGTAGGCGAATCTGGTTGGCAGAACAAAGCACTTATTCAGCACCCCAAGCGGGTCACACACCAAACCTGCAGATAGCTGCCTGTTCAAGGAAGAAGGGTGGCTTACAGCAATAAGTCTCTGTCCCACTTAGGTATAACAAGTAAAAACAATCATGTTGAAGATATGTTGTATGCTCTCTTACATTTAGTAACCATGCTGCGAGAATATAATGCAAAATTTGCTGTATATTTCAGGTGACTAGAACTAAAATACCACTGGTTCATTAACTGAAGTCTACAAAATTAAATGCCAAAGTAATTTTCAAGTATTTCGATAAACATCCAGTTAATTACTTAATTCCTTATACCACTAATTGGTAAACGATTTGATTGATTCTTTTTTTTTTAAACTAAAAAAGCACATGAGAGGGGTTTTATTAAAATATTACCGGGTTGCTGTAATGCGGATCTGACTAAACTATTTTTGATCGCCTGCTAACGCAATTTAACTCTGAAAACGAACGTAAATCCACCGAGAAATGTTGGATCCTCGTGTTTCTTTTCTGACAAAATTAGCCGTAGTGAGTTAAACACTAGAAAATTTTCACGAACAACCTAGTATCATCCAAAATAACATCAAACTTTTGATATAAAATACCTTAATCTAATAGCGTAGAGGTCTTTGAGGTCTTTTCATTGAGTTAAAACCAACTTCGTCAAATGACTCATTATACTGCGGTCTCTGCAACGCATCTGGGTGTGTTAAGTCATCTTAGTCATTATAGAGACAGTGATACACACCAACACGTTTAATAAGACTTAGCAAGAGGTGCATTCAATTTTCCGTAATACTGTAATTATTCATAACCAGTTATGTGAAATTCCAGAAAAGTGGCATGGAGACGCAATAAACCAAATCAGCTACGCTGACCAAACTACTCGAGGAATACAAACATTAGGATCTATTCTCCATTTAAAATGTAGAAGGTACGCTTTACGTACTGTAGGATTCCGGGGTATGTATTTTTGTACATCACCAGGGGGTATGCAGGCTTGAAGACAGGAAAAATTCGTAAGGTAGTAGTAACATTTCGATTACATCCAAACGATAGTTTCTCGTCGAGTTGCAAGAACTGATAGTAAAAAAAAAAAAAAATACATTATGGACTTAGAGTTGGTATCTAGAATTTAGACTAGTCGCCTAATATATAACTGGTCAGTTACATAAATGAGTTTGACGGATAGCATGCGAACCCGTGCCCTGTGAATGCCAGACCAAAGCGTAACCGCTAACGATTGTGTTACCAAAAAATAAATGCCACCCGAACACCCAGAATGCCTGTGTTTTCTACAGTTCATTCCTGACAGATGCGCCACCTGTAGGTTGGTATGCGGCGGTCGACTAAGTTCTGGGTGAATATTGGTAACCAGGCTAAATATGCTAGTACATGTTCCATTTCAGGTAAAATGGCTGCCGCGGTAAATCAACTCCAATTGAGCTGGCATTCCTCAATAAATAGTGATTTTAAAAAGAAACTTTAGCGTGTTCTCTTTTCCTCTAGACGTTGCAAAAGCGATATAACTTGGCTCATGGATCTTTATTCCTAGCAGAGGGCCGATTTCGACAGTAATATACAGGGTGTCCCAGAATTATCTTTACAAATTTACATTGAATAAATTATGTTTGGAACGAGATATCACAATGCAGGTTTTTGCACTTTGAAGAGTATCTCTCAAAGTTTTGTTTCTGTCTCTAGAACATTTCAACGTGTGCACCTATTTGTTGCCCGTACAATATCATAGCGATATTCGATTTCTTGCCAAGTTCTTTGGAACATCCCTTGATCAACTGTCGCTAATTGCTGCAGAAATCCTCTGTCTGAGATTAGCCAAATTTCTAACCGGGGTTTGATACACGATGTCTTTTACGTATCCCCAAAGAAAGAAATCCAAGGGGGTTATGTCAGGTGAACGAGGCTGCCAGTCAATTGGACCCCCTCTTCCTATCCACCGACAAGGAAATTGTTTATCTAGAAAATCACAGGACATCATGAGCCCAATGCGGAGGTGCACCATTCCTGCTGAAAGATGACTGTCGGAAACACACTGAGCTTTTTCCTGCGGGGTGTACATTTTCAATAAATGTGATGTAACTACCTACTTGTCAGCAAACCGCACCTGAAATGAAACAGAAAAAAACTTTGAGAGATACTCTGTAACATGAAAAAACTGCATTGTGATATCTCGTTCCAAACATAATTTATTCAATGTTAAAGTTGTAAAGATAATTCTGGGACACCCTGTATTGTATCTACAAGTATTCTTTTCTTTGTTTACATGAATCTGCAGAAAACGTTCTAATAATACTAGTGTAGCCTCACAAAAAAAAAAAAACAAAAAAAAAAAAACCTCAAGTGTTTTGTATAATAACAAATTAACCAGTTCTGTATGTGTTGAATAGCGACCTGCCATCCTATCTTTTCTTTCTATCAGAATCTGACACAAACTTCGGTCCATCTCATCATTACAACACACGTTCATTTCGCTCTTTATCTGTTCATTTATTTCCGAGAGCCTCAGTATAAAACACTTATTAAAGACACATAATTTTAAAATGTATACTAAAATGCTCGTAAAGTACTTTGTACAGCGGAAAGTCTAGAATTGGTTACAACTTTAATTGACTTATGTTAATATTATTTCTTCAAATGAAAAGCTTCTACCTTAGGCCATAGAATACAATCATTTAAATTGAAGGATATAACTGGTATTTCCGAAATATTGAACAGTAAGTAAACAGCGGTTTTTCCTAATCATAGCCTACAATTTGTACAAAATTTTGAACAAAAAATAAAAAATGGTAAAGTTACAGAGAGTGTATAGAAGCAAAAAAGAAGACACAAAGAAAAAATTGAGCCAGGGTGGAATCGAAATCATGATATATTTGCATGAACAAACAAACACAACTAATTTTCACGTACAACAATTTGAATCGACTTTTCCATTGGTGTAGACATAACATTTTTCATCTTCGATTTTTCATATATCTCATGACACATATATGAAGAAACGAATTACGCCATGATACTTGAGATGTCATACTATTTCATGTCCGAAACATCTCCTTGTGAAATTACCAACAATACGACTTAAAAAATTTTAAGGTCAGGTACAGATTTCTATTTCCTGCTCCGGAACTATCATTTATTAAATGCACCAGTCTTAGCGCTTTTAAACTGAACACACACTTCCATATGTCACAACATACTTGTTTTGGTCTCTGAAAAGCAATGTTTGTGATATATGTAAAAAGCAAACGGCAAACGATAGGAAATCTTTGGTGTTGCTGAAATACGAACTGAATATGACAATATCCGAAGGAACTATTCATTTTTTTTGCGGGATAAAAACTATCATATGTCACTGAACAAACAATATACTAACTCTGTGCCACGTCAACAATTAAAGCATGATTGTGTCCAAAAAATCCGAAAATCGATCCAAACTTACATATTTATAATATTATTAGAACTGGTCAGACAAAACAAAACACACAAATCTAAATGGCAAGGACAGACAACATCATATTAAAAAAAAATACGATAATAAGATGACTTATGCAAGAAGAAAAAACGCTGGAACATCACAATAATATTAATAAACACCCAGTTTTTTTCCAAGGTTGCCTCTTCAAAACAATTTTTCCAAGAATCTATCTAAATGACACTTTTAGTTAATGAATCCAATTATGCTGGCTTTAAACTGAAACACACGACCATTGACTGTAACGCCCACAACAAGTTCTTCTCACCTCGTCGGAGAATACCCGTTCTTGGCGTTTTCAACGCCGTCATCTGTTCGGGCCCATCAGTTCTGAACTGGAACCCACTGTTCTTCCGTCGATGGACCCGGCATCTCCAAGCAGCTTCCTTTGGTTTGCGACACCGTTCAACCACTTCTCCAGCATCCATCGTCTACGTAGTGGTATTCACAGCGAGATACTTACTGGCCACTAGCTCTTTATCACGGTCGCCATGTAAGATAACACTGAAGCACATTTTTTGTTAAAAAAAAAGGAACTCTATAGAAAAGAAGAAATTTCTGTTATACTATCATAAAATCCCTAAACACCATGGAGCTCTTAATTGGATCAATTTCTTAAACCATTAATTGAATCAGGTGATAGGGACATTCGTTGGGTGTTATATTGCGTCCATAATTTGGAATAATTTCATTAAGTCATTTAACTGGGTCAGCGTGATACCATTCGTTTAGTGATACATAGTTGGGTGTCGTGTTTTCTATAGCAAACCATCCTGGTCTGTGCCTGGTAGACAGGAGTACAAATAGCGTATCGAAACCAACTACTTTTTGTTCCACTGAATCCTACAGAAAGTCCGGGGGAAACGCAGTGTAGGCTTTGCACCGGCGGTGATTATGCAATATTACTTGAAGAGGCTCGAATGATACTGGAGGATAGAGGGGTATTCTGGTCGTTACTTGAGCAGAGTCGGACTAACAATCCAACACAAACAAACAAAAAAATTAAAAATAAACGACATATTAGGCTGGGACGTCGGAGTTCTACAAGCGATCTCGAAAGACGACCATAGTAAACGGTATTTCTACTCGTTAATGACAAAACGACTGATGACCTTGGAGAAAGGTAAGAATTTTTCAACATCGAAGTATCAGTGGCACCAAGACTATTTCGCCTGCTGAGACCATCCCATCAAGGCTGTGCATACACCATCTGTCTGTTTGTAATCACTCTCTGCCTGGTGAAACTTCCAGTTTCAGACGCAGGTGGTGATAATTTTATGTTGTTTGCAGGAGAAACGTGCGGCTCGAAAAGATATACGACAAAAAACAAACAAAAGTTGATTATATATAAATATAAGGTCACTGTCGTTGTCACTTCAAACTAACACAACACTGAAAAACTGCATTCGAATAATACCTACAACAATAGACACGAAAATAATAAACAGTTTCACTGAAGGAAATTTCATCGTCTTTTCTATTATGGCAGCTAATTATGGAAAATCATTGAGTTGCTCTATGGGGATAACTGAGAGCCAGGGATCACATGGGATCACATTTTCTTGTAGAGAGATGCAAACTACGGCACATTCGTTGTCATGTGTATAAGTCGGAATCAACGCATCCCAATCAGACATTTAATTACCAAGTGACAAAGTCATCACACTGTCCAAAAAACTACTTTGTGTTTAATATTGTCACCGTCATATTAAAAATGAATAAGTAGCAGAAGACCGCACTCCTATCTTTAATTTAAATGCACATATCGCTTTCCCATAACACTTAAGGCTGATAATAGAAAACAAAATGAAGTACAACAAATAACATTTATTGCATTTGTTGACTTAAAAACAAATCCAAAGTGTATTGTGTAACATTTTACTGTGATTACTATATTACACAAAAGTGAAATTACTGTAGATGCATAGGAAGCACAGTTTTGTGCAGCCCTTATAACCTTTTTTTTATCCGTTCTTTACTACTTGTCAAAGTAATTAAAGTCGGCAGGAGATTGGGGGAAAAGATGGGAAAAACTCGAGCTTAGCTTTATGAAAAAATCATCGTGGCTTTTGCCTGAAGTGATTTCGAAAGCCATGTAAAACCTAAATCTATATGGTCAGCCTGGTGATCGAACCCACGGCTTTCAGGATACCAGGCCCGATCGTTACTCGCTCACTCACTCGTTGGTAGAAGAAGCACGTGAATGATTACATTAAAAAGGGTATGAGAATAGGATCCTCCCTGTCACCATGTTAATTTATATGCTCAGGAAGCGATAAACTAAGCGGGGGATAAGAGCAAGTTGAACTAAAAATTCATAGAGGTAAGATTTTCTGATGATGTAGCTCTAATTCTGAGAGTGTAGAAAATCTACGAAAGATTGCGTAATGGATAAAAAGATGGAAAAGGATTATAACATTCAACTCAATAAACAAAGCACCAATTTGGTAGCACGCAACAGAATGTTGTCTACTTATATGATTAGTAGAGTTAAACAGGCCAAACATGTATTTAAAAAATGATTATTGTGTTTATCTCAAACAGTAATTATTAGATCGCGAGTAAGAAAGAACTTGCAACAGACATATCTACCGAGGATTGCACTATACTGAACTCAGTCATCGACAATAAGAGAGTGAAATACAAGGCTAGTCAAAAAGATTGCAGTGTTTTCAGAAAATTACTACAGATTTTTATTATTTGACGTATATTTACAAGATTACACAGATATATAAACAGACTGTGAAAGTTTTTTTGAGTGTCTACAGATGCTCAATATGTGCACGTTTGATGACTCTGCACACATCACGTCTATAATCGAGTTCTTCCCATCCCCGATGCAGCATGTCTCTGTCAATGAGAGCAAATGCATTGGTGATGCAGATCAACTGGTATCTACTGGTGGCACGAACACTGTGTCTTTTACGAAACCCCAAACAAAGAAGTCGCAGGGGGTTAGGTCAGGGGAACGAGGAGGCCATGACATCAGCTGACGATCAGCATCCCCAGCACGACCAATCCATCTGTTTGGAAACCTGGTGTTTACGAAATTACGGACAACTAGAGAAAAATGCATTTAGTGCAATCGAAACTTGTAGAGCGACTTGTCTTATAACAGTAAACCTCATCATCGAAGCTATAATAGGACAGCCAAAAGAAAAATCGTGAAATCGCTGCAATCATTTTGACTACCCCTATACTGCCAGTTGTTATGACCCGGTGTTATGGAACAATGTTGAACATTAAAACGAAGTAAAAAACGACAAACCGAAAGTATGATTTTTTAAGAACTGGAGCTACTTTGGAATGTTGGGTTCATCAAGGTAGCTATTGAAGGAAATGTAGACGGGATAAGCCAGAGAGAAACTCCACACTTGAGATATTTGAACATTATAAAATGACTGCTGTTGTAATGATCTAAGGAGCAGATTCAAACAACCAACTTGTGACCTGCTAAAGGTTTATTTTTTTGTAATCACTCCGGATGAAACACTTACGATGAAAGTGAATTTACTTTTCGTTTAGACGTATCGTTACAAATGTACCTTTCTGTTCGCTTCAAGATGGTATCAGACGAACTTGTGCGTTTTGGGGTAGATTTAATTTGTAAAAACCTCGCCTACGAAATTAAAAATTACATTGTGATGGAATGGGGGTCTCATCAACCCAGGTGAAACAGTGGGTATTAAAGGACAAAATAGCATTTAAACACAATTTTCGAATGCATGAATAACAATTTGAATATTTTAAATTAAAAATCTCACCACTAATTACGAAACAGGACACTACGATGAGCCAAACAGAAGCTGCAAATTACTCTCAGACTTCTAGTGAGGGAGCGTCCATAAACTACGTAGCTCTATTTTGGCCTTCCACGGGGCACGTGTACATTTTGTCCTGGTTTCTCTTGTCAGACTATCGTAAATTACGTACGGAGATTATTAAATGACAGAAATAAATGTTCACATGCTGTTGTGTGTTCTGTACCTTATTTTAACTATGACAAATAATATGAATGAAAAAAAGCTACGTGACTTAGCTCGGATCAACTCCCCACTACCATTTCCACGTTGCCCAACGTAGCTTTCCACCCCACCCGTCTCTACCCCCCTAGACCAAGCCACATAGTTTATGAACGCTCCCTAACAGATTTGGAACACTTGAGGCTGTATTCCTTGCACATTGATGCAGAATTTGTACCATTTTTTTATAACTTTCATTAATTTATTAGAATACCTGGTTTCGATAGTTTTATTTTTGCACTTGATGTCTTCTATTGTCAAAAGTGTTACATTAAACTATTTAATCATGTCCTTCTCAGCTCGATCCCTTGCGTTTTACTATCTTCCCATTTAAAACCAGCTTGTATGGAAAACAACCACAATCAGAAACATACAAGTGCGACCGGTCTATGATGAGGAGTCACTTTGCTCTGTTTCCAAACGTCATTCTTGCATCAGGGGTGGCCAATCCAACCCACTTTGGAAATTCATCATAACTCCGCGGACCGCATATAAAATTATTTATCCCCATATTAGATTTAGACCCAATATTGACTTTTTTTGGAGTGTAATATTGAAACATAATGAGTTGTTATTATTTTGTTTACTATTATTCCTACATGTAAACATAGGTTACATAATAATAATGATTCTAAACGCACATTGTAAAGAAATGTATAGCACTAAAAATGAAATATTAAAACATATAAATTAAATGAATTTTGATTATATGTATGCACAAATAATGTATTTTTTTTAATACATCGGTTTTCACTACTTTGGCCATTATAAAATAAATATATTTTGTAAAAGTGTGATGAATCTCGCGGGACGGAAAAATGTTCAAGAAGGGCCGCGAGTTGACCACCCCTGCTCTTGATGATTCATCCGAGTGAAACACCGACAGTGAACGAAGACTCCGAAGCAACTTCTTTCAATGGTCATCTTGGATGATCAGTTTGAAAGATTTGCTACTAACACGGGTCACATTCAATTTCCCTGCGAGTGATTACATCCTAAGTGATTACGAAAAGTTAACCCTATAAAACCGCTTTAAGGCTACTGACATACTATGCGGAAAAACGCAAAACCTCAAAACTCTGCGGAACCTGTGAATCCGCAAGCACGTGTTGTCTTGCGGGGCATGGCAAACTAGAGAAACCACAATCCGGAAAACGCGCCCGGATTTTTCTACCGCATCCTGTCTGCGGAATTCCAAGAAAAATTCTAGCACAGCTCATCTGTTTAGACTCTTATTACTTTCGTGTCATTCGTACAGTCGGTGATATTAGATCTTTTTTGAAAGCGGTATCATACCGCTTGACCTGCTTCTTAACACACACACACACAAAAAAGAAAAAAAATGCAAATAATGTTTATAAAGAGACAGTGTAAATATGTAAATAAATATATATTGATGAAGCTTAATTCAAGCTGATTTTGAACAAACCGTAAAAGATTGTATGCTACGTGCATTTTAATTACTAAGCCAGTCCAAAGCCTGGAAAAAGTGTGATGAAAATAAGTTATTAAAATGACTTATTAAGTACTAGAAATTTACTGAATTATATCCGGAAAATGTAAGACTTCATGAACTCTTTAGGCTCGGCACACACTAGCGATTTTCTGTCGCTGCGATACAAAATAGGTCGGAAAAAAATGTTGGAGTGCGCAAACTTGCGACTAATTACTCGCAACAGATGGTGCCAGAATGCGTTTTGTCGAGATATGAATTGCCGCTCTCCAGTTAGGTAGAGAAATTTAATCTAACTATACTGGGCACATGTTCTTACTTGTCAAAAGTTAATTAAAGGAAGTTAATAAATATCATTTATTTTAGCTAACAGTATTGTTATTAAAGTATAATGTTTTGAATATAAAAATTAACATAGAACATAGAATATTTTGTTTTCTGAATTGACAAATCGCATCAATATGGAGGTTGATTGCTGAAATAATTTTCATAATAATTACGTCTCTTAATCAAAGCTTCACAGAATTGTAATGCACATTAGATACAGGCACTGGAAGTATTGTGGTTGGATTAGATTAGATATGATCGCTTTGATCGCAAGTGAAAAGAGTTTCGGGAATGTGGGACAGTACTTATAATTAATCATTAATAAATAAATATTACCAGCTACTGATTAGCGGTTAATTATTTAACATCCCATCAGTAGATTAAATTTCGAATGTTAATTGTTAATATGTAATATCCAATGTTTATTACTACATTTGAATACGCTTTCCTGATACCCTAATTGGTGCATTTTAAACGGTTTTCACATCAACAAAAAAAAATCACTATTTTAGTAAATGTGAAAAACTTTGACAATTTCCACCGAACGAGGTGGATGAGTGGTTAACGTTCTGGCCTCGCATTCGGGAGTACGCCGTTTCGAATCCCAGTCCGGGCATTCAGATTTGGTTTTTCCAAATCACTCCAGGTGAATGCCCAGTTGCTTCCTTCAAAAGGCCACGGTCGAATTCCTTCCCGTTCCTTGTCCCCAGTCACATCCCACTTCTAATGACCCCGACGTCGGCGAGGCGTAAAGCAATAGTTATAAAAAAGATTGACAATTTCCCATTCTGCACCGCAAGAACATACACCACTTTGTTAGTCATCTTTAGTTACGAAATCCTAATAAGAAAATTCTTTGACGGAGTGAAACTGGTAATTAAGTAAAAACTCTTTAATTTAGGATTTTCCACTGCGCAAGTCAGCAAGGGGATATATGTACTGTGATGGCATTGGTATTTTTATTTTAACTTTAAGAATCTTTCATGGTTTCGTTACTGGCTTCCGAAGGCGGTGATGGGTCTATATTTTGCAACACTCGGAACTAAAACTAGTAAAGAAATGTCATTTTTTCCGTATCACCTAGAGGCCATCAGGGCTTGACTGTGCGTTTTTTCTGGCGACACCGTCTTTCCAGGAAGGTAGAGGATTATAGACCGTCCTTCTAGGAAGAACGCGCTTATGAGCATGCGGTTTCCGCACCTATATGTCACTAGCTCCAAATTCGGTTGCGGATTCACAGGTTCCGCAGCGTTTTGGGGTTTTGCGTTTTTCCGCATAGTATGTCAGTAGCCTAAAGGGAGTGGTTTGACTTTTGAGCACCTGTCAGTGATAGGCGTTCAGAGAATGACAGCTCTTCACTTAGTGGACACTCTGAGCGAACACGTTTTAGTGTGGCCATACAGATGTTCTCCCTGAGGCAGGATGTCGCTCGCACTCGCTTTGTACACCTGGCCGCCTCGCCTGGACAAAGGACGGGGGGAGGCAGGACAACAAAAGCAGCCAACAGCTGGTGGCAAGCTGCGTGCTAACAGTAAGACAACCCAACAAACCCACTCGGCAACAAGTACATCGGCATTCCAGCGCACAACCAGGAATGCTGGCCGATATCGGGAAACAATGCCGAAGAAACTAATGCACTCTCAAGATCTTCTCGCTAAACTTAATTTACTGTTACTTAATAACGTTTGATATTAGTTTATTTTACGTGCTTTCTGGGCATCTATTCTTTCCATTATAAGGTATTTGTTAATGATTTAATTCTTGTCTTCGTTATTATTAGTAAATGAACCTTTATTCACATCAACATTCTTCATAATACACCACCTTTACACTTCATACAGAACTATCCATCACGTTTCCTCCTTCTCTCTTCTTTTCTTTCTTAACCAAAAAAAGCCTCCATCTTTTCTCTCTGACCTCTCCACAGATTATCTCCTCATTCTTCTTTGGTAACCATACATATTACACTAATAAATTTTGTATAACAACCAAAAACACAAATAACTGGGTATTCTTTTCTGTCTCAATCAATATTAATTTAAATAAAATTTACCTTCATATGTTTTCCCTTACACCATGACGCATTCATGCGGATAAGTAACAAGAAGAATCAGGTTGTTCACGAGTACAAAATAAACAATTCACCTGTTGACACGGTTGATTCCGTGAAGTATCTGGGGGTGATAGTACAAAGCAACATGAAATGGGACATGCACATAACTTCCGTCATAGGCAAGGCTAATTCTAAATTACGATTCATAGGTCGTATTTTGAGGAATTGTAATGCTCAAACAAAGGAGATAGCGTATAAAACACTAGTGCGTCCGCATCTGGATTAGTGTTGTGGGGTTTGGGATCCGTATCGCAAGGTTCTGATTGACTCAGTTGAGATGGTGCAGAGGAGAGCCGCTAGATTCCTGACTTGTCGTTACAGCCCTTATGAAAGCGTCACAGAATTGATACATAGATTGGGCTGGGATAGTTTGGAATACAGGCGACGTAGCTTGCGTTCGAATTTATTGGAGAATATGCGAAAAAATTTAAATTTAGAGTGCAATGAAATACTTCTTTCGCCAACCTATTTAGGTCGCAATGACCGGAGGGATAAGATTAGAGAAATAAGATGCCGTACTGATACTTATATGTATTCCTTCTTTCCTCGCACTATTCGGGATTGGAATGGGCGGGTTTAGGATTGGTGCTTAGCACCCTCTGCCACCCACAATGTTTGTGATTTGCAGAGTATGGATGTAGATGTAGATTCTTCTTTACGTTAAAGGTAGACTTCTATCGCCATCTTTACGAATTTTGCCTAGTATGTTGCTGGTTAATACTCCTATCACTGACTTTATCAATATTTATTAACTAGTTTAAATGCCCGTATAAAATGACGGCTATCACCATAGGTGGTAATAGGAACTTGTTTGGAAAAGTTTCTAATGAAAAACGAATAACTATTAATCATTATATTTTTTATCGATGACCGAAATTTTTAGGGTTGTCAAAAAGTTTTTAAGTGAAATATAAGATCAAAAACCAATAACTATCATTTATTTAGTTGGTGGAGTGGTATGGTAGCTCAGAGGTTAAGACGCTTGCGATCCAAAAGTTCACTGCTGTGGTCTCTAGTTTGAGTCCCTGCAGTCACAGAAATTTTTAAGAATTGTGTTTGATCATTTGAACTATGACAGGTTGCTCCATGTTTCGGATTCCACGTTAAACTGTAGGTCCCAGAGGAAAGGAACTGCCCGTCCTACCTCTGACTCAATGGCTTGGTATGCCTCCTTCTGGAGAATCCAACCAACCTTCGGGGTTTTTTTAGTTTTTATATTTCGTTATTACCTATGTTCCGTGTGAACTTTCTCTGAGTTTTAATATCTGTTTATTATCTTCTTATTATGTGCCACTAACTGCAGCAGAGAATAAACATTAAATGATTTTTTGCATCTAATCGACGTAAATAAACAGAAAGTAAAACGAATGTCACATTGTAATTTTTTTATATCTCTGCCGTGTATTATAATTTGTATTATCTGTGCTACACAACAGTTATTCATTTGGAATTTCCTAATTAGCCAAGCAGCGCTTTGGTAGCCGTCAATATAACTAAAGCTTCGGGCAATATCGAGACTCGGCGAAGGTTGCCGAACCACTGAGGTGAGTACAGTCTTCAGACATAACGCATTTGATTAAAGGGGATACCTGTTGGCAGCAGGTTACTTTTTGTTGGTGTTCGGCCTGATGGGTGAGCAGTACCGTTTGGGTATTTGGGGGAAACGCATTCGATTTCGAATCCAGTCGTTCAATAACTGGCTGTCCATGGTTTCTGGAAATCACTCCAGGTGAATCGCGGGACCTTTTTCTGTTACCCATGATCCTTTCCCCATTCTGTTTGCCACCTCATCGATATGTCAAAGACTATTGGAAGGTTGTTACCATTGGACCACGGACAGATTATCTCGGTAACAGAAGCTGTTGCCGTATTATTTGTTCAAGCAACGTGTACGTATCGCATAAAACGGACGGTATCAACATCCACCTCTGTGATTTGGGGAAATAAGTCTGAATATGCAAAAATAATGACGCACAGTATAAATAATGCCGGCGCTAGGATTCTCGTGCCCCAGGTAAGCGTTCTTATCAGTGACGGTTTTGAAATTCTTGTAGGACTGTAGAGTCTATAAATAACCGCCCTTAGAAGCATGAGACCTTAAAAAAAAAAAAAAAGAGTATCAAAAAATTACGAGGTCGTTATTAGTAGGGGGCAGGTGTCTCCGTCAAAATCTCACGTCATTTTAGATGGGTGTTTCGACCAGATCTTACGAAGTCTCACCAGAGGGGAGTTGGAAGAACGGCTCAGAAGTAAAAGAGAAAGACAGTGATTGGTGGAGCCGGGTCAGGTAACTTAGGGGAGTAGACGGATAGGCTGCCTCAGTATGGTCATAGACACTGGCGCGAGTATCTGAGGCGTAGAATAGGGTGTCATACTGTCAGCGAACCGTCGACATAAATGGAAACATGATTCATATAAGGAGACGTATTAAATATAGGTGAGTGAATAAAATGAGTGTACGCGACTTCAAGAATCTCAAGGACCAGTTGTTTACATATATACTTAAGTGCTTGAACAGTTCCACTGTTAGGATAGTGAACGGTCGCAGGCATGACGACCTGAACTATGAAGTTGGTAAGAGTGTAAAGCACTTTCCAAGTATGAGTATAGTGAACGCTTGCAGCGTCTGAGAGTTTTACCAAGTGTCTGACGGACAGTGTATTATAGGCACAGCTGGGCACAAAACAGTTAATCCGTTAATCGTTAATTAACGAAGTTAAAAAAATTGCGAAAATTTAACTTTTAAGTTAACCTAAAAAATCATTAACGGTCTTCTTAACTTCCGTTAAATTGGACTTCCGTTAACTTTAGTCAGTTACATAGGTTGTTGACGTCTTTTTGTTTGTTTGAACTGTGCGCCACGCCACCACTCGTATGCAGGACTGCCAGATTGTATAATTGGATACAAAACTTGTATAATTTGGTTACCTCTTGTATCCTGTTTGTATAACAGATTGCCTTGTACAATTGGATACAAAAATGAGCACTTAAAAGTAAAGTACATTCCAGCACCTTTTTGAAAGTGTTTGCCCTTTGTTTCATTGAGTTGGCAACCCTTCCTGACGGATCGGCAGTGTGTGTCGGAAGAGGTTAATCGGACAAACTGTTCGGCCGTCAAATCGGGCATTACTCGGACGAAATTCTGTGCCAGTGGATGACCGGCCGCCTGATCGATAGTTAGTATCGCACTGGAGTCTGCAAATAGTGTTGCAGATCAGCAAAAAACTCAACTTTCAGTAACCAGTGCGACAAATTTCAAAGAAATAATACATAAGTTACGAAAAGGATGATGTGCAATTTTAATTCGAAACATTGTGTGTCTTTAAAAAAAAAAAAAAAAAAGTAGAAGCTAGTTTGGCAGTTTCGGCCGTGTAATGTAAAATGATGTCGCTGACTAACTTCCGTTCTATTTGTTCACGTAAAAACATGCAGGCCATGATTTAGTGAAACCAGGCCGGGTCGTCTAAAGGGGCCTTTAGGTTACAGGTAGGCCGTGGCACAAAGGTAACCGTAACAGGCAAATTTCACTGGTCGCAGTTTTCACATATTCAGGTGTCCCAGTCCAACTTGTTTTCTATAATATTGTTGCTTTTCATTCTGCATTCATGTTATTTTTACTACCTTACGCGTACCTTAATTGTCTCTCGTAAGACAATTTGCAAGTGTTATGTTGATCATAGTCTCAACAAAGATAAAAACAGACAGGAATACCACTTCGTTGTTGTGGCGATAGTGTAACCACAATTTGTTGATTTTTATAAATAAATCCACACTTGCATCATGGTACATAACACCTTGAGATAGAGAGCAGTTATACCTACCGTACAATAATACTAATACATCAGTACAACTTTTGACTAGTTAACTTTTAACGGATAACTTCTACTTGCGTTAAATTTATAAACATTTAACTCTTTAACGATTATCGAAGTTAACTTTTTAAGTAGCGGAATAATGATTAACGAAGTTAACGTTTGGATTAACTGTGCCCACCTGTGATTATAGGCAACTTATGAGTACGAGTCAATAACGCCTAGACAATTTAGATTAATTGTCGTTAAAGAATGTGAACGAAACCAGTGTTTCCAATTGGGACCCGTAATCTTGAGAAATGAAGTCAGATGAGACATTTAAGGCTGTGTTGGAAAACATTTGAGACGATATTGCAGAGGCACATTTCACTAAACAGTGGTGTTTACTTCATTGAACACTTCCTAGTCTCAAACCCCGTCAAAAATGACAGGCTTAGCGGAGTGTTTTGGCAATTAATGTCTTTGCAGTTGCTTAACAAAATAGAATTTTTATAAAATAAAACTTAATATAATTTCTCGGACATTGTGCTGTAGCAAAAAGTTTCAGTTGTCAACTTGGTCCAGGTTGCATTTCAGGCTAACCACAATCTCCGCTGATATTGTCGATAGAAAATCAAAACTTCAATCACACGCGATTCATATATTCCTGCATCGGATGCCAATTTCATCATGTTTCGCGATGTAAACTTGATCTTAAATCTTCACATATTCTTACATCTTTCTTTCTTATTATCTATGATGAAGATCGATGTTTTAACAGATAACACCACTTACATACGGTTGAAGCTCAATGTAATTCCTATTGCCTTGCCCTGTAACAAACGTTTTCCTTTGCCATCCTAGTTCACGTTGCATTCCAACCTAACCACATACTAAGTTAAACTTGCAGCCAGAGAAACAATACTTCAATCATAAGCATATTAATACATATAATGTATCACATTTTAGTGGCAATAGTGCATCACGATATAAACTATGTCAAAAATTTCCACGAGCTCTTCAGATCGATATTGCAACGGTTGAATGGCTAATGCAGTTACATACGGCTGAAACATGTCATAAGTAAAAGCAAAGAAAATCTAAAAAATCTTAACAACTTACTTCATGCCAGTTAATATTAGATTTAATTGTAGTCTGGGCTGTATAAATTGTGATCACTGTAGAACAACTTTCGTTCAAACGAAAATGATTTAAGTAACAGGACACTCATGAAAACAATTTAAATAATTTAAAAAATAATAATTTACTCATGCCCTCTGCTTTAAAGTAATGTGCCGGTTATAATAACAATCTAATCGTTGCTAATCGATAAATTAAAGGTTTTATCTTACATATCTATGGCCAAAGATTTTATCGAATACTTTTACATCAAACGAATATTAAATAAATATAAGCAACTAACAATTATTTTGTCGATTTAAACGTGTGGTGTGACAGCGTCACCCACAATGAATATAATTAATTATTATTTAATTATATTCATAATTCTTTTTTTATATATTCAAATTTATTAATTATTTAGTCTTGCAACGTGTAATTAATTGTAAATAATGAGGGTTGTCTGGATAGGTTAAATGTATGTTTAAAACCAGGGCGGCCAAAGGTATATTTTATTGTAAATCAATTTTTCTGTAAACGCATGGCTCAGAAGGGCTGAATATCGAAGGCTAGAAACTGCCATTTCGGCGGTTGAGAGAGGAACAATGGAGCAGGCGAGGCGACTCGATGGCGCCGGGACAGCCCGGCTTGAGTCCCGTTCGAAATCGGGCGGTGACCTACCCCTACCCCGCTACTACCCCGAAGGCCACGTAGGAAACGCGCGAAGGAAACGGCGAATGCGACGCATGATATTAAACACGTGACGACGGAAATGTGTAGATAGCCAATCCTGAACATTTATTGGGGTCTACAATACTAATTCCGTGGAGTTCTTTTACATGTGGCGAGCAACTAGCCGAGGAAGAAGAAGGAGCCATTTTAGACATCACTTCTGTCCAAGACGAGCTGATGAACGGACGTGACTTGGGTCCAAGACGAGCTGGTGAATAGACGTGTCAGCCCGGCACGCTCTCTGATGATCATTGTGGTTGATCATTTCTTGCTTTGGAAAAGCGAGATGTCGAGTGGCATGCTTGCCATTATTTGGAAGTTATGCTAATAACGCGGTCGTAGCCGCTTATTTAGCTTCCATTGCTGCAGTGGCATTGTGTTTGTCGCTCACCATCACGGCGATGATTCTATGGTAATGTACCAGAAACGACGGTCACTATCCAGTGGATTTTAACAGACTTATGTGCCCTTAAGCGACGCCTGGGTTAAGACTCTGCTCCCGCCACTTAAATTCTGAGCTAGCTGAATTTATATTTCGATTCAATTTTTTCCTTAAGCATCTTGCTGTTTGTTATTTCAATTTTGATGCTTTTCATTCACTTTAGACGGCGCCCCCTGGGACTTTCCTTTGTACAGTAAAATGTTAGCTTCAATTTGATGGCCTGTGTTGCCATGTTATTTCAATGTTAACTTTGCTGTTTTTATTACTTGTTTGAGATATTTCATTCAGTTTTGTTTGCTTACTCCGGCGAATTGTAAACGTCGGGTATTGCTTGTTTTTGCTGATCTAATTGTGTTTAACGTAACGTTAATTACTACCCGACCTTGTAAGGCCATAAGACTCAATAAATGAGGTTTTATTTTGTGTCTGAAATTCATGGTTCTAGTTAGTAACCTATTAGATCCCCTTTTAACATCATTATTATATGTAATTTTCATTTTCAGGAATTATTTCAGAATTAATATTAATTCCCCCCTCCCTTTTTCTGAGCACCCAAAATTGTATTTTATTACAAACGGAATACGTACTTTTCTTTCAGTGTTCTGAGAAATAATTTATTCACTGATTCTTAGCTAAATAACATGTATAACCTAGAACAACATCTCTGATAGTAAATTGGACAAAAAAAGACGAAAAGCGTGACGCCATAGCACGACGTCATAATGTGACGTCATGGCTTGACACAACGTGACCAAATAAGCGTTTTATAAGAATAGATTTAGTAAACATTCTCAGGGTGCAAGTCTCGCAGCAATATGTCAAGCTGATTCAAAATACACCGATACAATTCAAAAACCGAGCGTGGTGAGAACGGTTAACGTTCCGGCCTGATATTTGCGAGGACGGGGGTTCGAATCCCCGTCCGGGCATCCAGATTTGGGTTTTCCATGGTTTCCCCAAATCACTCCAGGCGAATGCCGGGATGCTTCATTCAAAAAGACCATGGCCGAATTCATTCCCGTTCCTTGTCCCCCAGTCCCATCCCGCCTCTAACGACCTTGGTATTTAAGTCACGTAATAATGTTCCAATTTTCATGTAATGAGAATGATCTATGTTCGTGTGGATAAATTAGCATACCGCTACACCCTCCCATAACCGTAATACAATAGCAGGTGCTCCACTCTGTGAAGTTGTGAACACAATAGATTCACGAAAGATCTTTTGATGGGAGGATGAATCGACAAGGAAAGGAAAAAAAATTCGTTGCAAAGAATGGCGATTCACTAGTCCCTTTTATCTGGCCGAAGACAATAATTCAGCTTTCTTTGAAACTATTTACTGTGGCTTTATACATTTGTCTAATATAAATTGTAAGCTGACAGTCAGCGGCTACCGATAGTACCAGTTTTTACTCCATTTCGGCAATAATTTCGTAAATTCAGACTAGCAGGGGAAACGACGAACAAATTGCGCCTATAGGACTCACAATTCGGCGGATTTATGTTTGTGAGTAGGAGTAACTACAGACTCGCAATAAATTTACGGATTGCCTACCTATCCCTATCGGACCATAACACTAAGCTCACGAAGAACTCATTCCAGCGCACATTTCATAGATATAACACCTTCAAAAGGTTTTGGTTGCCATCAATAGCCTACTGTCTTGTGCAGTTTGATAATTCTGATTTATCTAAAGACTGTCTGTGTCAGAGACAAAAAGAAGAAACATCAAGAAAGAAGAAGAATGAAAATCGGGCAGGTGAGTCCATAGCAGGCCCGATACACAATCAATCAATAAACACTCGACCACCCAACGTGCTCAGGAGTCATCTGCGGGACTCAAACCCCGCACCACATACACCTAGAGTACTATTACAAAATACGCAAGACAAAGGATGCATAAACAAATAAATCGCTGATCAGTCGTATCGGGTTCAAGCGGCTACCCGTCGTTCCCAAGGTTACCTTTCCGGTATAAATTTGGCTTCCCACAGACCGTCCTATTGCCGACCGCGCCGGTCCAGCTATCAACAGCGGGCTATGGCAAAGTATCTGTCTTTGCTGGCGGGGATGCCGCACCTCTATCCGTCGCCCAGTCGGTAAACATCAAACGCCCGGGTAGCTGAAACGACACTAGGCCTAGGTGATGGGGAAGCGGCAAGTGCTAGCATGTGGCGCGCGCTGATCCTAAAAAGCCGCGTTCCCACGATCTCTTGTAAAGGAGGCGGGACGGGCGGGACGAATGCTCAACAACACGTCATGGGAACAGGGTCGCCTTTGCCAGCGGAGATGAGACGCAGCTACCTACTCTGTGTCGGTAAACATCACAGCCGTGCGCAGCGGTGCGCTGTTGCCATCGGCTTGTAGCAGCGGTGCACACCCCTTCTGTTGCTGTAAGGTGCTCTGTGCCAAGCGACACGAGGCACGTGGTGGGTAGGTGGCGGCGAGGTAAGTGAGGGCTAACCTGCGGCGCGCGCTCGTCCCTACACTTCAGCTAATGAGGTCCCGTCCCGTCTCGCCTCCGTTACAAGAGATCGTGGGAACGCGGCTTTACAGTTCAGCTGCATGGCGCGGCATACAAAACCACGAGCAGCGTGAAGCTTCCATAAGTTTCACTGGATCACCAGACAAGGTGAAGTGGTATATTTTATGCCCTTTAACAAGAACGATTGTGATGTATGAGTTAATCACCTCACATTTATAATTATTGAAAGTTAATCTGAAAAAAGGTTCCTAGTCTGCTCCCGTTGATCAATAATGTAGCCCGCTTATTTGCAAAACACCTGAATGATATCAACGAATTACGATAGTTCCTTAGACTCTTTCGCCAATCTTTTTTTTTTTAACAACAAAACTTCATATTTGTCCATATCCATAACGATTTTTAAACTTAATGTGCAGATATGGTTGCAAACCATACTTTATAATAAAGTATCATTCTTTATTTTTTTTATTTATACTTTGTACTTTTCCAACTAATAAAGTATGCAAAAACACTTTATTTTGAGTAAAGTATATAATGCATGGAACGTAAAGCTCTTATAATGGTTCCACACACTTGTGCGAGGAAAAGTGGGGTACTGTTTGCTTGTGTTCATTAATCTGTTTACTTACCGCTTCGGAGTCGAGGCCAGGGCGGAAATTCTCGTTGCATAGAAATTGCATTTGTGTTGACTCGTGTCTGTTTGCCGTTATTTCTGAACGGAGCGAAGTTGTCATGTCTTTCTAGCCAGTACCAGATTAGCCTCGTAGCAGGAGCTAGAAAATACTACGGGCCCCACCTAGGAGGAGTCTCTGGAGCCTCCCCCGTCAAGCCAGATGGGCGATTTAAAAAAAAAAAAAAAAAAAAAAAAAAAAAAAAAAAAAAAAAAATCCGGCCATGTTTCTAGTTTCATAAAATTTACAAGCATAGAATTCGCGATTCCTTCTGTTTCTTATTGTTTTAAGGTTGGAGTTCACAAGTGTATTAGTTTCCATTTACTTTATATAAAATAGCAAGTAATTCAGAATCTGTTTGTGATACTGATACAAGTTTTTCTAACTCGAAAGCAATATTGAATAAATCTAAACAATTACAAAAATATAAAGACCAGTGGGAGAAAACATATAATTGGATGAGAAGAGATCCTCAAAATAAATGCTTTGCGAAAAGCATCATCTGAGCCAATAGTTTTACGACTAGCATCACCTGAAATTTGACAGGTAAAGTCAATAAATCCACATTTTCAATAACTTTCAAAATATTGTGAGCATGATATTCTGTCCAAAAAATTGTAATTTAATGTGAAGCTGCTCCGTATTGACTACTGACCTGCCATGCAGTTTGGACATCTTGAACTACTGAGATGTGTGTTTTTGTGTCGTATTATATCACAACAGATTCAAAATACATATAGATGTCTCAGAAGTACGGTTTTCCCTTCTCCTGTACCTGCCTACCTTTGATTATTGAAACTGGTAGAGGCTTCATATAGTGATAACAAAGGGACTATTTTCTGTTATTACACAAAGCAGCAAAAAAAAAAAAAAAAATATGTAATAAAAGCTGACTGGAATTAAATTTTACTCACTGATATCATGTAAATAATTTTCATTTTTATTAAGATATGAAATTGTAGTTCGTAAACAAGCAATTTCTATGACAAACGGTTCAATAAGTTTGCTCAAGACGTGTAATTGAAATGCTCGATTTTACTAAATAAAATATCACATTAGATGCAAAATTTTGAACTACATACGTTGTGAGGAAGTATGCGCATGCGCCGTAGTTGTTTCCCCATGTTATGTAGGGGTAAGGGCAGCGGAGTGGGGATAATGCAGTGACCTTGAACCGCCTCTGTTAACTGAACACGCTGTAGTAACTGAAGCATTAGGGACATATGCTGTGGAAAGCTTTATAAATGTCCTAAATAATGAACATGTGTTTTATTATCCACAGGCAGATTCATCAAAGAAAACAAATATTAAATGGTTACCATTGGCAGCGAAATAATTTTCGGTCATTAATGACATACAAATTTAATGATAAGATTTTTTGAAAATTCATGTGAAATGGCAAGTATACAGCAATAAAAAAAAACTCCGTGGATTCATAGAATCTTTTATTAAGTATCTGCACTCTCGCGGACAATATGAATGCTGATTATGGTTTTCACCATTATTAATTTCTTTGTACACAAATATACAAGAAATAGTGCCAGATTTAATAATAGGCAAATACGCTCATTTTGTCCATAACACAGCAAAATATGGCATGAATTACTTGACTTATGACAGAAAATGTTATTTTAAAAATATACAGTCATTTTTCTGTATCAGCTTGCAGTGGAGTAAAGTTAAAAAGGCTTTTATATGCGGTTGAAGGTGAATTTCATGTAATTAAACGCCGTATTGGGACTTGTTGGTTACTTCCAGTCATTGATACAGTTTTAAGTAATTTGGTAGCAATATTCGATTATTTTATAACTTTTGGGTGATGATTTTTCAATGTTTATAGAAAATTTATTAATGTTAAATAGCGAACAAGATAACGACGTCATTGAAATTTATGTTCACTTTACAATTCACATGCTGATCATATTAATAACAAAACAGTAAAATTCCTAGAGGTTAACTGTGTAACCATTTTGGATGTATATAGTACTATGGATGATTAAAAACAAAAACAAAAGTTAGTAGACAGGAGGAGGGGTAATTGTTATGCATATAAATAAAATATATATAATGATAAGCATTGAACAGTTATCACCTAAAAAGTGTAATGAAATTGTCAGAAAATTTTCACTGTTTATTGCCAAGAGTTTAAGTTACTTACAAAAATGATTTGACTTCAGTGAGAGCAATTAGCTTTTCTTGATAAAATTACTGAGCAGCTTGATACCCTCTTCGGTAATTAACAAATTCATCCTGCTGTCAATTAACGATGATTACCTGTAATTGCTTCATCCTCTAATTCACAGATTGCTGTCGTTGATCCCCAGAGGGTTTTACCTCCCCCAAAGGTAAAATAACCACTGCTTTCAATGGATTAAATAAATAGTCCCATAAAATGACAACACCATCGAATCACTTTTCACTTCATATTTGTTTCTCCGAGAGCTCCATAATATTACACTCGAATAAGGCAATAGATTCATCCAAAGATACTAAAGCACCAATACACAAATATTCCAGGTATTAAACTGACAAACGAACCCCAAACAAATATTCTGACAGCTGACTTTGCTCACTATCTCTGTGCGTTTAAATAGGTGCTACAGAAACATCCAGAAGGCAAAAAATCCCTACAAAAATCCATACAAAAATAATTACAAATTGTACAAAATCATCCTATATCATTAGAAAACATCTTAAAATTAATACTGTTTACATACATTTACACACTAAATTATCAACATAAACAAGTCCTAACCGTTGAGAATTATCCTCCAAACATTGTGGCTCACATCAATACTTACATTAAAAACATTTAATTAATCTTTCATACGTCATACTGTCCTTGATCGTATTACATATCATTACACAGTTTCTATGCATAAAACAATATTCATTCACATGACTAATATACACAAAATCACAATTAATAACAGGAAAAATATACAAATGCTCAATCAGTCAACTGCCATCTTGCTATACATAATTATTAAAAGAAAATTTCATATAAGGGCTAGGTATAAGGGCCCTTATGAGCTAAACTTACAAAGATTAAGTTTTGTAATGAATGATGTATATTCTGAAACAATATTACTTAAAGTAATTCAACGAAAATTAATAGCTTATTACAAAGGTTTTCAGAGAAGAATACTGCTAAAAGTAACAATAATGTATATGGTAATTAAATTACATTGCAATGGAGCGTATGCTCCGGTGGCAATTTCCATCAACACCCATGATCCCCCTTTTCTGCATCCACCCTATATTTATCCTTTACAAATTTTAACTTTAAATTCTTTAAATGTTTTTGGCAATTATTCATCATTTCTCTTGGTAACTTATTCCAATCGCTGACACCCTTACCTAAAAATAGAGAATCTTCCCACATAATGTACCAAATCTTGAATTAGAATGTACTAACAGTTATAAAACTTTTATAGAAAATCAAATCTTTTTAGCTAGTGTTAACAGCACTAAAATATGTTTATTAAGGGGGAAAAAAACTTTTTTTTCCTCTGTCCTTTATAACATGACGCGCTGTCGCCACGTTACAAGGTGCATTTTTATTATTTATGTAATAATATAAGAGTAATTTACATAAATCTTGGGCGACCACCTAAATAGATTTTTGTTGTAATTTTATAAGTACGCAAGATTCCAAGTGAGGACTGTAATGAAATGATGAACATACAGTGTACTTGGTAAAAGCGAATATTCAAGAATTATTGAGCTATGTAGGCTTGAAGCATAATCTTGGTCCTTCCCGAATCATGGCGACGGGACGTCGCGGATTTGGGGATTGCCAGACCACACACTCTGCTCCCTGGGGATGGGCGATCAACAACGTCACTCGCCTGGCGGGAAAAGCCTGCCGGCCGAAACCCGAATGTCCTCTCACCCCGGCGAACTTAGCCGAATATGTCCGACCTCTGTTAGATACTTTGGCCAAATCACATATCGAGGATATCACGTGACATTAGGTGCCGACCTGAGGATCCAATCAAAATGAGCGTATAACTCAAAATCCTGGGAATTTCTGTTGTATGTGAGCTTCGAGACTACAAAGGGGCGGAGCGAAAAGTTTCCTCGTGGACCGAAGAGCGAGGAGCTGGACATTCTAACTTCGATCTTCGAGTCCAAGCTATGCGAGTCTAGTCTGAGGTTGACTTGGAAAGTTGGCTTCTCTCGCCAACTGCCGTTGTACGATATCTGGCTGCCAGCTTGCCTTGCTGGAGCAAGCTGACCGCAGCAACACAGCCGGTAATGCGATGATACGCATTGTCAGACCAGAGATGCCTATAGCCGACTTGTGAGATAATCCCACATATCGTGGGTCCGCTGCAGTCACCGCAGACCAAGCCATCTGATTGTGCATTCCGTGAAACAGAACCCGTAAGCGACTTTGAGAGGATAGGTCCATGTTCTCACTTTGTAATTGTAAAAACCCCTGAGCTAGCGGCATAATTTGCCAGAACTAGTTATTTTCGAATGATATATTGTTCATTCTGGCGCCCATGATTTTCTTTTTTTTAACTGTAAAGTCACAGTATTATGATACCTTTGTCTGAGGTCGTCATAACTTGTATTTTTCATTGTTTCCAATTGTCATTATTTCTTGCATTTTGATTCTGAGATATTTAAAAGTAAATATACAATTGTTTGCTTGCTCATGACGGCTAATTGTAACTCTGAGCGTTGCTTTTATGATTTTGCCAATTTGTGTTAATGTTAACGGTAAATTCGCTCAGACTTGTAATCGCCAGTGATAAGAAAATAAATGTCATATTGTGACAATTTTTCCTAAATTCCAAATAACGTCGAGATTCTTGCAAAGTTAATAAATTTTCACTCCTTCATAAAAATTAAAAATCCACAATTATTAATCATAAAGGTATGAAAGATAATTGTAACGTAGTTTGCCCACCAAGGCACCCACCACATAATGTCGCCCAACGCTGGTGCCAGATGAGACATTACTACTTAATGTCTGCGAACTTGGTGGCACTAATTCAAATTAATACAATTTGGAGCCCAAATTCAGAAAGTTTCATGGAATGTTGCACATGGCTTTTGGCAGTTTTATCATTCTTGTAGTCAATAGATATTCATACAAGATTTTATTTTGATGTTTCACTTATATTTTAATGCATAAAGTTCATTTTGTTTCAATGCATAAAATTTATTTTGTTTCAACGCATTAAAGGAAGTTCATTTGTGTATTTCAATTGAGATGCAATACACTTTGTATTGTAACAATTTTGTGATCAGTTTAAAAATTTTAAATGAGTAACGTCAGTGTTGATTTCTTAATGCATGGTAGCTTGTAAGAAAATTAGACACGTATGTTTTGCCCATGTGTTTGAAAGTAAGTCTGCTTTCATGGTGTTGTGTTGCATGATTCATCGTTGCTTTTCTCTTGCTGTATTTTGGAGGGGTATATGTATTTGTGTGTATTGAAATTCGCGGTATTTTTGTTGTTGTGAAGTCTAGATTTCGTCATTGCACAATTGCGGTGTAAATTCATTCTTTGTGTGTTCATATGAAGCTGCGATCCCGTACAATAAAAGGTTTCGATATGGATGATCAGTCTGATAGGCAAAAATCTCCCGAAATCATGAACGATCAGGATTCAGTTATCGGAACAAAGCGGAATATTGGCTGCAGGGGAGGGGAACGTAAGTTCTGAAGTTCCGACCCACTCATATAGTTCGCAGTCTACTTTGTCGCCACAGGAAGATATGGAAAATTTTCCGTCACCTGTCGGTGAGATGACACAGAATACGCCCGCTTATTCAGAACAGACCGAACAGCAAATACTTAACATGTGGATGACTGCAATAAGCCAACAATTTAATATTGCAATTAATTCACTAAAAGAGGAAAATAAGAGATATTTGGATTCGCTTAAGCAGAGTTTTAATGCACGGTTTGATTCGCAAGCTGCGATTTCAACAAATTTGGACGGGAAATTATCCACCTTCCGTTCGGAGTCACAAAAACACACAGAGGTACCAACTGCTGCGATTAACGATGAATGGATCGAAATTGCACAAGTAGAGCCAACCCAAAACACAGACCAACAGCTGGACAAAAGACTTGAGGCCACCGACCTGTCCATTGAACAGATTCGAAACGAGAACGGCCAAAACCTAGGGCAAATTTCGGAATTTGTTCACGAGGTCAAAGACCATACCGGAACAAAACATCCGAAAACTTAGCTCAGAGGTGACTGCCGTAGCAAATTCGGTCGAGCTCGTTAAGACGGCACAAACCGAGTTAAAATTGTCACTGGACGAATTTCTGGAAGCCGAACGTAGTAATTTTAGTCCTCCACAAAATCCTCCGAATGCGGAATTACAGACTGCGAGTGAGTCGGTTGTTAAAGTCACCACTCAACTCTTAGTCAGTGAAATTGTCAGTTTGTACGCAAAAATATCTGAAATCAAGAAAACACAATTTCAGTTGTCTTGGATCCACAGTTAAGTGCAAACTGTCAGTAAAGCATAAGACATTTGTAGGGCAGGAGGTGAAACGATGTACAGTACATGTCGTTCTTGGAAAGCCAGACAAGTGTCGGCAAGTTTTCCAATCCTCGGAGAAATGCGAAATCAGTCTCAGAATTCACAGCCTATCAACATCGCGTGGAGTTTTTCTGTCCGTAACTTTGTGTGGAACACTACACAATTTGTTCATTCCTTGCGGTCAGAAAAGACGCAATTGTCAGCTGGACCAGTTAGTAAGTGGGGTCGGTCGACGGACACTATACCTGTTCCAGGAATGTCATTAGCTGTCGGGCACAAACCGCCGAACGTCTGTGACCTTGTAGGCTCAAGCTTCTACGTCCTTCGAAATCCTGTTGAAAGCAGTAAAGACGAATATTCACGACGCAGAATTATTTTCCAGAGGAAGATCCATGGACGTCTCAAATTCGTCTTGTAGGCATTGTTCAACAAGTTGTGTAGCATGCCAAATACAATGACGAAAAGGCTGACTATGAATTGACCGATTTGGATCATAAAAAAAAATTAAATGTACAGTACACATTCTTTTAGGTTAGACGCCTTACCGAAATTAATCATGCTTGAAAAACGCCGATGCCAGTTCCGCTAGTCTAAACCGTCTGTTTTGCTGGAAAGATTAGATAAGCGGAAAATCAAACAAAATTCAAGTTAGCAAATTTGCACTTACAGTTAAAGCTACTTAGGATATTTCCATATTCGGAATTTTTAATGCTTATTTCGCTATTCCGAACTTTATATTTTGTCCACGTGAAATATTAATAGTCACTTTTGACTTTCACGCTGTTAAGTGGACGTGATTTGATAAAAATCCTGAAATATTAAATGTTTTCCTGAGCCAGATAAATTGATACGCACTCGCGGAAAATGAAGCGCCATTAGAAAGCACAATTTCTTGTCTTCGCAATCACAATTGAATCTGACAGCGATACAAATATTGTGATATGCTTTCTAAGATGTATTCTGTGACATAAACGAAAAGGGTTTCAACATTTTGTGATGCATGAGTTCGATGTAACGTTTTACCTTAGGTAGTTGCATTATATCTTTTCTGGGCAGAGGTGTGCAGCGAGCGTAAAATCGCTTTGTCTGTGTTGATCGAAGATCGCAAGTTATCTCATCAACGTATTTTACTTCTTTGTTTTGTGTATCTGTTAGGGTGGCGAACGTGCCGTATATAATGCCCTATGGAACACGAAACCTTGCCAGAAAGATTTGTATTTTGTTGGTCATCAAACAAAAAAAAAAAAAAAAAAAAACAAATTAGGAATCATAAGTTGAAGGGATTATAGGTACACAGGAGAGTTTTCACAATACCTGCTGTTATTTTGCTAACGATAGTGCGAGGTCAAAGTGCAATAAGTTAAAGGCGACTGCATTTGTAAAGGCTAAGGGGAAAAACTTTATTTACGGGATATAATTCAATAATTCAGCTAACTTTGCAAGTTAAAGTAATTATCTTTGATGCTAACTTCAATTAAAAAGGAATTTTGTATATGATAATTGCACAGATGGTGAAGACGTGAACAATAAGATTATTGGTGATATAGAAGTTTTTCCTGCTATATTTCTGGCCTTATTCGGTTGCCAGAGTGATCTCGAAGAATTGTTATATGTTGACGGACAAACCGAGATCGGGCCTCATAACGCCCGGAACTTAAAGCCATTCCATATATCGTAACGGTATCGATAAAGCAGCGGGAAACTTTTCTGTGCCCGTTCAGGTCGAAAGACAAATATTTTGCTTCAGAAACAAAATTCTGGCGCATCAATGAAATCAGCTGGAGGGGTAGACAGACCAGAATGTTGTGTAACCCAGATACCTGGTTGTCAGCTGAGCCCATTAGCAAGGCTAAGGGATCCGCTAGTACAATGCGTCTTCCGAGAATTTTGTCAGGGAGCGCAGATGTTGGACTTAGGGTCATCACTGAGTGCCTAACGTTTCACGTCTCGCATCAGCGTTTTATCGCATTCAATAAATATGCGATGAGCGTGTATTCCGAAAGGAATTATGCGATAAAAAGAATCCACGGACGCCTCGTTCTAGCGGTATTTTGCGTGTAAATTGTATAGTATTCCATAAATTAGATTAAAACTATTGTTGGACAGCATACATGTAGCTCAGAATTGTGTGCACTCAACGAAAATAATAATTGCAAGATTTATATTTTCTCTTTAGATAAATTCATAGTATTCTGCTAGCGTGAAATCTCAAAATTGCTTTGTATTGGCAAACGGAAAACCTGAGATCGGACCGTTCTATGCACAAAGCTTACAACCTTTTTCATACAAGCTAAAGAAGCATGTGTGTATAAAAGGAAAGATATTCGCTAACTGGGATGGATTTTCGGCATAAAACGTGGAGTAGACGGACATGTTAAGAGGGTTATAATAACTCCTAAATAAAGAGAAAATTTTATTCTTTGAATGTCGAGATAATCTCGAGTCATCAATAGACCCATTGTGAAGGAATCGTAATATTACTGAGGAATGATAGTTACGCTATTCATTATCCTTTCATTTTATGTGCGGAATGGTTATATGTATTTGGGTCCGCTTGTATGCCAAAGATGCTACAGCGACTTTGGTTGACGATGACGAAAGGTTCACGTCAAACCGCATAATGTGTATAAATGTCTCATATGGGAATGGTAAATTTTATAGAAATTCCATTACATATACCCATGAGCAAATACAGTTTCCTTTCGCCATGAAATTCGCAATCACTTCACAGACGGTATATTAAAAGTTAGAGATGTCGACACCAATGAAAGACTAATTAGGAGACCACCTAACATTCAACGAGTAAGGTTCATAATTTACGTAACACACGAAAACATGTACTTACATCGTTCATTCCACACCACGTTGAATTATAAGTAAATGCCGCGTCATTCAAATCCAAGATTACAGTTGGTGATATTTGACCATGAACACGAACACATCTCTCTGAAATGCTTGTTGAATTAACCGTCGGTCATGACGCAAATCACGTCACCGAATCCGACTAAACTATTCCGTTGTTTTGAGATTAAAACCGCGCAATGTAATGAGATATTTTACGCTCACCTCTAGCATCTATATGGATGTTTGTTGAAGGCAGAATTATTTTTATGCACATGAGTAAAACATCACGCTAAATTGTAAATACAATGTATAGTTCAACCACTTTCTGCATAAGTGTTCTGACAATGTTTTGTTTTATTAATGTGTTTCATTTTATTAATTTAATGATAAGATTTGATACAAGTTATTTTCAAGATTATTATTATTTAAACATGTATGTAAATAATTTCTTTTCATGTATATTTTAGTATTGTGTTTAATATAACTTTGTATTTGGGAAGGCTACCTGAATTCACGTGCTTCTGTTTGTAAAGAATTGTAAAGACGGCCAAAAGGACATATGCTCCCGTTATATATTCACCTTACAAGGCAGGAATACCGATGGTTATTGGAATCACATTTAAAATTAATGTAATTGTAAAAATGCTTAAGTTTTTGTTGAGTCACAATGGAGATAGAATTAGGTAGTTAAAAATAAAATTATTCTATCATAATTTCATTTTTCACCAACGGACGGCCATATTGTAACGAGCCGCGCTGTCGCCACGTTACAAGGTGCATTTTTATTATATATGTAATAATATAAGAGTAATTTACATAAATCTTGGGCGACCACTGAATAGATTTTTGTTGTAATTTTATAAAGTACGCAAGATTCCAAGTGAGGACTGTAATGAAATGGTGAACATACAGTGTATCGTAAAGCGAATATTCAAGAATTATTGAGCTATGTAGGCTTGAAGCTAATCTTGGTCTTCCGATCATGGCGACGGGACGTCGCGGATTTGGGATTTGCCAGACCACACACTCTGCTCCCTGGGGATGGGTGGGTCAACACGTCACTCCCTGGCGGGAAAAGCCTGCCGTCCGAAACCCGAATGTTCTCTCCCCGGCGAACTTAGCCGAATATGTCCGACCTCTGTTGGATCTTTGGCCAAATCACATATCGAGGATATCACGTGACATTAGGTGCCGACCTGAAGGTCCAATCAAAATGAGCGTATAACTCAAAATCCTGGGAATTTTGTTGTATGTGAGCTTCGAGACTACAAATGGGCGGAGCGAGAAGTTTCCTCGTGGACCGAAGAGCGAGGAGCTGGACATTCTAACTTCGATCTTCGAGTCCAAGCTATGCGAGTCTAGTCTGAGGTTGACTTGGAAAGTTGGCTTCTCTCGCCAACTGCCGTTGTACGATTTCTGGCTGCCAGCTTGCCTTGCTGGAGCAAGCTTATCGCAGCAACACAGCCGGTAATGCGATGACGCGCATTGTCAGACCAGAGATGCCTATAGCCGACTTGTGAGATAATCTCACATATCGTGGGTCCGCTGCAGTCACCGCAGACCAAGCCATCTGATTGTGCATTCCGTGAAACAGAACCCGTAAGCGACTTTGAGAGGATAGGTCCATGTTCTCACTTTGTAATTGTAAAAACCCCTGAGCTAGCGGCATAATTTGCCAGAACTAGTTATTTTCGAATGATATATTGTTCATTCTGGCGCCCATGATTTTCTTTTTTTAACTGTAAAGTCACAGTATTATGATACCTTTGTCTGAGGTCGTCATAACTTGTATTTTTCATTGTTTCCAATTGTCATTATTTCTTGCATTTTGATTCTGAGATATTTAAAAGTAAATATACAATTGTTTGCTTGCTCATGACGGCTAATTGCAACTCTGAGCGTTGCTTTTATGATTTTGCCAATTTGTGTTAATGTTAACGGTAAATTCGCTCAGACTTGTAATCGCCAGTGATAAGAAAATAAATGTCATATTGTGACAATTTTTCCTAAATTCCAAATAACGTCGAGATTCTTGCAAAATTAATAAATTTTCACTCCTTCATAAAAATTAAAATCCACAATTATTAATCATAAAGGTATGAAAGATAATTGTAACGTAGTTTGCCCACCAAGGCACCCACCACACCTTCAGAAAAGTTGGATATCCTACCTCTTAAATGGCTGTTAGTATGATAGGTAACCCGCTTATTTGGAAATCGTGGCGATATTTTCTTAGATTATTTTGGTACGATTTTTTACCAAGCAAACTATATTTGCGTACTGTCTATAGGTTTCATTTGGAACTCATATTAAAATTAAGATTAGGAACGTATAGAATACCATTATCAGATTCAAGAAATAAATTTACTTCTGCTCCACAATTTGTACAAAACAATAAAACACCAGTCAACTCTGAAGCATTGTGTTCCTTATATGCAGGAATAGAGATGATCAACTTCATTCAAATTAAGCAAACAAACGTATTTTCAGTAAGTGACGTTTCATTGGTAGGGACATATTCTGTAAGTTCCAGCTTAGTAGAAGCATTGTAAATTGTTTCGGTTAGTAAATAGTCTGGTAAATAAAATACCAGACTGAATCTACTAGATGTATATCAAAAACCGTGATTTAAAAACTCGTTTTACTAAAGAAACCCGACATTATTTTATATACTGGTTGTTCGGTAAATAATTGATAACCCTTTAACTGTCAAAAAGCCTTTCCGTGTCCTGCCAAATATAAATTTTTGTCTTTAGCAAAAATGTCATAGCTTTTATTTTTATTATTATTATTATTATTATTTTGTTTGTTTTTTTGTTTGTTTAAGTCATCAGCTGCGTTCCGTTTATGTTATGCCACCTCTATAAATGAAAACCCATCCAGATTTCGGTTTTACATGGTTTCCCCCAAATCATTCAGGCGAATGCCAGGGTGGTTCCTTCAAAAAGTGTCATGGTCGAATTCCTACCCGTTCCTAGCCCCCATTTTCTCGCCTCTGATAACTTTGACATCGACGAGGCGTAAAGCCACATGCAAAGAGCTGTTGATATCGGCATTTTTTAATTAATGATCTTCAGACAACCCAACAAAAAGAAACCAGGGGATTTAAGTCAGGTGATTCTGCCAACGGCAGAATGGTTCCCAGGCGTTCAAATGTGACCTCATTGGTACAGCGAAATGGACTCGATACCCCTCGCTTTCAAGCCGCATGATCTGTCCTGTTGGTAGAAGCATTTCCTATTACAGGCATGGCAATTCATTCTGTAAAGAAATAAAATAAATTTGTTCGTTTAGTGTGGCTGACAGTTCAGAAAGCCCAGTCACTCGACCATTAAGTATCCCTTTCCACAGGTTAATTCTGAATTGTGCCTTTTTTTCCGATATGAGGATTTTTCATCGGCCATCTGTGCAAGTTGTGCAGGTTTAATTTGAAAACCGCGACATTTTTGCTGACGTAAAAATGTCGTATCTGGTATAAGGCCTCTGGACAGTTAAAGGTTTGTCCATTATTACCGCAGTGTATAGCATATTAACATAATTTACAAGAGGCACTTTTGGCGTCACATTTCATACAGGACTGAATAGTAAATAAATTTACAGAATGTGATATCCGATGTATTCGGTGAACTGCGCCAAATTTTCACGAAATACCATGTTTCTAGATTCCCGACAATATCGCCATATATTTTCGAGATCTAGAGCGTTTCCAACGCCCCTCCAGGTGTAAATTTTTCAGATTCGATGCTTACCTCCAGTATCAATGTAATTTTAGATTTTGTTGGAGAAACGTTATTTTCCCAATGTACCACTTGCAAACGTGGTTCTATAGGCGACTATTCAAAGTCAAATAAAAAATGTAAGCAGTGATTTGACAATTTAAGGTGCCAGCGTTACAGAATGTTTCAAGCTTCATTTTTTTATTTATATGGCTTTCGGCCTTATCAGCCACACAGCCAAGTTCTTTGCGTTTTGAGCTTCATAAACACATTTTCACAATAATATTAGATCGATTGTAGAGCGGCCTGGCAACTAAGTGATTAAGGCGTCTGACTTGAGATTCAAATGTCTCCGGTTCGATCCCTGTCTCGGCGGGGATTTTCATAAGCCCTAAACCCGATCTTCGCCACTGCCACAACTTGCTGTGTAAAGTGAAGCATCTGTGGAATGGTTTTCTACTGATTGTTTTAGATTAAACTTTAATTTCTGGCCGGATTCGGGATTCTTACACGGGTTTCCCCGAATGCATAACTTCATGAAAATATTTTAGCATGGATCAAGTTGTGACAGAACGGCGAAGATCGTTGAGAAAGAACTTCACCGAGAATACGTGAAATAACCAGAGGACATTGTGAAAATGATAGCATACGCCCATAAAGAGTGGTAGTTACGAGACGATATTGGCACTGGTTGCTACATATTTAAACCTTGCGTGGAATCTACAGAGTACCTGGTTCCCCCATACACCACAATATCGACGCCTACAATAACGCAGCTCAAAAAGTCCAGAGAACCTTTGAAACTCTTATGATATCCAGGAAAAAATGGAATATTTGCAGCGCTCCTTCTGCTTTAGTTACACTCTGTAAGTTGCCCTCAGTTACAGTGGTCTGAAAAGTTATCGCCCTCTAGTGGCCTGTTAGCTCCATGGTGCATCGTTTATCACGTCGTTGGTATACTCAGATTCTAGTTATAGATTATCTTAAAGACGAACAAATTTATTTCATAAGGTAACATTCTTCCAAAAGGCAACATTATATAGGCTGCCCACGTTCTAATGAGGCAGACATTTAAAGCGATTTCCTGCAATGTTTCGCTTAAACTTCTTCCCAATTGGTTCTCTTTTTTGTATGGGTTTTCGTCACGTCGATGTCCGTGGGCAAGGAACAGCAAGGAATTCGTCATGGCCTTTTGTAGAAACCTCCCAGCATGAAACCATGAAAATCGAAATCTGGATGCCCGGGTGGGGATTCGAACCCGCGTCCTCCCGAATGCGAAGCCGTAGCTTTACCGCTCACCCACCACGCTCGGTAATTTTCCCGCTTAGGATTCCCTTTATTGTTTCCGGCGAGATGTCTGTCAGATACGTCAGAAGCTCACAATACAGTGTTTGTGGAACAAATTGTATCCTTTTTAAGGTAATGATGGTGTTTATAGCTTGGTAAGACCATTACTCTTGGGAGAAAAACACAGCGTTAAACATTTTACGAGCTGGAGATAATACATGCCTCTTAGAAGCAGTCCTCAACGTGGGTGAGATAGGGAAAGAAAGGGCTTATCATGAAGGTCAGGACCCAAAGCACGGCTCGCCACAGATTTTGTACAGAACGATGGTGGGCTGGAGCGATTAAAACAGAAGCCATATGAGATGCTACTACTAAGCGGAAAATGCGCCTATGAATGTAAC
>CM061918.1:30004835-30037173 GCA_031002005.1 Vandiemenella viatica
TAAGCGTAACCAGCAAAGGACTGTGTTCAATATGTTTTCATTGGATTCGATACCCATATGGAGTTATTTTGGAGCAGGAGTAGTTATGATAATAACAGTATGTTGTATATGCAGATACTGTAAGTGTTGTAAGGATTGTTTTAAATTCTTCCGTAAAACAATGGGTGATGACTGCTGCCCCAGAATATGTGTAAAGAATAAAATTGTAAACCGATACCCTGACACTGGTATAGTTAGGTATCATCCTGCTGGAATGAACAGTGACGAAAGTGAGCAGATTACTTTTGGTCCTGTGAGGAATAGGTATGTGACTGAAGCAGAAGGTGCGGTGCTTAGTGAGCGAATACTAACACCGGAAAAGAGTGTTAAGTATGAACCAAGTGCACCAGTAATGTTTTACTATAAGGCGGATAAGCGCTAAGACGAACTGATATGGTCACAGTGATTATGTTTGTAGAAATATAAGATTGTATTCTGTTACATGAAAAGAATTTGTAAAATTATAAGAATGATGTATTTTAAAAATAAGCTTCACTTTATAAGAGAGTGTAGTACTAAAGAAAAGTTTTAAGGAGAAAAAGGTAATATTATAAAGACTTTTAAAGTTAACATACTATGAGAAAATATTGTGAGAAAAATTAAAGTAAGAAGGAAAAGATGTTATAAGAAATAAAAAGTAGTAAGCTGAGAGAAAAATTCTCAAACAAGGTAATATAAAAGAAAATAATTAGAGCAATTGAAAAAGAAGATTTTTAAGATTAAGAAAAACAATGTGTTGTAGAAGAAATACTTATTATAAGAAAAATGATGTATTGTAATTGAAGTTTTCTCTTTCAGGGTATTATAAGTAAAAGAAATTTTGGTAAATAATAAAAGACAAGTTAGAGGATATGTAATGAAATAAAAATTGTAAACCATTGTAGCTTGTGATGAAAAAGTAATAAAAAGGAGACTCACATAGCCGACATAGAAATTAAAAATTTTGCACTCGCAAGAGAGATTGCAAAATTTTCCCAAAGGGGGGAGGTGTTACGAAGTATTAAAAGTAACGCCTGAGTGTTAGTACGCGCAAGTGTTAATATGGTGCAATAGGCAGCAAGGAAAGCCAACAGTGAACGGGTGGTTGCATTAGAAAGAGCGCTGCGTAGCGCGTGGGTGATGAAATCCGAGCGTAAGCTTCCAGAAGGACGCGCGGGGCAGCGGAGCGCGTCACGGGCGGCTATAAAAAAGAGCCCGCCGCAGCGGGAGGGGGCATTCTCCAGACTACTTCTCCAGAGGTCTTCGAGAGTCGGCGAGTGAGCCACCAAGCAAACAGCGCAGCGGAGATGACAACGTGTATTTCGCTACTGTAGTCGCCGTTGTACTGTTAGGGTCTTCACGTTTTATGGACCTTTGGCAGAGAGAACGTCTGCTAGTTGGTTCAGTACTCCTGGGAATAGATACCTCTTGTAATTTCTGAGTATTCTCAGTGAGAGTTTGTCGGCTTCGTGAGTCACAAGTGTGTTCCTCATAACCTCTTGTGTTCTTAAATTTATTTCTCCTGAACTCTCCTATCCCGAGTTCCCGAATTGTCAAAACCGATACCCACTTGTTTCAGTGTTTAAGTCTTTTCAGCTATCTGTTGCACAACAGGACGCAACAAAATGACATAAGGCTGGGACGTCGGAGTTCTACAAGCGATCTCGAAAGACGACCATAGTAAACGGTATTTCTACTCGTTAATGACAAAACGACTGATGAGCTTGGAGAAAAGGTAAGAATTTTTCAACATCGAAGTGTCAGTGGCACCAAGACTATTTCGCCTGCTGAGACCATCCCATCAAGGCTGTGCATACACCATCTGTCTGTTTGTAATCACTCTCTGCCTGGTGAAACTTCCAGTTTCAGACGTAGGTGGTGATAAGTTTATGTTTTTTGCAGGTGAAACGTGCGGCTCGAAAAGATTTACGACAAAAAACAAACAAAAGTTAATTATATATAATAATAAGGTCACTGTCGTTGTCACATCAAACTAACACCAACACTGAAAAACTGCATTCGAATAATACCTACAACAATAGAGACAAAAACATTTCACTGAAGGAAATTTCATCGTCTATTCTATTTTGGCAGCTAATTATGGAAAATGATTGAGTTGCTTTATGGTGATAACTGAGAGCCAGGGATCACATGTTCTTGTAGCGAGATGCAAACTACGGCACATTCGTTGTCATGCATATAAGTCGGAATCAACGCATCCCAATCAGACATTTAATTATCAAGTGACAAAGTCATCACACTGCCAAAAAAACTACTTTGTGTTTGATATTGTCACCGACACGGTAAAAATGAATAAGTAGCAGAAAACCGCACTCCTATCTTTCATTTAAATGCACATATCGCTTTCCCATAACACTTAAGGCTGATAATAGAAAACAAAATAAAGAACAGCAAATAACATTTATTGCATTTGTTGACTTAAAAACAAATCCAAAGTGTATTGTGTAACATTTTACTGTTCTTACTATATTACACAAAAGTGAAATTACTGTAGATGCATAGGAAGCACAGTTTTGTGCAGCCCTTATAACCTTTTTTTTATCCGTTCTTTACTACTTGTCAAAGTAATTAAAGTCGGCAGGAGATTGGGGGAAAAGAGGGGAAGAAACTCGAGCTTGGCTTAATGAAAACATCATCGCGGCTTTCGCCTGAAGTGATTTCGAAAGCCATGTAAAACCTAAATCTATATGGTCAGCCTGGTGATCGAACCCACGGCTTTCAGGATGCCAGGCCCGATCGTTACTCGCTCACTCACTCGTTGGTAGAAGAAGCACGTGAATGATTACATTAAAAAGGGTGTGAGATTAGGATCCTCCACCATGTCAATTTATATGTTCAGGAAGTGTTAAACTATGAGAGATAAGAGCAAGTTGAACTAAAAATTCATAGAGGTAAGATTTTCTGATGATATAGCTCTAATTCTGAGAGTGTAGAAAATCTACGAAAGATACTTTGCGTAATGGATAAAAAGATGGAAAAGGGTTATAACATTCAACTCAATAAACAAAGCACCAATTTGGTAGCACGCAACAGAATGTTGTCTACTTATGTGATTAGTAGTGTTAAACAGGCCAACATGTATTTAAAAAATGATTATTGTGTTTATCTCAAACAGTAATTATTATATTGCGAGTAAGAAAGATCTTGCAACAGACATATCTACCGAGGATTGCACTATGCTGAACTCAGTCATCGACAATAATAGAGTAAAATACATGGCTAGTCAAAAATATTGCAGTGTTTTCAGAAAATTACTACAGATTTTTATTATTTGACGTATATTTGCAAGATTACACAGATCTATAAACAAACTGTGAAAGTTTTTTTGAGTGTCTACAGATGCTCAATATGTGCACGTTTGATGACTCTGCACACATCACGTCTATAATCGAGTTCTTCCCATCCCCGATGCAGCACGTCTCTGTCAATGAGAGCAAATGCATTGGTGATGCAGATCAACTGGTATCTACTGGTGGCACGAACACTGTGTCTTTTACGAAACCCCAAATAAAGAAGTCGCAGGAGGTTAGGTTCGGGGAACGAGGAGGCCATGACATCAGCTGATGATCAGCATCCCCAACACGACCAATCCATCTGTTTGGAATCCTGGTGTTTACGAAATTACGGACAACTAGACAATAATGCATTTAGTGCAATCGAAACTTGGAGAGCCACTTGTCTTATAACAGTAAACCCCATCATCGTACCTATAACAGGACAGCCAAATCAAAAATCGTAAAATCGCTGCAATCATTTTGATTACCCCTGTACTGCCAGTTGTTATGACCCTGTGTTATGGAACAATGTTGAACATTAAAACGAAGAAAAAAACGACAAAACCGAAAGTATGATTTTTTAAGAACTGGAGCTACTTTGGTATGTTTGGTTCATCAAGGTAGCTATTGAAGGAAATGTAGACGGGATAAGCCAGAGAGAAACTCCACACTTGAGATATTTGAACATTATAAAATGACTGCTGTTGTAATGATCTAAGGAGCAGATTCAAACAACCAATTTGCGACCTGCTAAAGGTTTATTTTTTTGTAATCACTCCGGATGAAACACTTACGATGAAAGTGAATTTACTTTTCGTTTAGACGTATCGTTACAAATGTACCTTTCTGTTCGCTTCAAGATGGTATCAGACGAACTTGTGCGTGTTGGGGTAGATTTAATTTGTAGAAACCTCGCCTACAAAATTAAAAATTACATCGTGATGGAATGGGGGTCTCATCAACCCAGGTGAAACAGTGGGTATTAAAGGACAAAATAGCATTAAAACACAATTTTCGAATGCATGAATAACAATTTGAATATTTTAAATTAAAAATCTCACCACTAATTACGAAACAGGACACTACGATGAGCCAAACAGAAGCTGCAAATTACTCTCAGACTTCTAGTGAGGGAGCGTCCATAAACTACGTAGCTCTCTTTTGGCCTTCCACGAGGCACGTAGTTCGCTATTGATTCCTGAAAACATTTTGTACTGGTTTCTCTTGTCAGACT
This sequence comes from Vandiemenella viatica, assembly GCA_031002005.1. Taxonomy (NCBI): domain Eukaryota; kingdom Metazoa; phylum Arthropoda; class Insecta; order Orthoptera; family Morabidae; genus Vandiemenella; species Vandiemenella viatica. Next base: position 30,009,384 of record CM061918.1, read on the forward strand.
ATCGTAAATTACGTACGGAGAATATTAAATGACTGAAATAAATATTCAATTGCTGTTGTGTGTTCTGTGCCTTATTTTAACTATGACAAATAATGTGAATGAAAAAAAGCTACGTGGCTTAGCTCGGATCAACTCCCCACTACCATTTCCACGTTGCCCAACGTAGCTTTCCAGCCCACCCGTCTCTACCCCCCTAGACCACGCCACATAGTTTATGAACGCTCCCTAACAGATTTGGAACACTTGAGGCTGTATTCCTTGCACATTGATGCAGAATTTGTACCATTTTTTTAAAACTTTCATTAATTTATCAGAATATCTGGTTTGGATAGTTTTATTTTTGCACTTGATGTCTTCTATTGTCAAAAGTGTTACATTAAACTATTTAATCATGCCCTTCTCAGCTCTATCCCTTGCGTTTTACTATCTTCCCATTTAAAACCAGCTTGTAAGGAAAACAACCACAATCAGAAACATACAAGTGCGACCGGTCTATGATGAGGAGTCACTTTGCTCTGTTTCCAAACGTCATTCTTGCATCAGGGGTGGCCAATCCAACCCACTTTGGAAATTCATCATAACTCCGCGGACCGCATATAAAATTATTTATCCCCATATTAGATTTAGACCCAATATTGACTTTTTTTGGAGTGTAAAATTGAAACATAATGAGTTGTTATTATTTTGTTTACTATTATTCCTACATGTAAACATAGGTTACATAATAATAATGATTCTAAACGCACATTGTAAAGAAATGTATAGCACTAAAAATGAAATATTAAAACATATAAATTAAATAAATTTTGATTATATGTATGCACAAATAATGTATTTTTTTAATACATCGGTTTTCACTACTTTGGCCATTATAAAATAAATATATTTTGTAAAAGTGTGATGAATCTCGCGGGACGGAAAAATGTTCAAGAAGGGCCGCGAGTTGACCACCCCTGCTCTTGATGATTCATCCGAGTGAAACACCGACAGTGAACGAAGACTCCGAAGCAACTTCTTTCAATGATCAGTTTGAAAGATTTGCTACTAACACGGGTCACATTCAATTTCCCTGCGAGTGATTACATCCTAAGTGATTACGAAAAGTTAACCCTATAAAACCGCTTTAAGGCTACTGACATACTATGCGGAAAAACGCAAAACCTCAAAACGCTGCGGAACCTGTGAATCCGCAAGCACGTGTTGTCTTGCGGGGCATGGCAAACTAGAGAAACCGCAATCCGGAAAACGCGCCCGGATTTTTTTACCGCATCCTGTCTGCGGAATGAAAATTTCCGCATGCGGCCTGCGACGCGGATTGGAGGGGGAAACAAAGAAAGCAGAGAGGGTAGTGACACACCAGCCGCTCAGTCTCACTCCGGACAGAATTGTAATGCACATTAGATACAGGCACTGGAAGTATTGTGGTTGGATTAGATTAGATATGATCGCTTTGATCGCAAGTGAAAAGAGTTTCGGGAATGTGGGACAGTACTTATAATTAATCATTAATAAATAAATATTACCAACTACTGATTAGCGGTTAATTATTTAACATCCCATCAGTAGATTAAATTTCGAATGTTAATTGTTAATATGTAATATCCAATGTTTATTACTACATTTGAATACGCTTTCCTGATACCCTAATTGGTGCATTTTAAACGGTTTTCACATCAACAAAAAAAAAAACACTATTTTAGTAAATGTGAAAAACTTTGACAATTTCCACCGAACGAGGTGGATGAGTGGTTAACGTTCTGGCCTCGCATTCGGGAGTACACCGTTTCGAATCCCAGACCGGGCATTCAGATTTGGTTTTTCCAAATCACTCCAGGTGAATGCCCGGTTGCTTCCTTCAAAAGGCCATGGTCGAATTCCTTCCCGTTCCTTGTCCCCAGTCCCATCCCACTTCTAATGACCCCGACGTCGGCGAGGCGTAAAGCACTAGTTAAAAAAAAGATTGACAATTTCCCATTCTGCACCGCAAGAACATACACCTTTTTGTTAGTCATCTTTGGTTACGAAATCCTAATAAGAAAATTCTTTCACGGAGTGAAACTGGTAATTAAGTAAAAACTCTTTAATTTAGGATTTTCCACTGCGAAAGTCAGCAAGGGGATATATGTACTGTGATGGCATTGGTATTTTTATTTTTACTTTAAGAATCTTTCATGGTTTCGTTACTGGCTTCCGAAGGCGGTGATGGGTCTATATTTTGCAACACTCGGAACTAAAACTAGTAAAGAAATGTCATTTTTTCCGTATCACCTAGAGGCCATCAGGGCGTTTTTTCTGGCGACACCGTCTTTCCAGGAAGGTAGAGGATTATAGACCGTCCTTCCAGGAAGAACACGCTCTCGAGCATATGTCACTAGCTCCAAATGCGGTTGCGGATTCACAGGTTCCGCAGCGTTTTGGGGTTTTGTGTTTTTTCCGCATAGCATGTCAGTAGCCTAAAGGGAGTGGTTTGACTTTTGAGCACCTGTCAGTGATAGGCGTTCAGAGAATGACAGCTCTTCACTTAGTGGACACTCTGAGCGAACACGTTTCAGTGTGGTCATACAGATGTTCTCCCTGAGGCAGGATGTCGCTCGCACTCGCTTTGTACACCTGGCCGCCTCGCCTGGACAAAGGACGGGGGGAGGCAGGACAACAAAAGCAGCCAACAGCTGGTGGCAAGCTGCGTGCTAACAGTAAGGGCCTTATTACACTAGGCGACTTGGCGGCGCAACCAGCCGCGGCACTGGTGTCTCTGTTGGCGACGCAACCAGGATTCTGGTGGCGCCGCCAGCCAGCCACTCGCACAACCGAGCAGTCACTTTGCTGTTATCCTCGCATTGTATGCGAATTGTGTAGTTGAATATGTCCAGTGAACTACAGAATGTCACTGTGGAAATGAGTGGAAGTGAAAGTGTAGAGAAGACAAAGGGGTAAAGCAAGAAGAATTTCTCATTTTCGTATCTTTCCCGGTAATATCAACGTTTACTAAGTACAATGATTAAAAGAAAGACGATTTAGACATCCTTAAGTAATTAAAAAACTTGTTGTCGTCTGAATACAGTTTAATTGCGATGGTAGCAATTTGCACATTTACAGCACTCTCTTCACCCTCCTCCTTTCCTCCAATGAGTCCCAATCCAGCTCCTGTATCATATCAGTTACTGACTGGGTCCTGCGATAATTTCCACAAACAAATCTAGCTGCTCTTCTTTGCACACCTTCCAACTCCTGTATTTGATCTCCAAAATGTGGTCCCAAACTACGCCACCATATTCAACAAATGATCTGACCAAAGTTTTGTAACCCAACTCCCTAACTTCTCTGTTACATCCTCTCATCACCCTCTTCAGCAAATGAAGGATTTTGTAACCTTTTTCTACCACCTGCCCAATTGAGTTTATCAAACGTTATGCAAAGAATTTACACTTCATCAAGCAAATCTGACCCCACTCTGTAATCATAATTAACCTTTAGATCTATTTATCTTTGTATCTTATAAGCCGACTCTTCTTGGCATTTATCTTCATTCCATGCTGACCTACCCATTTAGATATTCTATCCAGATCATCCTGCAACTGTTCAGTCTTCACCTGTTTTTATCCTATTGTATACCATTGTATCACTTGAAAAATACCTAGATTCTGACCGTAACACAGTCATTCATTAGAATAATGAACAGCAACTCCCATATTTACTTCCACTTCTCTTGATAATATATTTCCTACTCTAACCCTTTGCTTTCTGACTTTTAAGAATTCCTGTGCCCAGCAAGTAACTTCTTCATTCAATTCAATACATTTCAGTTTATTTAAAACCATTTTATGGCTCACTCTGTCAAATGCCTTAGAAAGATCTAGTGCCACACTATCAACTTGGCCTCCCATTTCAAATTCATTTGAAATATCTTGCATATAGCCCACTATCTGAGATTCAAATGAGTATCCTTGCCTAAAGCTATGTTGTCGATCTGAAAACTAGTTTCGTTCTTCACAGACATTTCTGATATAGTTGCATATCAATCTCTCAATCATTCTGCCCATCACTGATGACAAACTAATTGGCCAGGAATTTTCACCATATTTTTAACCCTTCCTTTATGAACTGGTACTACTATCGGTCTTTCCCAATCCTTTGGTAAGCAGCAAGTCTCCAAACTCATTTTAAACAAAATTTTAAGGTAAGGTACAATATCCTATCCCACAATCTTTAATAAATCTGTAGTAATATTACCTACACCAGTTTTAACTTTCTGAGTTACTTCGCAATTTCCTGAAAATTTATTTCAAATTTTGTAGGTTCGTCATTCATTCCCTCCCATCACAGGATGACTGTCCCCAGTTGTCTCACCAAACCTGACACTCAGTATCTCTGCAATTTTAAAATTGTAAAGTAGGAAGGGGCATATGAACAGTAGACTGAACGCGTGGTGGCGAGTCTGGCGGCGTCGCCAGGTGGCCTAGTGTAATAAGCTAGGTAAGATACAATGCCCCGCCACGGCTCTCGGCCACCAGTGGTTGCCCGCCTGGTCGCCGGGCAGGGCAGCCAGCCGGCCGCCAGTTTCTGGCGGCGCAACTGGCTGCCCTAGTGTAATAAGCTCCATAAGACCCTGTGCCCAGCGACGAGCAGAGCCACCAGTGGCCCGGCTGGTGGCGCCGCCAAGTCGCCTAGTGTAATAAGGCCCTAAGACAACCCAACAAACCAACTCGGCAACAAGTACATCGGCATTCCAGCGCACAACCAGGAATGCTGGCCGATATCGGGAAACAATGCCGAAGAAACTAATGCACTCTCAAGATCTTCTCGCTAAACTTAATTTAGTGTAACTTAATAACGTTTGATATTACTTTATTTTACGTGCTTTCTCTGCAACTATTCTTCCCATGACGCATTCTTCTTTACGTGAAACGTCGACTTGTATCGCCATCTTTACGAATTTTGCCTAGTATGTTGCTGGTTAATACTCCTATCACTGACTCATTATTTATTAACTAGTTTAAATGCCCGTATAAAATGCCGGCTATCACCTATGGTGATAATTAGGGTTCGGATCTTCATGACCCAAAAAATATAGAAATATGCAGGCAAATATTACCTTCAAAATGGGTAAATTTGACCTAAAGATGACAAAATATGACCAAATTTACTATACATCAAAACGTGCTGAATTATACATCATTTATTTCATCTAGCAGTGTCGCTTTCATGTAGCCAGCATAATTTGCTTCCGTGCACTCACTGCACCATTGGGAAATTAAATTTCAAATTGTTTTGTTGAAGTCGCTTTAATTTCAAATAATTTACAAAATAGAACTCTTTCATCTGTACTAAAATACTCCTTTCTAAATTTCTTTATGTTACTTCGCACTTTCAGAAAATTTTACCTTCGGCATGGCGGTAGGTCTACTCACTGATCCAATGCAGATTTGACGATGACTGAGGATATTTCATTGAGATATTGATTGACGCTGATCGACACAGACATGCTTCTGCTGTATTGTCGAGATTAAAAGCCGGGCGGAACATTACGTTTAGAGAGTGACAATAATGTATAACTTTAATTCTTGACTGGTGAATTCTGACCACAGTGAAAATTTGTTTCTTTCTCCCATATCAGAAGCACATTTCTGCGAATAATTATCTTAATTTCTTCTAATCTATATCTAGTGAATTCTCGGTACTATTAAAAAACTATCAAAATTTTCCTGAAAATATGACCAAATGAACATAAATATTATCGAAATATGACCAAAACTAGGGAAATGATGTGAATATGCATTTATATGCTGTATAAAATACATTTAAATACAATCAGAAACGTTGAATCAGTGTTTAAGTCAGCAATTCAGCTCAAAAAGAAGTCAGGAAAAAAATATGACTCTTTCCTAAAGATCCGAACCCTAGTGATAATATGAAGTTTCTAAGGAAAAACGAATAACTATTAATCATTATCTTTTTTATCGATGACCGAATTTTTTAGGCTTGTGAAAAAGTTTTTAAGTGAAGTATAAGATCAAAAACGAATAGATATTATTTATTTGGTTGATATATTTGGTTATTACTTATGTTCCGTGTAAACTTTCTCTGAGTTTTAATAAACTTCACTGTTTATTATCTTCTTTCAAAAAATTACCGTGTCACTAACTGCAGCAGAGAATACAGCCTAAATATTAAATGCTCTTCTCCTTACTGAATTTCTGCATCTACTCGATTTAAATAAGCAAAAAGTAAAACGAATGTCACATTATTTATTTATTTTATATATATATAGATATATGTCTCTGCCGTGTATTATAATTTGTATCCAGGGCCGGCGTTACGGGGGGCAAGCGGGTCAAAAGTACCCGGGCCCGCCGGCTGATGGGGGGCCCGATCACCCCGACTTAGGGGCCCTCAGGCCATGAAGCCAAGAATACGTCCATTGTCGCCTGCCCATTTTGTAGAGCTAAAAAAAAAAAAAAAAAGGAGTAGAGCTGAAAAGGATGAAAACATTACACCAAGGATTAAATCAACATTTTAAGAGACTGTCACTGATTTTTTTCAACGTTTGCGGCATGTAACAGCAGTTCGTCATGTCGTATTTTGACAATTTCAATTAAATTCCTGGCAACTTTTCCGCAATGTATGATCGCAAAACGTGAAGAGGACATGTTGACGAAGCGATTGATGTAAATTTCAACAGATTAGTACCAGTTTCTGGCAGGTTTCGAAAGTGGTGCAGTTCCCACAATATTTTCGTCTTTCTTCAACTCACGAAGCGCACGCGTCTCTTCACTTGAGATGTTTGATTTAGGTAATTTACCTTTACAAAGCACCCGGCATGTTTCACGCCTTATCTCCTCCGCTTCTTCCGCAAGTAGAGTGCGAACTGCAATTTCCACACCACTGGTAATCTCCCGATAAGGCACAGATTTAGGTACCGGAGCAAAATTGAGACCCCTCGATAAAACAGATGACGTAGCAGGATCAAGTTCTCTGTCTTATAGGTTGACAATAGTTCGCGCTGAAACATGTGACTTCGTAGAAAATTTCGTTGAAATCCGCTCAAATTTCGAACATTGTCTGGCCGACACACGTTGTAGAAGCAAGAAACTATACGCTGTAGTACTGGCGTACTGCCATCTACCCACTCCCAGGCATCCGCAGATAATGCATTTGCAAGGTAAAGATGACACGATAGCAGCGTCTTGCCAATCCGGTCCAATGCTTGCCTCGTAAAACGAATACGTTCCTTTACCAAAGCAAGGCTTGCACGTCGCAAAATTTTCACTGCTGCGACCGAAGTAATTGGGTGACGTATTCGGGCAAATTATGGCACAACATCATGATCACGACATCTTTGAAGAAACGCCAGAGTGCACAAAAGCTTGGCCTTTTTATTTCGTAGCTTTTTCAACTGTTTTACAGAACGATACATCTCCTCCCCATAAAGGCTAGTGATGTAAGATCGTAATCTTTCACGGCGTTGTATATTAATAAACAACTATTTTAACCCGGGTCAAAGATTTTTGGGCCAGCGTTATTACAGAAGCTGTAGAAATAAGATCAACTGATTTATTAGTCAACAGGGACACTGGTTATCAACACAGTGTGGCCTGGAACCCGGCTATTAAAATTCTGAAACAGTTTCGCGTCGGTAACGAGCAGAAGCATGGATGACGTAATCGAGTTGTGTTGGTTTTTTGTCTTCCACCGTTTCCGTGGCAGCGGCTGAATAAACAAACAGTTATTCATTGACATTTGGTTGAGAATGAAGACAGAGAAGGACGCCTTCGAAACGTCCCACAAATGTAACATCTTAACACGTCTGGAAGCCCGAGAGAAATTTATTAATATACAACGCCATGAAAGATTACGATCTTAAATTTTCATTTTTATTAAGATATGAAATTTTAGTTCGTAAACAAGCAATTTCTATGACAAATGATTCAAAAATTTCGCTCAGGACGACTAATTAAAATGCTTAATTTTACTAAATAAAACATCACATTAGATACAAAATTTTGCACTGCATACGTTGTGACAAAGTTTGCGCATGAACGCAAGTCTTTCCCCTTCTTATGCAGCGGTTAGGACAGCGGAGTGGGATAAAGCAGAGTGACCTTGAGCCGCCTCTCTTAAGTGAACAGGGTATAGTAACTGAAGCATTAGGGACATATGCTGTGGAAAGTTTTATAAATGGCCTAAATAATTAAAATGTGTTTTAATATCCACGGACAGATGCATCAAATAAAACAAATATTAAATTGTTTCCATTGAAAGAATTTTCAGTCACCAATGACATCCAAATTTAATTATTAGATTTTTATGAAAATTCATGTGAAATGTTATGTCTACAGCAATAAAAAAACTCCATGGATTCATACAAACCTTTATTTAGCCAAGTATCTGCACTCTCGCGGACAATACGAACGCTGATTATGATATTCACCATTCTCTGTACACAAATATACAAGAAATAGTGCCAGATTTAATAAAAGACAAATTACACGCTCATATTGTCCATAACACAGCAAAATATGGCATGAATTACTTGACTAATGACAGAAAATGTTATTATAAAAATATACTGTCATTTTTCTGTATCAGCTTACAATGGAGTAGAGTTAAAAAGGCTTTTCTCTGTGGTTGTAGATGAATTTCATGTAATTAAAAGCCGTATTGGGACTTGTTGGTTACTTCCAGTTATTGGTACAGTTTTAATTAATTTAATAGTAATATTCGATTATTTTATAACTTTTGGGTGATGATTTTCCAATGTTTATAGAAAATTTGCTAATGTTAAATAGCGAACAAGATAATGACGTCTTTGAAATTTATGTTCACTTTACAATTCACATGCTGATCATATTAATAACAAAACAGTAAAATTCCTAGAGTTTAACTGTGTAACCATTTTGGATGTATATAGTACTATGGATGATTAAAAATAAAAAAACAAAAGTTAGTAGACAGGAGAACGGGTAATTGTTATGCATATAAATAAAAAATATATATTGATAAGCATTGAACAGTTATCACCTAAAAAGTGTAATGAAATTGTCAGAAAATTTTCACTGTTTATTGACAAGAGTTTAAGTTACTTACTAAAATGATTTGACTTTAGTGAGAGAAATTAACTTTCCTTCAAAAAATTACTGAGCAGCTTGATACGCTCTTCGGTAATTAACAAATTCATCCTGCTGTCAATTAACGATGATTACCTGTAATTACTTCGTGCTCTAATTCACAGATTGCTGTTGTTGGTCACCAGAGGGTTTTACCTCCCCCAAAGGTAAAATAACCACTGCTTTCAATGGATTAAATAAATAGTCCCATAAAATGACAACACCATCGAATCACTTTTCACTTCATATTTGTTTCTCCGAGAGCTCCTTAAGGTAACATTACACTCGAATAAGGCAATAGATTCCTCCAAAGATACTAAAGCACCAATTACACAAATATTCCAGGTATTAAACTGACAAACGAACCACAAACAAATATTCTGACAGCTGACTGCTCGCTATCTCCGCGCGTTAAAATAGGCGCTACAGAAACATCCAGAAGACAAAAAGAGTGCCGGCTAATAATTAAATCCATACAAAAATAATTACAAATTGTACAAAATCATTCACAATCATTAGAAAACATTTTAAAATTAATACTGTTTACATGCATTTACACACTAAATTATCAACGTAAACCAGTCCTAACCGTTGAGAATTATCCTCGAAAAATTGTGGCTCACATCAATACTTACATTAAAACATTTAATTAATCTTTCATACGTCATACTGTCCTTGATCGTATTACATATCATTTACACAGTTTCTCTCCATAAAACAATATTCATTCACATAACTAATATACACAAAATAACAATTAATCACAAGAAAAATATGCAAATGCGCAATCAATCAACTGCCATCTTGCTATACATAATTATTAAAAGAAAATTTCATATAAGGGCTGGGTATGAGGGCCCTTATAAGCTAAACATATAAATTTTGTAATGAATTATGTATATTCTGAAACAATATTACATAAAGAATTATGGTTTTCAGATATCAATACTGCTGACGAGTGACAATAATGTATATGGTATTGTAACAAATATAAGAAAAATTGTATGCTATCTCTGTCCCCGCCACTTCAGCTTTTACCGAAAGAATTTTCTCGGATGAATGCAAAGTGGCATCAAGAGAGAAATAGAGAGTCTTTGAATTTAATTAGAAATGAGGTGTTTATTTATTTAAATCTAGAATTAGAATGTACTAACAGCTTATAAAACATTTATAGAAAATCAAAACTCTTTAGCTAGTGTTAAAAGTACGAAAATCTGTTTATTTAAGGGAAAAAATATACATTTTTCTCTCTGTCAAAGATAAATTCACTTTTTTTTCCTTCAGAAAAGTTGGAAGCGCTATCTGTAAAATGGCTGTTAGTATGATAAGGAAACCCGCTTATTCGGAAAACATTGCGATATTTCCTTAGATTATTTTGGTACAATTTTTTACCAAGCAAACTACATTTTCGTACTATATATAGGTTTCATTTGTAATTCACATTAAAATTACAATATCATTATCAGATTCAAGAAATAAATTAACTTCTCTTCGACAATTTGTACAAAACAATATAACACCAGTCAACTCTGCAGCATTGTGTTCCTTATATGCAGGAATACAGATGATCAACTTCATTCAAATTAAGCAAACAAACGTATTTTCAGTACGTGACGTTTCATTTTTAAGTTCCAGCTTAGTAGAAGCATTGTATATTGTTTCGGTTAGTAAATAGTCAGGTAAATCAAATATCAGCACTGAATCTACTAGATGTATATCAAAAACCGTGATTTAAAAACTCTTTTACTAAAGAAACCGGACATTATTTTATATACTGGTTGTCCGGTAAATAATTGATAACCCTTTAACTGTCAAAAAGCCTTTCCGTGTCCTGCCAAATATAAATTTTTGTCTTTAGCAAAAAATATCATAGTTTTATTTTTATTATTATTATTATTATTATTATTATTATTATTTTGTTTTTTTTTGTTTGTTTAAGTCATCTGCTGCGTTCCGTTTATGTTATGCCACCTCTATAAATGAAAACCCATCCAGATTTCGGTTTTACATGGTTTCCCCCAAATCACTTCAGGCAAATGCCAGGATGGTTCCTTCAAAAAGGGTCATGGTCGAATTCCTACCCGTTCCTAGCCCCCATTTTCTCGCCTCTGATAACTTCGACATCGACGAGGCGTAAAGCCACATGCAAAAAGCTGTTGATATCGGCATTTTTTAATTAATGATCTTCAGACAACCCCAACAAAAAGAAACCAGGGGATTTAAGTCAGGTGATTCTGCCGACGGCAGAATGGTTCCTAGGCGTTCCAAATGTGACCGCATTGGTACAGCGACACCCCTCGCTTTCAAGCCGCATGATCTGTCCTGTTGGTAGAAGCATTTCCTATTACAGGCATGGCAATTATTCTGTAAAGAAATAAAATAAATTTGTTCGCTTAGTGTGGCTGACAGTTCAAAAAGCCCAGTCATTCGACCATTAAGTACCCCTTTCCACAGGTTAATTCTGAATTGTGCCCTTTTTTCAGATATGAGGATTTTTCATCGGCCATCTGTGCAAGTTGTGCAGGTTTAATTTGAAAACCGCGACACTTTTGCTGACGTAAAAATGTCGTATCTGGTAGGTCATTATAAAGCCTCTGAACAGTTAAAGGTTTGTCCATTATTACCGCAGTGTATAGCATATTAACATAATTTACAAGAGGCACTTTTGGCGTCACATTTCATACAGGACTGAATAGTAAATAAATTTACAGAATGTGATATCCGATGTATCCGGTGAACTGCGCCAAATTTTCACGAAATACCATGTTTCTAGATTCCCGACAATATCGCCATATATTTTCGAGATCTAGAGCGTTTCCAACGCCCCTCCCCAGGTGTAAATTTTTCAGATTCGATGCTTACCTCCAGTATCAATGTAATTTTAGATTTTGTTGGAGAAACGTTATTTTCCCAATGTACCACTTGCAAACGTGGTTCTATAGGCGACTATTCAAAATCAAATAAAAGAAGTAAGCAGTGATTTGACAGTTTAAGTTGCCAGCGTTACAGAATGTTTCAAACTTCATTTATTTATTTATATCGCTTTCGGCCTTATCAGCTACACAGCCAAGTTCTTTGCGTTTTGAGCTTCATAAACACATTTTCACAATAATATTAGATCGATTGTAGAGCGGCCTGGCAACTAAGTGATTAAGGCGTCTGACTTGAGATTCAAATGTCTCCGGTTCGATCCCTGTCTCGGCGGGGATTTTCATAAGCCCTAAACCCGATCTTCGCCACTGCCACAACTTGCTGTGTAAAGTGAAGCATCTGTGGAATGGTTTTCTACTGATTGTTTTAGATTCAACTTTAATTTCTGGCCGGATTCCGGATATGTACACGGGTTTCCCCGAATGCATAACTTCATGAAAATATTTTAGCATGGATCAAGTTGTGACAGAACGGCGAAGATCGTTGAGAAAGAACTTCCCCGAGAATACGTGAAATAACCAAAGGACATTGTGAAAATGATAGCATACGCCCATAAAAAGTGGTAGTTACGAGACGATATTGGCGCTGGTTGCTACATATTTAAACCTTGCGTGGAATCTACAAAGTACCTGGTTCCCCCATACACCACAATATCGACGTATACAATAAGGCAGCTCAAAAAGTCCAGAGAACCTTTGAAACTCTTATGATATCCAGGAAAAAATGGAATACTTACAGCGCTCCTTCTCCTTTAATTACACTCTGTAATTTGCCGTCAATGACAGTGGTCTGAAAAGTTATCGTCCTCTAGTGGCCTGTTAGCTCCATGGTGCATCGTTTTTCACATCGTTGGTATTCTCAGATTCTGGTCATAGATTATCTTAAAGACGAACAAATTTATTTCATAAGGTGACACTCTTCCAAAAGGCAATATTATATAAGCTGCCCACGTTCTAATGAGGCAGACAATTAAACCGATTTCCTGCAATGTTTCGCTTAAACTTCATCCCAGTTGGTTCTTTCTTTTTTTATGGGGTTTCGCCTCGCCGAAGTCCGGAGGCGCGAAAGTACAGGGGGCAAGGAACAGGAAGGAATTCGATCATGGCCTTCTGTAGAAACCTCCCTACATGAAACTACGAAAACTGAAATCTGGATGCCCGAACGGGGATTCGAACCCGCGTCCTCCCGAATGCGAAGCCAGAGCTTCGCCGCTCACCCACCACGCTCGGTAATCTTCCCATTTAGGATTCCCTTTATTGTTTCCGGCGAGATGTCTGTCAGATACGTCAGAAGCTCACAAAACATTGCTTGTGGAACAAATTGTATCCTTTTTAAGGTAATGATCGTGTTTATAGCTTGGTAAGACCATTACTCTTGGGAGAAAAACACAGTGTTAAACTTTTTACGAGCTGGAGATAATACATGCCTCTTAGAAGCAGACCTCAACGTGGGTGAGATAGGAAAGAAAGGGCTTATCATGAAGGTCAGGACCCAAAGCACGGCTCGCCACGTATTTTATACAGAACGATGGTGGGCTGGAGCGATTAAAACGGAAACCATATGAGATGCTACTACTAAGACGAAAATGCGCCTATGAATGTAACAATCTGACGAGCATGACATTAGTGTCCGACCGATACCGAACCTTCGGCCTCGGTCTCCGTTTCGGCCGAAACCGAAACCAAAACTAATTCAGACATTAAAATTTCTGTTGTGTATTGAAATTAAGTGTATTTTTACACATATACAAGCAGTTAACTCGCGTTAAATGAAATTAAAATAATTATTGAAGTATGTAACAAATATAATTCTTTATTTATGTTATATTAACGATTTAACGTGAAGAAAAGTAATAAACATATTAAAAACTTACTCTTGTAAGTAAACTTTGTCAAAAATCAACACTTAAATGTAAAGTACACTCATTAAGCTATTAATTGAGTATTTTAATTGTGTTCACAATATTTTTATGATTAATTTATTATTTTAACTAATAAAATATAATTACCAAGAGGTACGTACAAGATCTCAATAAATAATTCGTTTATTGAGTTTTTTATGGCGCACTTGGTGATTACCTAATTATCAGTCCCAACAAAGAAAGTAAATTATCTAATCATCAGTCTCAACAAAGATTACAATAATTAATTTGTACGACAATCAAGTATTTAATTTGAAAAACAGTTATAAAATCAAAAGAAAAAAAGAATTATTATTATTAGTGTAATAAATAATTTTAGTATTCGTGATGAAAAAGACTTATATTGTCCGGTAAGAAAAGCAGTTTTTTCTATATTTTCAGCAGGCAGATGTACGAGTGGTCTTATTGCTTAGTGGCTAAGGCATCTGATAGGGGATCGAATGGTTCTCGGTTCAAATGCCTTTATTGGCGGTGATTTTCGTGACCCTTAACCGAACTTCACCTCTGCCACAGCTTGGGGAGCGTGCATAAACCACGTAGCTCCATTTTTACCTCTTGTGAACCCCACGTCCCCCCCACGTAGCCCTGCGTGGGTTTTGCCTCTACCCCCCCCCCCCACGTTACACGTAACTTTCTTCCCTTTTGATCCCAGAAGACATTTTGTACTGTTTTCTCTTGTTAGACTATCGTAAATTACATACGGAGATAATTAACTGAGGGAAATAAATGTTCACATGCTGTTGTGAGTTCTAGCCCTCGTTTTAACTGTGAAAAATGTTATAAAATGAAAGCTACGTGGCCTGGCTCGCAAACCCCCCCTCTCCCCACGTAGCCTTCCAGCTGACCCCTCTCCCCCCTGGACCGAGCCACGTAGTTTGTGTACGGTCCCTTGCTGTGTAGTGTGAAGAACGCCAGAACGCTTCCTTGGTTCGGATTCCCCTCTACCCGGTAGGATTGCTGGGTTATGTTAAGGGGGCTGCGACAGAATGCGCAGACAAAAGAAACCTTTCCACCAGATCATTACGACCGCACAGAATTATTAGACTCTATTATACCAAGTACATTATACGGATATTTGTCCAGCGGCAATAAGCAGCTGCTCGCTTGGAACACGTAGGCGGCGCAGAAAGGTACCTTACGATCGCTTTTCTCAGGGTAGAATATGGTCTGCTGTTCGAGCAACAACACTATATATCGGCTTACGTCACAATAGTGGCTCTGACAGATAAGACTGAAATCTTTCTTCTAAAGAAGATTTTTATCTTCATATCAAGTTATCTCCATCTTATTAGAAGTATTATCCAGTGTATCCCAAAGACTCTCATTTTCTTGCTGTATGCTTGAGGGTGGCAACGTCTGTTCTGTAGAAACAGGGAACATTTTCTCCATCGCCGGTCAGTACTCAGTCAAAAATATATTATTTCTGTCGCAACATCTGCTTCATTGGAACTGAGATATTGGGATTTAATTCTTTGGTTCAGTATTGCCGCAGCAATCAATGAAGGATGCCTTTTTATAAAAGAGAATTTGATGTTCAAAGATTCATACAGTGAGTAGGTTTTTCACATTTGTCATCATCTTCGTTTTCAGATGCAACTTGCAGTTTGCGGGTTAACAGTGATATAAAAGGTATTACTACTGACGTGCAGGCGTCATCAATTTATAAATCAAGTATATCAAAACATCCATGAGGATCTTTATAACATACCATTCACTAGAGTAAAATCAACCTCACCATATTCAACACTGTACAAGTTGACTGCATTCTTTTGCTGTAAAAGCCTTTGTAACATCAAGTATGTGCTGCTCCTCCTCATATCGACAACTTGCACCAAAGTATGTTCTGGCAGTCCGCATTGTTTTTGGAATTCTGTCAATTTTCCGGTTACTTGCTCGCTATGGTTGAAATGGCCTTCGAGTTTTCTGCATTTCAAAAAATAAGTCTTTGGTTTCTTTGTCTGAAAATAGTGCGTGTTTGATCACCAAATGCAGCGTGTGTGCCACACAACGTATAGATTCATAGTGACCACGCATTGCGCGCATGTTTTCTGCACTGTCAGGTAGGAATTGAAAAATCTTACCGTTTAAAATCCATTCTTTCATCATCTCTATAAACTTTTGCCCAATGGATTTGCTGTTATGATTCTGTTCAAGGCGTTGATGATTCACAAAAAAATGAGCTGTAAAACTGAGAAGTTGGTCCAGAGATCAGTGGTAACACTCACCAATTCACCTTTTGCCATTAAAGTGTTTATTTAAATTGTTTGGTATTAATTTTCTCATATGTCTGTGGTATCAGTGATGTCTAAAATATTTTTCAGATTTCATCCGATATTTTTGAACTGTGTGCGGAAGTAAGTGAAATTGAATTGCCGCAATGCTTCGCCTTCCACCAAAGCTTAATTATTATGTCTATTATTGCCTTAATCCTTTTTGCAATTTCACGATTATCAGCCCATTGTACAAGTTTACATTTTGAGGTTAAACTCGAGAGCGTTGATTGAACAAGATTCATTTGGTCAGTACTCAATAATTTCAGTGAAACCTTTAAATCCATTCGTTTAATTTAACTTCATTTAAATATTTTTTCAATTCCTCTATTGCCAACTGTCGTTTTTACACCTGCATGTGTACCGCGCCATGAAACTTTGAAAAATGTTGCTTTACTCCAATGCAATGTTTGTTTATTGCGTTCTTTGCTTACCAATGGATATGATTTATTACAAATTTTGTAAACATCTTTAGATGTAGAGGTTTTCTCGAAAACCTGACAAATCGGATTTTTTTTTCTTTTTGTGACATTTTTACTTGAAACAAAAGAGTGTAAGATAAATAAATAATACCTCACAGATCAAATAAAACCACTGTAATAATGTAGGCATATGGCATTCATTCTAAATTCATCATCATCAGTATCACCATTATCATCAGACGTTACCGCTTTTGCGGGTCATCCTGCACATCATTCTAAATTAGGAAAATTAATTCAATAAACTATTAATTCCAACTACAAAAGAAAATTAACACGTACTAGCCTCCGAATTTACTATTCACATGGCGCAGTAAACGGGAAAGGGATACTACAAGGTGTAATCCAACAGCAATTATCTAAAAAAACAAATGTAGGTAAATAATGTGTGAATCAAACATAACCCCTTTTTACTTTTCATCATAAATATATCCGAGTTAATTACTCAATAGAAAAAACTTCAATACCTAATAAATGCCATTAAAATAGGTCAGAAGTAAAAATAAATAGTTACCTAACCACTCATTCAACACTATCACGCCGGTCGACAAACAGCTGGCGGCCACACGGGAGTCAGGAACTAACCCGATGTTAGCCGAACGACGCACGACAATTCACGAACACTGAGTTTCGGCCTATTTTTGGTCGAAACCGAATCTTCGGTCTGTCACTATACAAAATATGTTTCATGTGCTTAATTTACGAGTCATCATCTCTATTACCGCACAGTAGCGGATGCCAGGGGCGTAGCTAGTATAAGGCGGTGCAGTACACAGGGGCCCTCACGCTCAGGGGGCCCCTGAGTTCACCTCAGGGGGCCCACGGGCCTTCAGAGCAAATGGGCGACCCCTTTTTCTTCTTTTTTTTAGCTCTGAGGGCCTTGTGAACCTAGATACGCTACTGCTCAGGGGGTCCCAAGCACAGCTCAGAGGCCCCCAAGCTCAGCACAGAGGGCCCCCAAGCTAGGCTCAGGGGGCCACTAGCAGCAACTTGGCAGAGCTAAAATATAAGTCGCCCATCTGGCCTGAGGGCTCAAAATAATTTTATTTTGCACCGGGGCCCTTGTTGACCTAGCTACGCCACTCACTGATGCTTTACAGTTTTGTATAAATTATTAAATATAAGGTAACACATGTGTTGAATCCAAGAACGGCGTTCTAAACGGTGTTCTTCTGAATTTTAATTTGAATTACAAATACGACCTACATACAGCTAAAATTGTTTGATGAAAAAAATATACAAAGAGTATAAGAAACGATCGTCTTCTTGTTATTGCCACCACGTCTGTCTTGTGTGTTTTTAATTACAGCGCTTCAGTAAATATCGTTACAGAAAGCAGAGTTATTCTTTTCGGTCCGCTAAACAGGCCCAGTGAGTCGCCTCCTTTTAGTCCTTGGACCGAAAAATATTTCCTTACCTTGGCGACTGAGCCTCTCGGCAAAAGATCCTTTGTGAATCTGGCACGCACAAAAGTCACAGAAATGTTATTTACTGAAGTGAATACATCTCATTGTCAGTTGATGAATACTGGAAAATAATCATGTTAATTACTACATTGTTTAACAAATAAATTATTATTATTATTTTTTTTAATAGTCTCAAAATGTACACGTCCTGATAAAAAAAGTAAAGCATCCAGACGGGAAGGAGGAAACGAAATAAAACTTTACGGTTTGAGTGCTTATGTGATGTTTTTTTTTTCAGTGATTACACACTAGTAAAATTTACGTAGAACTTAGCAGTATGAGACCACTTATCATAATGACGTTGCACTCCCTCTGGCCAGAATGCATGCATCGATTCGGTTCAGAAGGCTGTCATAAGGCCGTTGTATCCTAAACTGAGGCAAGCAAGCCCAAACTTTTGTAAATGGTCCCAGATATACTGGATACTGGCACTGGGACTGAGTTGACTTCCGAGCTTGGATAATACATGTTCTATCGGGGAGAGATATGGGGATCTTGCTGGCCACTGGAGGTTTTATCCTCATCAGAATAATCCTATCACTTAACCGTTCACAGTAACTCACCTGTTACCCTACCCTCTTGTTCATTCCAAATCCCACACCAGTGGCGCCGCAGACAGCTTGTAAGCTAATTACCCATTTTGCTCAGGCAAACGTCCCTCCTGATACTATTGCTTCGTATGTTGTAATGTATTCTCACAATACAGGGTGTT
Organism: Vandiemenella viatica; assembly: GCA_031002005.1. Taxonomy (NCBI): domain Eukaryota; kingdom Metazoa; phylum Arthropoda; class Insecta; order Orthoptera; family Morabidae; genus Vandiemenella; species Vandiemenella viatica. The sequence continues at coordinate 30,028,267 of CM061918.1, forward strand.
TCAAAAAGGACTTTACAACTTTGAAAATTCATTTAAATTTTATGAAACAAGGTACAGAGGTGGTTTTGGTGTTGTTTTAAAGGAAAACACTTCAAGTTTTGACTCGCATAGTACGCTAGTGCCTAATCGCACCGCACAAGCGCTAGCGGCAGTTACGTTAAAGATGGCTGCCTTCACTGGACCCGAGCGTGCTAGCTGTGTGTTTTGTTTTGAAGAATCGAAGTCTGCGACAATAGTTCAGCGTAATTTTAGTACCAAGTACGCTAAAGATCCTCCTAGTAGGCCTACAATTTATGAGTGGCATAGATGTTTTGTAGAAATAGGGTGTTCAGTAAAACATAACAAATCCTCAGGTCGTCCAAGCATATGCGACGAGGTCGTTGATCAAGTGAGAAAAAGTTTTGTCAACAGCCCTACGAAATCGACCCGGCGTGCATCTCGTGAGCTGCAAGTCCCACATACGACGGTTTGGTGTGTGTTGAGAAAACGTTTTCATTTGAAACCATACCGATATTCGCTTTTACAAGCAATTAAAGACACTGATAAGATTGCACGTAGAAACTTCTGTGTGGATATGTTAAATCGAGTGGATGATGATGAACATTTCTTGGACAACATAATCTTTTCTGACGAGTCAACTTTTCACTTAAGTGGCAAGGTTAACACACATAACTGTAGGATTTTGGGCAGTGAAAATCCACATGAAACATTACAACATGTTAGTGATAGCCCTAAAGTGAACTTTAATGTGCGTTGAGCAAGAGGAAAATGTACGGCCCCTTTTTTTTTCCAAGAGAGAACCATCAACGGGATAGTGTACCTTGATATGTTGCAACAATTTTTGATACCACAGATCGATGAGCATGACCGAGAACGAAATGTTTTCTTTATGCAAGATGGCGCACCACCACACTATCTGACTGACGTCCGAAATTTTCTCAATGACCGCTTTCCAGGTCAATGGATTGGCCGTGATGCGCCAATTGCATGGCCCCCCGTTCCCCAGACCTGACACTGCTAGATTTTTTCTTCTGGGGTTTCATAAAAGATATGGTGTACGTACCTCCTTTGCCGGCCACTCTACCTGAACTTAGAGCAAGAATTTACGCTGTTGCTGAGCAAGTTACATCTGAAATGCTAGTGCGAGTCTGGGAAGAAATCGACTACCGATGGGATGTCTGCAGAATAACCAACGGAAGCCACATAGAACATCTTTAGTTTAAGGTAAAAAAACTTAAAGTGTTTTCCTTTAAAACAAAACCAAAACCAGCTCTGTACCTTGTTTCATAAAATTTATAAGAATATAAAGTCCTTTTTGAAACACCCTGTATAATGTTTCATTTTACTGTGTAAGACTTGGAACTTATTCGTAGTTAGGTTCAACTTTCTGTATTTGTCCGTTATTCGGGTTTGTGGGAGGAAAAAAACCTTTATTCTAATGAGCTGATATCTTCACTGTGGCGTGTCTTTTTTCCATCCGCCTGAATAATCTTGTGATCTGTAATTTCGTACATGTGAAACAGGTTAATTTCCGAGAGAATCTCATCTCCTACTATCTTGATTATGCTCAAGCTTTACGGAGCTCTGTTAGTTACACTAGCATCTGCCAGACCTGTTGCCAGCTCGGCGCATTCTGTTGTTTGTGTCAGACATTTGTCAGCGCAGCCGACGTTTCCAGGGAACTCCCTAGCGTTGCATCATCGCAATATCGCAGGTGCTTGCTTTCGCTACACAAGCGTCCCTTGCTGTACCTGGAACACACCAAGGAGGACGCAGGATCGAATCCCCGCCTAGTCATCCCGATTTTGGTTTCCCAAATGGCGAGATAGTTCCTTCAAACGGTCAGGGCCGAATTACTTCCCGTTCCTTGCTCCTAGAACTCTTCCGCCTGTAATAACCTCAACGCCAACGAGGAGTAAAGCCATAAGAAATAAGAAAGCTTGTAGGGAGAAAGATCACAGCACTGACTAAAAGAGAGTTTCTTGATATCCTTCATTTACGGACGTTAATCATACATAGCTATGGGAGATATTTCATTTCCTGGTTCCCTGCTATGAAGAGTGCGGTTCACTTGTTCCCGTCTATTTCCAAAAATTCGTTAAGTAGTTTTGTTATTCCTCTCGTCTACTGCTGTCGATACTCCGGCGCTTGATTAAAAATTTGGCGGAATTTTTTAATTTCGGTACTCATAGTTTGATACCATACTGAAAGCATTTTAGAAGTTGCGAATTTTGCTTTCTCATTTTTACCCAAATATAAACTATCCTGGCATTGGTCGCCATATTTAAGCTTATCTTGAAGCGGCAGCCATATGTAAGCTATCCTGAAATTGGATGACGACGTGATATTTAGAGGAGATCAGCCCAAAATCTCCTCTTTCAACATATTCATGCTGTTGGCTCGGATAAACAAATTTACAGGTATTTTGTTATAGTCTGCAAATGAGAAACTCACTGTTCCTGTAGAAATATTGGAGAATTCAATTAACAACGCTCATTGACACATCTTCTAAGACACTTATGTTACATTGACACAAGTTTCCCATACATCTATCTCGAATTTCTATTTTAGCTTGTGTGCGAAGAGGCTGTGATCGTGGCACACAATCTTCTCGAAGCTGCACGACACACCGGCTGCCTTCTGCTCTGCCAGGCGACAATACCGGCGCCCAACCAACAATCATTGCCGACCAGCTGTGCTGCCAGTGCTGCCAGCTACTTGGCTTTGAATATCCGTAGATGGCAGCTAAAATTTCCGTAGATTTGGTACAAAAGTCCGGAGACTCGCTATTTGAAAGACTGAAACAATAATTACTAAAGACAGAGTTATTTACAGGTCTTTAAAATTACGAGAATAATATTCTACATTGAAAGTAAGAAATATCTCTGAACATATTTTATACATCGTCACTTTCATTACTGCTGCTGCTATGCCTAGTAATTTTTTAATTGTGCCACAGTGACCATACTGTTTCTTTGTTGACATTAAATTTAGCATATTTTCTGAAACGGGAAATGTTAAAAACTGCTGCCCTTTTCACTCTCAGATATTGGTTAAGCCTTCTCGGAAGGCACTGCTTAGCAATACCGTGCCAACGAGCGTGTCACCTTGCATAAAGAGTGTGGTGATAGTTTTGTGGTACGGTCTTTTAAGATCTATAAAAATTGTAACCAAACAAAATATGAGCTATATTTCAATCGTTGGTTCACACGAACGGTTGCAAGGAAACGATTCACGGTTACTGACAATTCTGTAAAGCATTAACACTATATGCTCAAAGTTTAACAAAACACCAATATAAGGAAAAATCATCAAATCATAAAAAGTGTCAAAAGTCCGTAGATATTTTAAGAAAATCCTAAAATCCTAAATTGTCATAAAAATCCGTAGATCTACGGATAAATCAGTAGAAATTGCAGAGCTGCCCTGAGTCAAGAATTGTTACTTTAATATAACAACACTATGCTACCTCGGTTACTAGTCTCTGGAAACCAAACATCACTGTAAATCAAGTTTCAAACATTAATACAATTATTTAGGATACTTATATCTAATAAATGTTACATAATTCAATAATAATAAAAAATTAAAAATAATAATAAAAATGATTTAGAATTAGTGATGATGTGTTACAAATATGAAATTTCTTTTGACACTTCACTCTCAGAATAGCTTCAAGTAGCGGAAATACGTGATGGAAGTGACGTCATTGGATAGTGAAAGATGCTATCGTAATGTGAGATAAATCCACTTAGATCATAAAATAGGAAGGAATAGCCATTAAAATTGAACTTGTCAACTATTCTCAGTCACATAACAACCTAATCATGAAGCTCGTTGAGACGAATCCAGCAATTACGTGCTCAAAGTAAGCGGCGCCAACGATATCGGGGAATACACTTTACTTGTATTAGGTACAATAATAGCCAACCAGTTGCTTAAATTTTTGATTTATTAATCTTAACTGCAGTTTCGACAAACATAAGCTTGTCTTCTTCTGAAGTACATTTAGAGTAAGTAGTAATCCTGTTTGAAATTGTTGACATAGTGCAGGTTCGCACTAAAATGACAGAAGTTGTATATTGCCCCCTTCTATGAACCCCTAAATGTACTTCTGAAGAAAACAAGCTTGTGTTTGTCGAAACTGCAGTTAAGATTAATAAATTAAAAATTTAAGCAACTGGTTGGCTATTATTGAACCTAATACCAGTTTCACCGTTGCTGTAACGCAGCCATGCTCAAGATTTTACACTTCACTTGATTAGTAGAGGAATTAGAGTAACTAGTAATTTTTTTCTTATTATCATTACCACAAAGAGATTCTACTATTCTTAGAATATGAGTGAATGGTACCAGTATAAAATGAGAAAGTTCATTTAAAATATTTATTGCACACTTTATACTCCAGTGGGGCCTATCATCTTATATCGAAGACCTCAACCATGCAGATAATCTTTGTGAACTCGCCCAAAAATTCCAAAACATGTCAGCGGAAACGGAATTGATAAAATAGGAATCCAAAGATTCTTCTTCAATGATTGCCATTGCCATATCCGAATTTAGGCGTTTACCATGGGGGGTGTGTACCCATCCTTGATAACATATCAGGATGAACCAACTTAGGTGGTTTCCCATTGTAACACTGTTCGTAAATGTTGTTATAAGTGTGGATGGCTGTGATAGTGTCAGAGTAGAGAGTTGTAATTGAGAAAAGAAGAGTGTCCATAAACTACGTGGCACGGTCTAGGGGCGGAGGGATCGGGTATTATTTGTCACAGTTACAATAAGTTACAGAATGTGGATATTTATTTCCGTCATATAATTATTTCCGTATGTAATGTAATTTAGATATCCTCAATACTGGCAGTGCTGCTCATGCGTGTGACTTGTAGTCATAGCGTTGGGTTGCACGCGGCTGGCGCATTGGAACTAACCGACACACGACGACGCATTACGATTAGAAAAAAATTAGACATTGCCCTACCAAGAATCAAATTCGCTTAAAGCTGTCAGCCGGGATTCTCAAAAGCGGTGACAATCCGTATTGTTTTGATGCTTTGAAGTAAAGCTGTTTTGACTAGAATCGCCCGCGTATAACCACACCGCTCGTTGATAAAATAATACTAACTTTTTCTGTCAAGTGAATTTTAGTGCAACTTTATTTATAGAACTCGCTGAAATGTTGTTTCAAGTTCAAAGTGCGGTTTGATGTGGCGATCTACAGTAAATTTTTCGAAAATCTTTTCACTATCCAATGAGATATAGAAATCTTTCAAGCAGATCAAAGAATCATTCCCTGATAGTGTAAAAAGAAAGGAAACAGAACTGCAATGAAAGAAAAAAATGCATCTTTCCTTAGTTTTTTTTTATGCTGCAGGTAAAGTTTGTTCTATTTTATCAGTTAATCAACAATGGTGAATGAGGTAGGGAGAAAGGAACCACGACTGTACCTGAAAAAAAGGTTTTTCGCCATAACTGACCATATTTTGTAGCAGCGGCTAATGTCAACATTTCATTCAAAATATTTATAATGATAGAAAAGTACATAGGAGCCACGCAGTTTATGGACGCTCCCTTAAACACCTAATATTAAGGTTAACTGTGGTCATGGTCATCTTTTCCATACCATGCACTACTGCCAATTCTTCCACCAACATCAACATAGCCATCAAAGCCTTTCACAATCCAAGCACTCTCATGACCCAGCTACTTTCTTTCAATGACTCCCATTCCTGGTTATCTATCTAATGCATTTTGCTAAAGTTTCCGAAAAAAAAAAATTCCCTCTCTTGTACTCCTTCCAATCTCTGAATTTTATTCCGATTCTACATCACCATATTCGGGCAGTAAGCTGGCCATATCACTTGTACATCACTTTTCTGACAGCTCATCACCCTATCCAATTAAAAAGAAAGCATTTTGAAAATATCTCCTACCACCTGCCCAAATGAATTTCACTATCAAATGTTACGCCAACTTAAAGTCTTTAACAAGCAATCCCCTTTCCATCCTGAAATCGTAAATATCATTTTGCTTTTTTTATTTGTGTTGATTCTTATTTACATTTATCATACATACCCTGTCCAGGTCACCCTGCAGCTGTTCACAGTCCTATTTACTTTTATCCTAATAATATACGACTAGGTATGATCCCGCGACCGTATTTTGAGTATGGTAACGAGTTTAGAACAGTTACAAATTTTTCGTGATATATGACACGATTAAAACTAATGTTCGAAGCACAAATACACAAAAAGTCATAATGAAGAAAGTGCAGCTAAGGTGAACGCACACAAATCACAAAAGACAGTACAGGATAAACCACGTAGCAGAACTTGGTGAATGTTTGGCGCCCAACGGCCTGGGGGAAAGGGGAGGGGGAAGTGGGGGACTCGAGGATATGTGTAAAAATGTTTAAGCCTCAAATAAGTTATGAATGATAAACCACCCATCGTCCAACAGAAAGACGTACAGCTTGACAAAAGAAGAGTAGAAACGGAACTAAATTGTTGTTTTCTTATGGCAGCCGACCTATTCTGAAACTAGCACCTTTTGTGTAGACATTGCTTATTATGTTTTCTGATTTAAATTTTGTGATGGTTATGGTTTTCTAAATGCGTTTCAATTGACGAAAAAATAATTTAAGTATAGGAAGTGGCGCCCGTAAATTTTCTACTTTCTTTTTTGGCCGTGCTATAGTAGTTATTTCAAGAGCGAACGCTGGGCACACCGTAATTATGTAGTGCAAGTTTCACAACAATGCAATACCAGAGTAATTTCTTAATATTGTCTTCGAGCTGTTCGTACAATCCCTACCTCATTAGATTAGAAGCGTGCGGGCGTAGGGATTTTTTTTTTTTTTTTTTTTTTTTTTTTTTTTTTTTTTTTATGCCAATAGATTTGGGCTAAAAAAATTAACATGAAATACGTACTAATGTTTTACAAGTTTTAAATTCTATGAGTTAAAGTGAAAACTAGCAGAACGAGAAGCACTGAAGTATGAGATAAACTAATTATTTTGCTCATAAAGTGTCTCACAATATGACACCTACTTTTTATTTTGTAATTCGATAGAAGACTACCAGAAGAAACATTGTTTGTGAAGATATTAGACCTCGTCACTAGTTTTTAGGCTCAGTTTCCTCAGTCATGATTCATTTTAGTAGTTTATTTTCTATTTTATACAGATGAAAGTAACCAATATGAGTAGCAGATCTAGAGATACAGGTACCCAATATGCTTCTGGAACCTCAAAGCGTAAAGCAAAATATAAAAAAAAAAACAGCTGATACATTAAAAACATGTCACCTGTCTGAGTTTTTTAATGTTCTTAATCTGAATCTAAAGAAATTGAAATAGAGAACACAGAAGTAGCATCCCATTATACAAATGATGATGGTACTAAGTAGGGAGGACTTGTCTTTCCTGGGACAAAAGATCTTAAGCCGGCCCCGGAAGAGACTCCACTCGTCCGCGTGACGTCACAGTTGGATGGCGGGAAATTCTAATGGACCAATGGCGGCCAAGGTCGTATGACGTCACACGTTAGTTCCTCGACCTGTCGCACAGATGGCGGTAGCTGCCGGGCTTGCGCATATGTTAGTTCCCCGATCTGCGGATAGATGGCACCATCTCCCAAGGGCTTAATTTCTTTGGGCGCAGATATTCCACACCGCCCACCCAAGCTATTTCTGTTCTGGAATGCGCGCGTTGTGAAATGTGTACACTGTTTCAACACACCTACGGAAATACCCACTCGATTGTTTGCTTTTGCGAAATGTGTACTCTACCAGTTGTGCAAGCGGTATCTCTTGTGTAAGCGCGGAGTGAGAGGCTCCATGCGACGCTATAAAAGGAGCGCCCGTGGCCAGCTCTGGCTCTGTACCATTGCGAACCTTGCCGTGTGCGCTTCTAGCAGTTACCGCAGTGTGTGTTTCTCGCAGTCTTCAACACAATGTCTCAGTCTTATGAAGGTAATAAGTTATAATAATAATTATTATATGTGTGTGTGTTTGTGTGTATGTATCAGTGATACTAAAGATGAATTTTATTTTACAGAGCTCCCAGTTCTATCTGCTGCCGATGTGGAAGAGTACCTCGCAAACAGTAAGCTAATTTCCTTATTGTTAGTAGTATTAGTTTAAATTATTATTATTATTAAGACTAATTTTTCTTTTTCCCTGTTTCAGATCTACAACAGATCTCACCGCTGTTTAGCGATGATTTAGATAATGGTAAGTTTTTGTATCTAAACTGGAATATTTTTGCTGTAGATGTTTACTTGTTGCATACTATAATTTATTTTCTATTGTAGAACCACGAGTTGTCTCAACTCCGGAGCTGCTGTTGCTATACAATTTTTCTGGAGGTATGTATTTGACTGTAATTAATTTTTTTTAATTTCTCGTGCGTGTGTTGATACTAAAAGAAAATTAATTTGTTCTGTTGCAGAGCCTGTGAATGCTACTGATGGTTCTGACAATAATTTTGCAAGGGGTAAGTACTTTATATATTTCTTGCTGTAGATAATATTGTTTGATTTTTTTTCTGTAACCAACTAAAATGTTTTTTTGCAGAGCCTGTAAATGCTACTGATGTTTCTGATAATAATTTTGGAAGGGGTAAGTAGTACTAGATATTTCTTGCTGTAGATAATATTGTTTGATTTTTTTTCTGTAACCAACTAAAATTTTTTTTTGTTGCAGAGCCTATGAATGCTACTGATGTTGCTGGCAATAATTTTGGAAGGGGTAAGTAGTACTAGATATTTCTTGCTGTAGCTAATATTGTTTGATTTTTTTTCTGTAACCAACTAAAAAATTTTTCTGTTGTAGCTTCAGCTAGCTGTGTCAATGCATCCTCCGAGCTGACTAGGTATTTTGCCAATTGTAAGTTAAAAAACTTTTT
>CM061918.1:30038173-30240276 GCA_031002005.1 Vandiemenella viatica
CTAGAGTGTCTGAGGAAAACCACGGAAAACCTCAGACAGGATGGCCAAACCGGGTTTGACCCCGGTCCTCCAGAATGGCAAGTAGCAGTGCGAAATCGCACTGCCCAAGCCTCGGTTTGAGTGCTTATGTGATGTTTCTTTCAGTGATTACACACTAGTAAAATTTACGTAGAACTTAGCAGTATGAGACCACTTATCATAATGACGTTGCACTCCCTCTGGCCTGAATGCATGCACCGATTCGGTTCGGAAGGCTGTCATAAGGCCGTTGTATCCGGAACTGAGGCAAGCAGGCCCAAACTTTTGTAAATGGTCCCAGATATACTGGATACTGGCACTGGGACTGAGTTGACTTCCGAGTTTGGACCATACATGTTCTATCTGGGAGAGATATGGGGATCTTGCTGGCCACTGGAAGTTTTATCCTCGTCAGAATAATCCAATCACTTAACCGTTCACAGTAACTCACCCGTTACCCTACCCTCTTGTTCATTCCAAATCCCACACCAGTAACGCCGCAGACAGCTTGTAAGCTAATTACCCATATTCCTCAGGCAAACGTCCCTCCTGATCCTATTGCTTCGTATGTTGTATGTTGTATGTTGTAACACAATACAGGGTGTTTCAAAAAGGACTTTAAAACTTTGAAAATTCATATAAATTTTATGAAACAAGGTACAGAGCTGGTTTTGGTGTTGTTTTAAAGGAAAACACTTCAAGTTTTGACTTGCATAGTCCGCTAGTGTCTAATCGCACCGCACAAGCGCTAGCGGCAGTTACGTTAAAGATGGCTGCCTTCACTGGACCCGAGCGTGCTAGCTGTGTGTTTTGTTTTGAAGAATCGAAGTCTGCGACAACAGTTTAGCGTAATTTTAGTACCAATTACGCTAAAGATCTTCCTAGTAGGTCTACAATTTATGAGTGGCATAGATGTTTTGTTGAAACAGGGTGCTCAGTAAAACATAAAAAATCCTCAGGTCATCCAAGCACATCTGACGAGGTCGTTGAGCAAGTGAGAAAAAGTTTTGTCAACAGCCCTAAGAAATCGACCCGGCGTGCATCTCGTGAGCTGCAAGTCCCACATACGACGCTTTGGTGTGTGTTGAGAAAACGTTTTCATTTGAAACCATACCGATATTCGCTTTTACAAGCAATTAAAGACACTGATAAGATTGCACGTAGAAACTTCTGTGTGGATATGTTAAATCGAGTGGATGATGATGAACATTTCTTGGACAGCATAATCTTTTCTGACGAGTCAACTTTTCACTTAAGTGGCAAGGTTAACACACATAACTGTAGGATTTGGGGCAGTGAAAATCCACATGAAACATTGCAACATGTTCGTGATAGCCCTAAAGTGAACGTTTTTTGTGCGTTGAGCAAGAGGAAAATGTACTGCCCCTTTTTTTTCCAAGAGAGAACCATCAACGGGATAGTGTACTTTGATATGTTGCAACAATTTTTGATACCACAGATCGATGAGGATGACCGAGAACGAAATGTTTTCTTTATGCAAGATGGCGCACCACCACACTATCTGACTGACGTCCGAAATTTTCTCAATGACCGCTTTCCAGGTCAATGGATTGGCCGTGATGCGCCAATTGCATGGCCCCCCGTTCCCCAGACCTGACACCGCTAGATTTTTTCTTCTTGGGTTTCATAAAAGATATGGTGTACGTACCTCCTTTGCCGGCCACTCTACCTGAACTTAGAGCAAGAATTTACGCTGCTGCTGAGCAAGTTACATCCGAAATGCTAGTGCGAGTCTGGGAAGAAATCGACTACCGATGGGATGTCTGCAGAATAACCAACGGAAGCCACATACAACATCTTTAGTTTAAGGTAAAAAAAACTTGAAGTGTTTTCCTTAAAAACAAAACCAAAACCAGCTCTGTACCTTGTTTCATAAAATTTATATTAATTTTCAAAGTTGTAAAGTCCTTTTTGAAACACCCTGTATAATGTTTCATTTTCCTGTGTAAGACTTGGAACTTATTCGTAGTTAGATTCAACTTTCTGTATTTGTCCGTTATTCGGGTTTGTGGGGGGAAAAAAAACCTTTATTCTAATGAGCTGATATCTTCACTGTGACGTGTCTTTTTTCCATCCGCCTGAATAATCTTGTGATCTGTAATTTCGTACATGTGAAACAGGCGTATTTCCGAGAGAATCTCATCTCCTACTCTGTTGATTATGCTCAAGCTTTTCGGAGCTCTGTTAGTTACACTAGCATCTGCCAGACCTGTTGCCTACTCGGCGCATTCTGTTGTTTGTGTCAGACATTTGTCAGCGCAGCCGACGTTTCCAGGGAACTCCCTAGCGCTGCATCATCGAAATATCGCAGGTGCTTGCTTTCGCTGTACAAGCGTCTCTTGCTGTACCTGGAACACTATAACCCATATGGCCTGCCTCTCAAGGACCAAGGAGGACGCAGGATCGAATCCCCGCCTAGTCATCCCGATTTTGGTTTCCCAAATGGCGAGATAGTTCCTTCAAACGGTCAGGGCCGAATTACTTCCCGTTCCTTGCTCCTAGAACTCTTCCGCCTGTAATAACCTCAACGCCAACGAGGAGTAAAGCCATAAGAAACAAGAAAGCTTGTAGGGAGAAAGATCACAGCACTGACTAAAAGAGATTTTCTTGATATCCTTCATTTACGGACGTTAATCATACATAGCTATGGGAGATATTTCATTTCTTGGTTCCCTGCTATGAAGAGTGCGATATACTTGTTCCCGTTTATTTCCAAAAATTCGTTAAAGTAGTTTTGTTATTCCTCTCGTCTACTGCTGTCGATATCCGGCGCTTGATTAAAAATTTGGCGGAATTTTTTAATTTCGGTACTAATAGTTTGATACCACACTGAAAGCATTTTAGAAGTTGCGAATTTTGCTTTCTCACTTTCACCCAAATATAAACTATCCTTGCAATGGTCGCCATATTTAAGCTTATCTTCAAGTGGCAGACATATGTAAGCTATCCTGAAATTGGATGACGACGTGATATTTAGAGGAGATCAGCCCAAATTCTCCTCTATCAACATATGCAAGCCGTTAGCTCGCATGAACAAATTTAGAGGTATTTTATCATAGTCTGCAAATAAAAAACTCACTGTTCCTGTAGAAATATTGGCGTATTCAATTAACAACGCTGATTGACACATCTTCTAAGACACTTATGTTACATTGACACAAGTTTCCCATACATCTCGAAAGTTATTTTAGCTTCTGTGCGAAGAGGCAGTGATCGCGGCATACAATCTTCTCGAAGCTGCACAACACACTGGCTGCCTTGCGCACTGCCAGGCGAGAATGCCGGCGCCCAGCCAACAATCATTGCCGACCAGCTGTGCTGCCCTGCGTCAAGGATTGTTACTTAAATATAATTTAATTTTATTTTATTGCAATGGAGCACAGGCTCCGGTGGCAATTTCCCTACACACCCATCTTCCCCCTATCCTGCACCTACCTACAGGTACATTTGCCCTCTACAAATTTTATCTTTAAATTCTTTCAAAGTTTTCGGTAAATTATTCATCATTTCTCTTGGTAACTCATTCCAATAACAACACTATGCTACTCTGGAAACCAAACATCATTACAATTCAAGTTTCAAACACTAATACAATTCCTTAGAATACTTATATCTAATAAATGTTACATAATTCAATAATAATAATTTTAAAATAATAATAAAAATTATTGGGAATTAGTGATGATGTATTACAAAGGTGACATTTCTTATGACAATTTACACTGAGAATGGCTTCATGTAGCGGAAATACGTGGCGGAAGTGACGTCATCGGATAGTAAAAGATACTATCGTAATAACAGAAAAATCCACTTAGATCTTGAAAAAGGGAGAAATAGCCATTAAAATTGAACTTGTCTCTTATTCTCAGCCATATAACAACCCAATCATGAAACTCGTTGAGACGAATCCTGCAATTACGTGTTCCGAGTAGGCGCCAACGATATCGGGGAATACACTCGTATTAGGTACAATGTAGCCAACCAATTGCTTAAATTTTTGATTTATTAATCTTAACTGCAGTTTCGACAAACATAAGCTTGCCTTCTTCAGAAGTACATTTAGGGGTTCATAGACGGGTGCAATATACAACTTCTGTCATTTTAGTGCGAACCTGCACTATGTCAACAATTTAAAACAGGATTACTACTTAGTAATAGAGAGAAAAGGATACACGACTATACCTGAAAAAAGATTTTTCGCCATAACTGAACATATATTGTAGCAGCGGCTAGTGGCAACATTTCATTCAAAATATTTATAATGATAGAAAAGTACATAGGAGCCACGCAGTCTATGGACGCTGCCTTAAACACCTAATACAGTATTAGGGTTAACTTTGGTCATGGTCATCTTTTCCATACCATGCACTACTGCCAATTCTTCCACCAACATCAACAAAACAATCAAGCCTTTCACAATCCGTGCACTCTCTGGACCCAGCTACTTTCTTTCAATGAGTCCCATTCCTGGTTATCTATCGTAATGCGTTTTGCTATAGTTTCCGAAAAAAATAATAATTTCCCTCCCTTGTACTCCTTCCAATCTCTATACATCACCATATTCGGCCAGTAAGCTGGCCATGTCACTCTATGTCACTTGTACACCACTTTTCTGACAGGTCATCACCCTATCCAATAAAAAAGGCATTTTGAAAATATTTCCTACCTCCTGCCCAAATGTATTTTACTGTTAAATGTTATGTCAACTTAAAGTCTTTAACAAGCAATTCCCTTTCCATCCTCAAATCGTAAATATCATTTTGCTTGTTTATTTGTGTTGATTCTTATTTACATTTATGTTCATCCTACATTGACCTACCCAGCTACATACCCTGTCCAGGTAACCCTGCAGCTGTTCACAGTCATGATCTAGTTTTTATCCTAATAATCCTAGGTATGACCGTATTTTCAGTATGGTAGCGAGTTAAGAACAGTTCCAGATTTTTCGTGATATATGTCACGATTAAAACTAATGTTATTAGCAAGTCTGTTTAGGTAAGTAACTGCAAAGACATAACTTGCCGGAACACTGTGTTCAAGACACAAATACACAAAAAGTCATAATGAGGAAAGTGCAGCTAAGGTGAACGTACATAAATCACAAAAGACAGTACAGGATAATCCACGTAGCAGGACTTGGCAAATGTTGGGGCCCACGGCATGGGGGAAGGGGGGGGGAAGGGGGGAGAAGGGGGGAAGGGGGGGGACTTTAGGGTATGCGTAAAAATGTTTAAGCCTCAAATAAGTTAGGAATGATAAACCACCCATCGTCCAACAGAAACACATACAGCTTGACAAAGAAGAGTAGAAGCGTAACTAAAATGTTGTTTTCTTATGGCAGCCGACCTAGTCTGAAACTAGTACCATTTGTGTAGACATTGCTTATTATGTTTTCTGATTTAAATGTTGTGATGGTTACGGTTTTCTAAATGCATTTCAATTGACTCCAAAAATCATTTAAGTATAGGAACTGGCGCTCGTAAATTTTCTACTATTTTTTTTTTTTTTTTTTCGCCGTGGTATAGTAGTTATTTCAAGAGCGAACACCGTAATTATGTAGTGCAATTTCACAACACTGCAATACCAGGGTAATTTCTTAATATTGTCTTCGAGCTGTTCGTATAATCCTACCTCATTAGACGCGTGTGTGCGTAGTTTTTTTTTTTTTTTTTTTTTTTTTTTTTTTTTTTTTTTGCCAATAGATTTAAGATAGAAAAATTAATATGAAATCAATTCTGATGTTTTACAAGTTTTAAATTCTATGAGTTAAAGTGAAAACTAGCAGAACGAGAAGCACTGAAGTATGAGATAAACTATTTGTTTTGTTCATAAAGTGTCTCACAATATAACACCTACCGGTACTTTTTATTTTGTAATTCGATAGAAGACTACCAGAAGAAACATTGCTTGTGAAGATATTAGACCTCGTCACTAGTTTTTAGGCTCAGTTTCCTCAGTCATGATTTATTTTGGTAGTTTATTTTTTATTTTATAAAGATGAAAGTAACCAATATGAGTAGCAGATCAAGAGATACAGGTACCCACTACGCTTCTGGAACTTCAAAGCGTAAAGCAAAAGATGAAAAAAAAAAATAATAGCTGATACATCAAAAACATGTCACCTGTCTGAGATTTTTAATGTTCTTAATCTGAATCTAAAGAAATTGAAATAGAGAACACAGAAGTTGCATCCCATTACACAGATGATGATGGTACTCAAGAAACTTCACTAGGGCCAATAACCAATTACTACTGCCTATATAGTCACCATTACTACAAGTCATACTGCACTTCAACGGACAGGGACAGCAAGTTATCAAAGAGAGCTCGAAAGCGTTCACATACTTGCGATATTACTACCTCTTCTAAGGTAAAAACGAAACAAAAGTAAAATTTTCTCCAGTTACATTGGTGAATAGTCGTTCAACTTTGATGGAAATTATTGGATTGCAAAAGGAAATAGCGAAGTGCAGCCAGCTTATACAGCAGACAGCAATTTTTTGTCTTAGAAAAAAGTATATGACAGTAAAAATAAACCAAGTTTTTATTCGAGGTCATTTTTCACATAAGGGAGCGTGCTCAAAACAACTAAGCTCCATTTTGGCCTACTGTGAATCCCCCCTCCCCCTCACGTAGCCCTACGTGGCTTTTGCCTCTACCCCCCCCCCCCCTCCACATAGCTTTTTTCCGTTTTGATTTTAGAAGACATTTTATACTGTTTTCTCTCGTCAGACGATTGTAAATTATATAAAAAGATAATTAACTGAGGGAAATAATTATTCACAAGCTGTTGTGTGTTCTATTCCTCATTTTAACTGTAAAAAATGTTATGAAATTAAAGCTACGTGGCCTGGCTCGGAACGCCCTCCCCCCCCCCCCCCCCACGTAGCCCACCGTAGCCTTCCAGCCAAACCCTTCCCCCCCCCCCCCCTGGACCGAGCCACTTGGTTTGTGCACGCTCCCTAAGGACATAAACTTACCGATAAAATTCACGTTATTGTGTTATTCGGAAACTGAAGGAAAACTTTTTTTGTTTTGTTTGCAAAGTAACAGATTCACTAAAGACGGATTATTAAGCATATTTTGTTGAAAAGACATTAAGATAGCAGTTTCTATACACAAACCATAATTTCGCTGTTAGTTCGCGAATACAAGAATGTCCGTGTCGATTCTGAAACTGTGAACCAAATAGAGTTCGAAAATAATATTAGCGGACACTATTAGAACGAATTACTACAAATGTAAATTTTTAGCAGATGGAGGTCTTATGTTTCGGAATAGTGATAAAATTATTGGTTCACCTCAGAATGGAAATTATCTAAGTTTATTAGAATTAATAACTACATTTGACACATTTCTGGCCGAACATATGCATATTTATGCAAATAAAGGAAAGGGACATAAGTCGTACTTGTCAAAAACAACATACGAGGAATTTATCATCTAATTGCATCACGCAACGGTACCACTGGAATCTACAACAGTTATATCGTACGAGGGTGAATCAAATATAAACAAGACTTTCGGCCGTTCGGGCGCAATAGTGGTGGGAGAACGTTCCCGCTTCGTTTGGCGATAGGTAGGTTTGTCAGGAGTGGGGGAAGACCGTTAGCCCCCCCCCCCTCGACTCGCTCAGTGCCAACCGTCACGATGTCGGAGCAAGAGGTACACTCGTCGATTGCGCAACGTGTTATAATCAAGTTTCTCGCTGCAGAAGGCGTAAAACCGGCAGAAATCTTGAGGGGATTGACTGCCCAGTTCGGGAAAGAGACACTGTCGCGAGCCAGAGTGTTTGCATGGCATAAACAGTTTGTGGATGGTCGTCATCATGTTGAAAATGAGAGCCATAATCGCAGACCCCGCACCAGCATTACAGAGAACAACATCAGCTGTGTTAGACGGCTTATTGAAGATGACAAGCGTCTTACCACTTCTGAAATTGCAAGTAAGGTCGGAATAAGTTATGGGAGCACTTACTCCATACTCACAGAGGAGCTTGGGTACCGTAAGGTGTGCGCCAGGTGGGTTCCTCGCCTTCTCACAGCAGAACAGAAATTGAATCGACTTCAGGTGTGTGAGCGTCTTCTGGCACCATTTCGGGAAGAAGGGGACCCATTTCTGACTCACATCATCACCTGTGATGAAACTTGGGTGCACCACTACACCCCTGAGTCCAAACAAGCGAGTATGGAGTGGAGAAAAAAAGGAGAACCTGGACCAGTGAAAGCCAAGTCACGACTATCGGCTGGCAAAGTTTTGGCTACGGTTTTTTTTTACCAGCGTGGTTTGCTGCACCTCGATTTTTTGCATGAGCGCAGGACAATCAATGCGGCCTACTACTGCGACATTTTGAGTGAGGTCCGACTCCGCAAAAGACGAGACCTACTGATGAGGAAAGTGGTTATTCTCCATGACAATGCTCGCCCCCACACAGCAGCCTTAACCAGGGAAAAATTGGAGAAACTGGGGTGGGAGACACTGGACCACCCTCCTTACAGTCCAGACCTGTCACCCTGTGACTTTCATGTGTTTGGTCCTCTCAAGGAAGCTTTGGGAGGCCAAAAATTCAACAGTGATGCTGAGGTGGAAGCCTACGTGCGCAATTGGCTGCAGACACGACCTGCATCTTTCTACATGGAAGGAATTGGGAAGCTGCCTATCCGCTGGGAAAAATGTGTTTCTAAAGCAGGAGATTACGTAGAAAAATAAGATATGTACTTTTTTGCACTTAAAATAAAAATAATATTTTTAAAAATAAAGTCTTGTTTATATTTGATTCACCCTCGTATGTAGGGCAACTGACTCCGATCGTGTGCTATGTATTGTCATATGGACCAGTGGACAGGTTTGTAAAATTCTTGGATATGGAATGGCATATTGGTGAACAGTTCGCTCAATATTTACTAGATTTATTTTAAATGATGGTGGTACTAATGTCAAAGATGGCTGAGGGCAAAGTTATAACAATTCCAGCTACATATGCAGCAAATACAACGGTTCACAAACACGAATTATGGAGATAAATAAGTATGTGTATATATTCCTTACTTGCAACATTCATTAAATTTGATTGCAAAGTACACTGCAGATTGCTGTACTTAAATATTCATTTTCTTTGATTTCGTTGAAATCCTATGTTTATTCATTTTTGTTCACTTCGACCTATCCAGAAAGTCTTTTTACGAAAGCGTTGTGAGATATTGATTCAAAAATTCCAGTTTTGAAAAGATTATTAGACGGTAAGAATAGATAGTTTGCCCTAGCTGATGCGACGAAGATGCTTTTATGTTGTTTGAATACTATCAGACTAATTGTGGATGACATATCCAATAACGACGATCAAAAAGTAGAGTGTGGTAATCAAATTTGCGGACTAGTTTCTAAAGTGGGGAAGTTAGAAACGGGAATAAGGGAACATACATAAACTTAATGGCTTGGTCTGGGGGGAGGTGTTTGGTAAAAAGCTACGCTGCGCTGGGTTAAGTGGGGGAAAGCGGTGTCCAAGCCGACCCACGTAGCTTTTCATTCACAATATTTGTCACGGTTAAAATATGCTACAGAACATACAACAGTATGTGATATTTATTTCCTTCTATTACTTATCTTCACATGTAATTTAGGTGTCCTATATACTGACAGTGCCGCGCATGCGTCAGACTTGTAGTCATATTGTAGTCATAGCGTTGGGTTGCTCACATCCGGCGCTTTCGAACTAACCGAAATTACGATTTACGATTCGAAAAACATTAGACATGCCGTATTTAGACTCAAATTCGCTTACAGATGTCACCCGGGATTTTCCAAGGCAGTGACCGTCCCTATTGTTTTCATGGTTTGAAATAAAGCTATTGTGATTAGGATCGTCCGCGAGTGACCACTCCGCTCGTTGATAAAATAATTATATTTTGTTCTGTCAAGTGAATTTCAGTGCAAATTTAACTCTAGTGCTCTCTGAAAGTAATTTCAAACAAACAGTGAGAAGTGACGCTATACAATAAACTTTACGAGGCTTATAGCAAAAGGTTTTTCCAACGAGTTTTCACTATACAGGGTGATTCAAAATAACGTGGACAAAATTACATGGTAGATCAGTCATACAATAAGAATCAAAACTCGCATAGGAACAGAGGGTCGCAACTGCGATCCGGAGCCGCTACAGGGCGTCTAAAATAATACTGACACAAAGAGAAGAAACAAAACCATTACAGATCATTTTATTGATAATTACTCACTCACATGCGACTAATGCAAGCCAATTGTTGAGCGTACAGCAGATGCTCAAAGTGTTTGCCAGATGCATCGAGACAAGCCCGGCATCTCCATTGCATGGAACGGCGCACCTTCTCAAAGACACCAGGTGCGTATCTCGAACACATCCGGCTGCCGCAACGATTCTTTTTACCAAGTCTTCCGACGTTTCAACAAGTGTTTCATACACAAGTCCTTTTAAAAATCCCCACAAGAAAAAATCCAAGGGAGACAGGTCTGGTGATCGTGGTGGCTCGTGTTTGTATCGCAACGCCCTCTCGTGGCTCTAGCGCCCTCTACAGGCGTTTGCGACCCCCTGTTCCTGTGCGATTTTTGATCCTTATTGTATGACACATCTACCATGTCATTTTGTCCACGTTTTTTTAATCACCCTGTACAATAAGTTAGATAAATCTTATAAGCAGATCA
Organism: Vandiemenella viatica; assembly: GCA_031002005.1. Classification (NCBI taxonomy): domain Eukaryota; kingdom Metazoa; phylum Arthropoda; class Insecta; order Orthoptera; family Morabidae; genus Vandiemenella; species Vandiemenella viatica. Next base: position 30,048,890 of record CM061918.1, read on the forward strand.
ATGAAACATTGCCTAGTAATGAAGGTATAATTTGTTCTGTTTTATCAATTAATGAACAATGATGAGTAAGATAAGAAGAAAAGGATCACTGACTGTAGCTGAGAAAGGTTTTTTTCCAAATAACTGATCATTTTCAGGAGTGGCTAATGTGTACATTTCATTCAGAATATTTATAATTATAGAAAAATACATAGCGCAAACATCGGTTGTGTTCATTGTATACGCAATAATATTAACGAGAGTCTGTCAAGATAAAACAATACAAAATGTCTTCCATAATTAATAAGGAATAAAAAGCCAGGTCAGGCTACGTGAAGGGTAGGGAAGGTTCAAATCAGCTGGGAATGGAGCCACGTAGTTTATGGACGCTCCCTAATGGCTATTGCGTTGAGCGAAATTCTATAGTGCTTTCAAGTGACTAACACTTCTCTGTAGTTGACTGATCAAGACCTTAACACGGGATACACTGTATATAAATAATTACGAGAGTACGCTGAAACAATGCGGTCCACATTTTTAGATATAGAGGAAAAAGCCAAAGCTGTAATTGACTATGAAGAAGATCAGCAATTGACTTCAAGAAAACGCAAACGAAATACAAAGTACGACAGTTTCTGCAGCTCTACTACACTCCATGAAGTTGTAGAAAGTCAAACAGCGAGACGACATTTTGAAATTCAGGTGTTTATTGCCATAATTGATAATGTGCTGCGGATATTAGCTAAACGCAGGGAAGAATACTATAAAATGATCAGAGTATTTGGAATGCTTAGAAAATTATTTAACAGCAGAAGAAATCCTGAAAAGATCACTAACTGTTGTCAGTGCTTACCCCGATGTGGAAGACAGTGTCGGCTGCGAGACGCTGGAAACATATGGCTGCTGCTATTGACAGCCAGAGGCACGAGACCTTAGAACTTTAATATTGTGCATTCTAATTGGAAAATTCATTAGAACCGTATTTCCCAAAAATAGAAATAGTGTTACGAATTTACTTGAGTTTGGTGGTCACTAACTGCAGCAGGAAAAAATTATTTTTAGTGCATTAAAAATTATTTAAGGAATACGAAGGGAACTTCTAAAAACGTCCGGCTTTAACGAACATAAAAAAATATTTACTTAGAAATATTGATTTGCTACTGTATTTTCTCGCATCAAATAAGAAAAGGTAGTTTTGTAAATGTGCTGTTTTATTTCACATTCTAAATCAAACCAAGGGCCTCTTGTTCGCATTTGCCAAAGACCCCTCGCTGTCTGAAACCGGCTCTGGCAGAAGGCAAATAAAACATATAATATAAAAATACTTGCTATGGTTTATAATTTCGTAAACAAATTAAAACCACAATAAAGAAATACAGAATATAACACAATGAAGAAATACACGCAATAACGTAATGACCTTGCACACAGTAAACATGCAGACAATGGAAAAAGTAAATTAAACACATAAGCAAATAAATGTATTTTTAAAAAAAACACACACCCACACGTTTTTACTTTCAATAGCCTTATCCTGTTGTCCATTGTAAATACATAAATACATATAGATGGCCGAGTAGCGCGATACTAGTGATTGAAAAATGGCAACTATAGGAAACATTTTATTGAATCGTGAAGAACAATTTTATTCCACCATTTTTCAGCCGTAAAGTTTCCTATGTAGTTTTAACTAAATTGAGGTGTTTAATGTAAAATGAAGTTCCACGGATAGCGAACTTAATGAAAGCTAAGAGACTAAAATACGTCTTATAATTTGATCGGCTAACGTCGGCTCGCATCGGGAGTCATTGCCCAGTCTAGCGGAGCTCCAGCCAATGACCACGCAGGCGACGGCGGACGGAGTGAGACAACGAAATTTTACAATAGATTACCTAACCTCTGATTTTAAACCATTAACACAATATTTCAAAACAAATCTCCCTTGTCTATTTCATCAGCAATATCATACATGCAGCCAAATAACAGCGATTAACATGAATGCCCTTACCTGAACCCAAGTTGTCATTTTGCAAACCAGTGTCTTCCTCATATTTATTTCTTATTTGGTTGCATACTAATATTCCCAATTAGTTTTCCCACTCTGATGTCAAACTAATAGGCATGTAATTTTAGACCAAATTTGTCATTCCTCCTTGACGGTCCAGTAACAGTAGCCAGGTCTCCAGCAAACAGCAAATATCTGGACTTATTGCAAACAACGTTTCAAGATAAGGTACAATGTCGCATACTCCTATCTTTAAGATATCTTCTTCTTCCTATCCAGTGTTAGGCCTGGTGGTCTGTTACGGTTTCAATCCATCTTCTTGGTGGTCTTCCTGCATCTCTCCTGTCTCTGAGATGGTATTTGAGGACTTTTCGTTGGATCAAGTCCATCTTCATCCTTAAGCACATGGCCTGTCCAAGATGATACAAGATATCCGTAGTAATATTAGCCGTACCAGCCACTTTATTCTCTTTTAGATTAAAAGTGTTTGTAGATCTATATGATCACTAAGTCAGTTTCACTTCCCACTAGAATACGTAAATCTTCTCTAGTAGTCTGACAGTTGGCTTTTTCTATAACGAAGCTGTGAAAGCTTTTATTCCAATGTACACAAGACTTCATGCGAATATTACACTGTTTCCTGCTTGAAAATAGCTATTTAATATTAATCTTGGTTTAAAAAACGCAACTTCAGCCTTTAAAATTGTTAGTTAGCTTTTAGTTTCAATATCTTACATTTCTATGGTGCCTGTGGTGATATTTGTAAAATATAGCGAAACTTAATTCTTTTTATCGTTTGGCTAACATATCAAAAACCGTTGTTATTGTTACTTGAGGTTAGTTTTCATCTAGCTGTATTGTGATTTGTGAGGTCTTCCTGTTGGAGAGATATATTCGTTCTTTACTTAAATGATGTGCCTATTTCATCATAAATGCGTAGCAAATATGTTAATCTTTCTAACAAGGATTTCTATGTTTTCGGTGAAGTGGAATTCTCTGCTCAGAAGTGGCTTATTAGACAATTATTACAAGCAACCAATTTTCATTACTTTGGTGTCAGGATGGGAGTTTTGTTAGTTCCGGGGTCCGAATATAGTTGTAAATTAAAAACATTACTCAGCATTAACAAGAAGGCTGCTTGCGAGGCTTTTGAAAGGGTATCTAATGGAGTTTCAGGTAAAAAAATATTATAAACTACGTTAAAAATATTTCCTGGGAGAATTCCATCAGCTATGGCGCAGAACGTCCTTGAAGATTCCCATTTCGATTTTTTTTCCCCTGACAACTGAGAAGATACACACGACAAACATGATGAAAGGATTCTCTATGACATTTCAGTGACGGACAAGATACACCAGGACCAATGACTACAGAGACGATCCAGAGCAAATATACAAGCGGCAAGCAAAGAGGAAACGTTCAGAAACACTAATAAATTATCACAACTGATAAAAACATGAAAGACTTTTTAAAATAAGAACATTTATGTCAATTTATTGAGTTTTTTGCATTACTAACATTATTAACGTTCATGATGTGAAAGCAATTATTTCTGTATATAGTGTTTATATATGAAAACAATTTTGAAAAAGATTACAAAAATATTTGCAAGCTTTCAACATCTTATCGACGAAATTAAACATTCCTGAAATATTTCTAACTTGCCGTTTGTAATGTCAAACTGCTTCACGATTTATAATAAATATTCCCATGCCCGTTTTCATGCCTTCTTAATTGTTAATAAACTAAGTTAAGTAAACAACTTTTAACTGATGAGTCAATCTCAGATCCAACCCTAGATTAATCAACAAATAACACTTGATTTTCTTAAATTAGTGTGACATTTCGATCAAGATTAAATAAGAGAGGCGTGTGAAAAGTTTTACGGCGTAAGATATCATTAGTAATCATCATTTACAGTATGGGACAGGATCAAGATATTGAACACGGGACGTAGAGGATACTAATACCCAAAAGGAAACAGAAGACATGCAGAGCAAGCGAAAAGTCGATCTGTTAAGTAGGAAAAGATTACATGGTCTAGTTGAGAGGAAATGTAAGAATGGAGACTTACCGAGCATACGGATCCAATTTGTTATGATATTTCGAAGGTTAGCTCTGGCATTAAAAAAGTGGATGAACAAACTAATTTTTTAAACAGTATAACCCCGCAATGGTACCAGAGATACAGAACCGAGCCTGGTTGGTTAATGGTTAACGTTTCACCCTGCCGTTTGTGAGGAAGCAATCCAGCTCCCGATATTCTATTGTTTCCTCGAATCACTCCAGGTGAATGGCGGAAGTTTTCATTCGAAAGGCTATAGTTGAATTCCTTGCTGCTCCCTGGCTGTAAGCCTCTCTTGCCTGTAATGATCATGCTGTCGATGAGCTGCAAAACTTTTCTAAAATGATTACCTGCAGGCTTACTTGAGCAAAGTCAACCACAGCTGTTTCGGCTTTGCGAAAATGAATGGCGAAATGATAACTTTTGATGTCATTTACACTGATATTTCGGGAATAAAACAACAACCGATGAGGGAAGTCAAACACGGAGAAGCAGATCAGATTCATACCTTGTTTTTCTGAATAATACATACTGAAGAATTTTAAAATTGCAGTGAAACTACCTGTAATAACAGTATGTTTTAGTTTTCGATGTTCATATTCCCGTTTACTTTATATTATTAATTTTTAATTGTGATGAAGCTAACGCTCGATTGGCAATTCCGATAGTCATCTAATTATCGGTTTTTGTTTTATTTTTTTAAATTTTATTTTATATTCCTCCCCCACTTACTTTTCTGATTTACACATTTTAATTTTAAAATTGTTAATAGTTTTCTGATAAATTATTCATCACTTCACTTGGTAATTTGTTCCAATCCCTGACACCCTTACCAACAAAAGAAATTTTCCCAATCCCTAAAGCCGCGTACTCATAGGGAGCTGTAACTATCCGTTGCACGATACTGTTACCAAATACGATAGTGTGTACGTGACTTGCGATCCTGCCATTCGCAGCGAGTCGACGATTGTCGGTTTTTGCTGCGAATCAAAGGGCGCTCGCAGTGCGTTCGTGGACGTCAAGAGTGAAGGTTGTTGCATTAGCATTATCCTCAAGCGTCATGAGTGAATGGACAGAAGATAAATGTCTTCAGTTGATAGACGCCTATAACGAAAGCAAAACACAAGTTCCACACCTTCCAGCTTCTTCTCCCACTATAAACTGAGATACAGTTCGCCCTTCCACTTCTTCCCCAAATCAAAACCAACTCCTCTGTAGAACCCGCCATACACCCCGTACAGCAACAATAGCGATTATTCATCAGATATGAGTTTAGAAAATTATGTATGAATATTTTGAAATAAATTATATTATTATTTTATTGTTTATACTATTATAAATCTGTAAGCAAGCTGCGTGTGTCTCTTTATTTGAACGGGAGCCGCGCAATAAGTACCGCCGCAATAACCATTACCGAACGGCAAGAACAAAATACAGGTAATAGAATTTGGACTAAACATAAGCCGAAGGAAGATATCATAGATGTCATCGTGTTAAGTGATCGAGTATCGGAGGGGCGAGGAGTAAAAGATACCAAAAAAATGTTGATGGCTGTGTTACTTCACTGAATTCAAATCGTTTTTGACAGTCCGTAACTTAACTAAACGATCCACACCAAATTCAGATGACCACTACGTAATACGACCGTTTCAGCGTTATTTGCCCCGCAGCTAAACTGCATGCTCAAGTTATTCAACAACTCGAATTTTCCGGTCACCCTTCCCGTCAGACCTGATTCCGCCAGGTGGGTCCTTCCACCCCTCAGTCTGCCCCACCTAGCAGGTGAGCACTGTGCTCTCCCCTTTCGCACCCTCAGGAAACTACGTTCCGACCTGTTGTACAACAACAAATGTTTGCCGAATTTTTATTTGTGCCCAGCTAAATTCGCACACTTTTTATTTCTTGTCATCGATTTATTTTGATGCAATCTTCAATATTTTCTATCTTGAGCTAATTTCTAAACCTCAACAAACCATTCCAAGCCACGTCCTCTATTGCTGCTTCACGTATTCCAAGTTTTTATCTTTCTCTACAATTCCTGTCTCCTCCACTAGGAAATAAACTAGTTCCTGATGTTTCAAAATGTCTCTTCACCCTATAAGAATATTCCACAACTTTCTTCCCTCTCATATTATTTCAGAAATATTTTATAGGCATAACTTAAATTTTAATATGCTCGTCTCCTACAATATACTTGCCACTTTTAATATATAAACCTACCCAATTGTGAATTGCTATAGCAATTAAAAGAACAGAGATAATTACGTTTGATAAGTAACTAAATAAAACATCTCCTTGAAAAAGTAGTAGCGGAGTGATGAACATATTGCGGAAAGGATAGCAAAGGGCCTGGTAAGGTCAAGCAGAATACTTTCAGATATCATGAACTGGAAGACAACGACACAAGATCGACTTGCATGTAGGGAATTCCAAACAATCTGTGTGGCGTTAAACTGTGAATCATCTTGCATAAAGAGGATACATCCTTTAAAAAAATGATTGTAGTATCTGTTAGTAATAACAATAAAAAAAGTTCAGAGATATCCATAATTCACGAAACTGAAGTTTTTTGCCCTCAGTGGCACTGAACATTAATCAGTTTATTTCATTGTTTGGAGAGACTCTTATCTAATAAAATATTCATTCTGCATTTTAACTTTAAGTGCACGGTGATTTTACGTATCGCAAAAGTGTCATTTCTATTGACTGGATTCTTCTATTATTTTTTAATATTGTCAACGAGTTCTCCTTTCCATACAACATAGCAGGCACCACCACAACTTTATAGTACTTCAATGGATATTCTTTCCTTGTTATTTTCTGAATAACGTTTAAATTCTTCTTTTTGTGTTATATTTCACTCTAGAATTCATACGTAATAACATATTACAAATATACACATTTTAAACTTTCAGTGAAATTTCTTTTAGACAACGGAGTGGGTTTTACTTTTTGACGTTCATGTTCTATATACTTTATTATTATTATTAATTTTAATTGTGGTGGAGCTAATGCTCCGGTGGCAATTCCACTAATCATTTACTTACCCATTTTTTTCTTTTATAATTGGAATATTAAATTCCTCCCCCATATATAAATTTTACAAATTTTAATTTTAAACTCCTCAATTTTTTTTGGTAAATTATTCCAATGGTTCCAATCCCTGACACCCTTACCAACAAAAGAAAATTTTACCACTCCCTTATACATGAAATTGAGTGCCAGTTTGTGGTCGTGGTCGTCTTTCCACTTTCATGCACTATTCCTAATTCTTTCACCATATCCCTCCATGCCCCATTACCAACATATGCCCTATACATTCCCAGCACTCTCTTAACCCTCCTTTCCTGAAATTACTCCCAATCCATCTCCTCTATCATATCAGTTACTGACTGGGTCCTGCGATTATTTGCACAAACAAATCTAGCTGTTTTTCTTTGCACATATTCCAGCTACTGTATATGATAACCAAAATGTGGGTCCCAAACTACGCCACCATATTCAACCAATAGTCTGACCAAAATTTTGTAAACCAATTCCCTAACTTCTTTGGTACATCATCTCATCACCATCTCTAGTAAATGAAGGATTTTGTAACCTTTTCCAACCACCTGCCCAATGTGCTCTGCCCAGTTTTGTTTGTTACCAAACGTCATGTTAAGATATTTACATACTTACATATATTTCCATATTTTACAATATAAAGAGAAGACCGTATTTTAACTTAAGAAGCTATTTTTTTCCTTTTCTTAATGATACGGTTATTACTGTTCGATCCGATAGTAATATTTCATATCTACGGTAATTTCATTTAATTAACTCACTTGATTAAATTTCTGTAAACAAGCAGCAATAATATGACAGAATTACTGAGATAACATGATATTATGTCACTGCGATATCAAGAAGAAAACATATGCATTTCCATTAAAAACATGAATAGAGAAACTTCAATACACTAATATCATAAGATAAATTTCAATCATAATGAGATTAGACTCTAATAGATAATAATTTATTTATTTATTTTGTCAGAAACATATTGTTACACAATTACAAACATCAAATTATACTAGACCAAAACTTGTCCACTTCCAGTGTATTTTCCGAGGCCTCATACAGATCAGCTGCCGAGGAGGATGCTGGACACAGTCAACACTGGAGCATGTGCTGGACAGTCTGGTCTTCACCGCATGTAGAGGGCAAAAATACAGGTGGGTGCAGGAAAGGGGGAAGACGGGTGCGTAGGGAAATTGCCACTGGAGTGTGCGCTCCATTACAATTTAATCCCCATCTTAATAAGTTGACATTGAGCCTGCCCACTCCGGCTCTTAGCCTATTCAGAGACTTCCATATCAACCATCACTTGTCTTAACCAGGTGATAAAGATTCACTTAATATGAAGGTAACAATTAAACATTACTTCACGGCGCAAATATAGTTTCCTCAGAAATCGACATGATTGTTAACCATATGTAACGTTGCCAATTATACATCATAATTAAACGTCATACGTTATTTTTGGTCGGTATACTTTATTCTAACCATAAATTATTCGCAAATACTGTAAACTACTTTATTTCTGGTAAAACATACGGTTCAAGGAACCGAATGCTCTACTGCGTAATTAATTTCCAAATGAAATATTAATACTTCTGTAAAAACAGAACGGAAGGCACACTTAAATATTTTTTCTGATTGTTATGAAAGATATCTATATATATCTTTAAAAGACACGTGATAATTTATCAAAAGTAAAAAAATATTTTTTTCCTACCTGCTACTGTTCCCGTTATTTCAACTTTTCACCAAATGACTTATGAATGCAATATTGTATAAATAGAAAACAGAGTGTCCTTAAATTTAATTAAAAACGAGTTGATCATTTATTAATAAATCTAGATTTAGAGTCTGTTATCAGCTATAATAGTGTGAAAGGAAATAAAAAATTAGCAGCTTAATCCATGAGCACTAGAAAAGTGTATTTAAGGCAATAAATAATTGAATTTCAAAATAATTTTTATTTCTTTCGTATACTTTTTATTCATTCATATACTTTATGCTGATCTAATTGGCAATCTTATCCATATATGCAGGTGATACAGAATGTCCTGCTACAGTGACAATAGGCTATTTGACTATTTTTGTGAAATTTGTTTAAATTGTATATCGGTACATGTTGATACATGTTATTCACCCCGTACCATTTACTTTTTCAGGAAAGTGCTTATTTTACGTAAAATTCAACGTTAAAATTGAAAGTGTTTAAAAAAAACTCTCCTTTGCTACCTGCTGGGGGTCAACGACGCCCGTGACGTCACGTGACAGTAAGCGTTATCTCTAAAGAAGTTTCTTTGAATTTATTTAAAATTGTCGGAAATGTGCTTTATAAATAGTGCATTATGCGCCAATGTACAACAACATCGATAAAAAACTCCCGAAGAAACTGTAAGTGTTCCCACAATACCTAAAACACGAAAAACGTCGCTTCAACTTGATAGCAAAACGCAGACGGTATTGCAACATTATCTAGGAAGATCATTTAAATTGTAATTCGGTGAGTGAAATGGAGTATTTAAACAAAGAAGTGACATGTACACACTAAAAAAAAAAAAAAAAAAAAAGATGCTTCTAAGAAGGAGAGGGATTTTTAGTGCTGAATTCACCATCCGAGAACTGAAAAGTTGGATGTATATTATATGACACTTCTTAAAACTCGTGCTAACAACAATAACCTCGTGTTTTAAGGCGAGTATCAGTCGGGATAGGATTCTTAGGTTCGATTTTTGCTTCGGAATATGTTTTATTTGTTTATGTGTACATTTTCTTTCGATGCTAGTTGCTGTAGTATTGATTTTTTCGAAAATTCATCAAATATTAGTTTGATTTCCTTGGAAGGCATCACAATTTTTTTGGATGATTAGCCTATTATTTGCACATTGGAAAACAGGATTTTTGGAAACTGAAAATCATTGTACTTTCAAAGTAATACATCTACATAGACGCATTTATATTTAAAAAAAAGTAATACGCAATTGCATTGTCAAGTAAAAATTCCAACAAAAGGGATTTTAAGCGTTACAGATCTGTTGCAAGATTAGCATAAAATTTCTAAAAGACAGTGATGTTGCTATAAAAATAAATTCCATTATTCACCACCGTGTACCTGTATTTTTGCAGTGGTGAAATATCTCTAGTATGCTTCAAAATTAAAAGAGGAAAAATGAGAATATACAAATGTGAATGAAATAAGCCACCCCGCTTCAAAATGTGTTTATGGTTATAGAATGATGTCGTTTCGTAAAAGTTTTCTTGTATGGCAGCCATTTATGTTTCAAACGTTTGCATGACGCTTATCAATCGAAAATTTGTGAATTCTTCGAGTAAAAACAAATGAATTTCTGAAAATGATTCTGTATACAACAAACAGCAAACAAAAGTAACTGACGGTTAACATGTCCAGAAACAAAGAAAGTGACTTCATCAGAGAATTTGAACCCCTGCAGGTACTCATTGTCGTCTTCAATTTTGGCCAGCACGGCAGCAGCGAATTCAGCACCCGCAGGAAGATTATTTGCCTGCAAAACTTGGGTGACGTCTATTAATTACGGAAAGCTATTTTTTTTTTTTAATTTTGACCCATCCGCTCCCTGTAGCATAGTAATCATTGTATACTGATATATGGACTATTGATGGCATTGGATGGAGTGGAATATCTTGGAAGAAAGAGAGCAAGGAGACGGTGGAGAGAGGTGGTCACGTGGTGCAACAGCTCGTGTGAAGGGCGGCTCGAGTGTGTGCGGAAAAGCTTGTAAACAGTCCCCACGTGCAAGAGTGGTTTACCTGAAATCGCTGTCTGATCTTTTAACGCGGTTAAAATGTAGCGTGGTATCGGGGTCAATTTGAACACAACAAAACATAAGAACTGTGAAACCATTAACTTTCCTTTCAGTGCTGTAACATTACCTACAGTGGGTTCATCAATAACATTCTCTATTTCGATAGAGTGGCGACCTGACTAATTCTCAATTACAAACGCACAATTCTGCGCCACATCCCCCTTGGGGATATTTGGTAAGATGTGGATGGATCCCGTTCTGGCCTCGCATGCGGGAGGACGTGGGTTCGAATCCCCATACGGGCATCCAGATTTGGATTTTCCATGGTTTCCCCAAATCACTCCAGGCGATTGCCGGGATGCTTCCTTCAAAAAGGCCATGGTCCAATTGCTTCCCGTTCCTTGTCCCCAGTCCCATCCCGCCTCTAATGACCTTAGCCGTAGACGAGGCGTTAAAAAAAAAAAAAGAACGGATTTAACTTGTAATTTTAATTTTTTTAAATAGTTCAATTTATTTGATGTATTAATTTCTTTTCTAAGCGTTAATTCTGATGTCTTCCATGTACTACATTTTTTCTGTAAAATAAGAGGAGAAAATTTTAAAAAATCGAGATGAGATTTTTATTGGTCCCCGTTCCCTTTAAATGTGATTGGTTGAAATTTTGCAGTCTCGTATTCAATGGACGTTCCTTTGATTGCAACACTGGAATGAATGTTTGGACAAGTGCTTTAATGCTAATGGAGAGTAAGTGAGATTAAGATTGTAGTTTAAAAACGATAAAGTAAATGCTTTCTATAATGAAATTCCGTTTATTTTTGCCCCCCCCCTGGTATCTGGATACGGCAGAGGTAACAAGTAGCCAGCACAGCGATCTAGAGTGGTGACAGAATACGCTTTCACAACGCCTCGGCACGCACTAGTAACGAGGAACCAGCGGCATAACATGACAAGAGAGACAGTGCTAACCACAATGTCTGAAGCTGTAGAAATGGACGCATCATGAGTGTGCAGGTATCGCTACAGATACGAAAGTTAACATTTTACTGTAGAAACTACAGAGAACATTGTATCATTACAAAGTCAGTGAAAATTAATACATCAATGAACTAAAAATACTCCAGACCTACAACATATTAACTGCTATTCTATAAAATTCTTCAACTTTATACACTCCTGGAAATTGAAATAAGAACACATTGACGCCGGTGTGTAAGACCCACCATACTTGCTCCGGACACTACGAGAGGGCTGTACAAGCAATGATCAAACGCACGGCACAGCGGACACACCAGGAACAGCAGTGTTGGCCGTCGAAGGGCGCTAGCTGCGCAGTGGTTGGGCACCGCCGCAGTCAGTGTCAGCCAGTTTGCCGTGGCATACGGAGCTCCATCTCATTCTTTAACACTGGTAGCATGCCGCGACAGCGTTTACGTGAACCGTATGTGCAGTTGACGGACTTTGAGCGAGGGCGTATAGTGGGCATGCGGGAGGCCGGGTGGACGTACCACCGAATTGCTCAACATGTGGGGCGCGTGGTCTCCACAGTACATCGATGTTGTCGCCAGTGGTCGGCGGAAGGTGCACGTGCTCGTCGACCTGGGTCCGGACAGCAGCGACGCACGGACGCACGCCAAGACCGTCGCATCCTACGCAGTGCCGTAGGGGACCGCACCGCCACTTCCCGGCAAATCAGGGACACTGTTGCTCCTGGGGTATCAGAGAGGACCATTCACAACCGTCTCCATGAAGCTGGGCTACGGTCACGCGCACCGTTAGGTCGTCTTCCGCTCACGCCCCAACATCGTGCAGCCCGCCTCCAGTGGTGTCGCGACAGGCGTGTATGGAGGGACGAATGGAGACGTGCCGTCTTCAGTGATGAGAGTCGCTTCTGCCTTGGTGCCAATGATGGTCGTATGCGTGTTTGGCGCCGTGCAGGTGAGTGTCACAATCAGGACTGCATACGACCGAGGCACACAGGGCCAACACCCGGCATTATGGTGTGGCGAGCGATCTCCTACACTGGCCGTACACCTCTGGTGATCGTCGAGGGGACACTGAACAGTGCACGGTACATTCAAACCGTCATCGAACCCATCGTTCTACCATTCCTAGACCGGCAAGGGAACATGCTGTTCCAACAGGACAATGCACGTCCACATGTATCCCGTGCCACCCAACGTGCTCTAGAAGGTGTAAGTCAACTACCCTGGCCAGCGAGATCTCCGGATCTGTCCCCCATTGAGCATGTTTGGGACTGGATGAAACGTCGTCTCACGCGGTCTGCACGTCCAGCACAAACGCTGGTCCAGCTGAGGCGCCAGGTGGAAATGGCTTGGCATGCCGTTCCACAGGACTACATCCAGCACCTCTACGATCGTCTCCATGGGAGAATTGCAGCCTGCATTGCTGCGAAAGGAGGATATACACGGTACTAGTGCCGACATTGTGCATGCTCTGTTGCCTGTGTCTATGTGCCTATGGTTCTGTCTGTGTGATCATGTATTGTATCTGACCCCAGGAATGTGTATATAATGTTTCCCATTCCGGGGACAATGAATTCACGGTGTTCTGATTTCAATTTCCAGGAGTGTACATACAATTATTTATAAATATTTTTATTCATTTATTTATTTATCGTATGATATTTAACAAGATACACAATAAGTTAGAACAAATGTACATATCACAAGCTTGTACAATTTCATATCTCTCGATCTAATGTATTAATCCAGTCAACTGCACTGATCGACGCATCATGTATTTCCGCTATCGTTCCATTGTAGACAGTCAGTAACGATGTGTTGGATTGTCTGTAAGGTGGCTACGCAGTCACAATTTGCAGAATCTACCCAGCCCCATTTGTGTAATAAGTAGGCGCATCTGCCTTGTCCTGTTCGAATCCGATTGATGATTCTCCACTGCCGCCTGGGGAGATGGAAACCTTGTAATCGTACTGAGGGGTCCTCAACTATATTTTTATTGGCTACTGTGGACTGTTCCAATTTAGTTGTCCACAGCTTGTTGATGTTGAAAGAGGACTCTGTAAGTTTGATTGCTGTGCGCCATGGTGGTTTTCTTGATTTCAAGCGTTGGTGTTTTGCTTGAATAATGTCTTGATATGTAGGCAGCTGAACGTTATTCAGGATATTTTTCCAGATTTTTAAGAGAACTTCTGATCTTTTTAGTGCTGGAGGTGAAATGCTACATAGCACTCGAAGTCATATTGTGTTCGAACTCCGAATGCATCCCGTAATTATCCTCATTGCCTGATTTAGTTGCACATCTATCTTCTTTGTGTTGACACTATTAAGTACTAATCCAGGATGGGCAGCAGTATTCAGCAACAGAGTATGATAGATCTAAGGCTATGGATCTTAGAACATAAGCACTGGCTCCCCATTCAAGCTTTTGAAGAATATTATTTCTCGTTTCACTTTGGCAGCCACGTTTGAGAGATGTTGCTTGAAAGTTAGAGTTCTGTACATTGTTATAACCAGATATTTTGATGTGCTGCAATATGGCAAGAGTTGGCCTCTGAATTTGCATACTGGTTTATAGCGTGATTGTCTGTTGCGTAAATGAAATATCGATATAACCGCTTTCTGAGGTTTTAGATGGAGGCACCATTTTTTGAAGTATACATCTAACTTTTCCAGATCAGCTGATAAAGTTGTTTCTGCACCAGAAAAGATGCGGTTCTGGTTCACCAAACAGATGTCATCAGCGTAAATAAATTTTCTTGAAGCCGTTACCGGTAAATACAAATTGAATAAGAGGAGTGCCAAAACAGATCCTTGGGGTAAACGATCATTTAGTATAAATATTCTGCTTCTGTTGTCATCAGAGTATATCTGAAAGTATCTATTGCTCAACATGTTGTTAAGTAGTTCCGTAAAGTTTCGACATGGGACAATACAAAATTCAGAAGTCCTTATCTCCAAATAGTGTCATAGGCAGCTGACAAATCCAAAAAGGCAGCCGCACTTGCTGATTTACACTTTCATTATGAGAGATGAGATTGAAAACCTGGTCATTACAACTTCTCCCTGGCCTAAATCCTGCTTGTTCTATGGGAATGTGTGTATTGATCACTTCACGAATTCTATTGTAGATCAGGCACTCAAGTAATTTGTGACACTTAGAAGTGCTATTGGTCGATAGTTTACCACATTTGTAGGGTATTTATTTGTTTTCGATATGACAAATACTTTTGTTTTCTTCATTATTTAACATGTTAGTTGAAAGTAATCTGGTTTCTTATGACATTAAAATACTTAATCAACACATAGTAAAAAGTTTTTTTTGAGTGCAACTGTATTCACATCTGAAGAAACCTATGTTTTCCGTATTCCTAGTGCTGTAAGTATAATTCACACTTAACACTTCACAATTTTCCTTAATAATTTAAGCACTGAAAGATAAATATAGCTGGTAAAGTCATTATACAAACAAAAGGAATTTTTTTTTTTTACCGAGACTGCGGGATGGAATGTTAGCTACAATGCTGACTGCTTTTTTTTCTGAAGTCTGAGTAACCTTAGAGCAGAAGACTGATATCCCCACAGTATTGCCCCATATAATAAATTAAAATGAATTTGAGCATAATACACCATTTTCAAAACATCTTTGCCTACCCTAGACCTCAGTCTTCTTAACATATAGATTGCTTTGAATGCTTTAGAAACTGTAGCTTGTATATGCTTTTCACAATCTAAACAGCGGTATATATTGAAACTAAGGAGCTTAACATAATTAACACCATTTAGATGGTTGATATCATACTTAATTCAGCTAATTTCTATATTGTGTATTATATCTCTGTTTAGACAAAGCAGATTAGGAGTACACCACTTCAACACTTTGAAAAATATTTTCTATTACTGAATTCTGGCACTACAACTTATATTCAGATCATCAGCAAATGGATGACTATCAGCACATGTATCTAAAATATTTGTTGGTAAATCATTCTCATATGTGATAAAATGTAAAGGCCCTAGAATCGAACCCTGAAGGATCCCACGATTCTCTGGTAAGAAATGTGATTCGCAATTATTTCTGAAACTATCTGCTTAAGTAAGACTGAATTGGGAGTAGGGCATTTTCTTGAAAACCATAACACCTCATCTTATCACCCATTATTTATAATATACAGTACCAAAGGCTTTTCTTCTGTATGAATTGAGCCTCGATTTTATTACACGCAATGAAAATAGTGTGATCACTGATCAGAGTACGCTGCCCACACTATCTCCTTGTCCCTAGGTTCAGCCGGCGGGATTGCCACATGCGTGTTTGTCGGTCGTTCCTGTCTATCTTTGTACGCGATTGCTTAAGGTAGTTTGAGGCGTGTTTGGATAATGTTAACGGTGGCGATGTTCATGAACAGAATAATATATTTAGTGCATTAACAGCGCATACTATATAACTGTTGGTGTCAGAGATAACAATATTCGCGAACCTGCAGGCTGCCTGAACATTAGAAACCAATTTAAGTCACTGTAACAGGTATTTTCAAGTGGTTTTTATTTTACGAATAGGCCAAAATAAACATTAATTTCGGCTAGTTACAAGCACTGACGGGGAGGTATTTCTGAGCTGTCATTTCAAAGAATGATGGATTCCTTATTTTTGATAAATTAGTTTTCATTATTTTTGGTTTTATCATCGCTTCTCAAATATTATCGTGGACTTTGTTATATATGGTTCACTATGTACAATGACAATAACAATTCTTGCAGGATTTGAACATAGAGTTTCCGTGGAGAACTTGAAATATTTTTTTTCAGTGGTACGCGAACATAGCGACCATCTTGCGTTGAGAGCGGGCAGTTATACGCGCAGTAAAACTGTGAAACAATCGAAGGGGTTGTCTGAAGACGCCGTGCGTGCTGCCAAAACTGATTTCAATATTTTCTTAAAAACTTTCTCACTGGAAGTTTTTTCGAGAAGAAATAGAATGGAATTCAGTCAGCGACAACACTTTACTTTTCACAGCCGAAACAACCAAACGATTCGTGCATTTATTATTATAATTTTTTATTTTTATTTTACTAACATGCTTCTATATTTAATGAATTGAATACATTCGGTAATAGTCTGTTAACTTTCAAGAATTCGCGTGATTTCTTTAAGGTATTTGTTGTCATTCGTTTTGCATTTTTGTTGGTTGTAGTGAAGAACGTAATTTGATTTCTAACTTTGATGGAATCTACTACCTATTTTTTTAAAGATAGTCGCATAAATCTTTCTAATTAAAAAGCCCATCACCGTGTTCCAAAAGTTAAGTATTATTTTTTAGATTTTTTTTTGCCCTCATTACTGAAAGTTGATTTTTTGGCTGACTTGCAACACTGATCAGAAACTCGGTGACCTTGGCGGGACTGATTCCACGCAGGGACTATAGTCACAATGGAGATTGCAGCATCGTCCTGGTACTCTCGATCGTGATCGTGATTCTTGTAAGAAAAACGAAACTTTTATACTTTTTTATTTTATTTTTTATTTTTATTTTTTATTTTTATATCCTGGTACATAATAGCCCAGCACCTAGTTTCTATTCTGGGCCCACTATTGGACAGACAGAAAGAGTTCTTTGGTGTACGATCCTGCTACAAACTGGAATTACCCGATCTTACGATCATGTCACCAAAAATCCCCACTATATTACTCCTCCGCTGCCAAGAATACTAGCTCGGAAGAATTATCCCCACCATCCTGAGGGGCACGGACTCTCTCGAGAGAAGAGCCTTTTGTCTCCCATTAAAGCCGCGTTCCCACGATCTCGTCCCTCGTCCCTGTTAGGAGAGGCCTCACATCTTTGCCGGATAAGCTAGCATGGACGTCTCGCCTCGTCCCATCGCCAGGCGGTAAAAGATCACACGTCCCGTCTCGTCTCGCCTCGCCTAGAGGGGACCGTAGGAACGCGGCTTTAGGCTGCCCACGGGGACCACGTTGAGGTGCCGTCATCACGACCTGGAACAGAAAAAGACTATTAGTCATGAGTCCCTGGGTCCACTGAGCTGCAAACGGGGATTACCCGAGCTTTCGCTCATACATCCCCTCACAGACTCACTAGAAATCCATTACCCGTCTCCTCCACCACAAAGACAACACGAATGGAAGAATTATCCCCCCCTCTTTCCCCGGAGTCCCCGAGTAGTAAGTAACACCTCCCTGGCAACACGGCTTTAGTCACCTGAAGGGTGCCCACGGGGAATCACGTGGATGCGGCACCGCCACGACTAGGACCGAAAGACTATAGCGTCCGTTGTGGTGTACTCCAGAGGAGCACGCCACCGAGCCCCGCATATCGCAGGGATCTGCTGCTACGCTCTTGCGCTGCAGTTGTTACCTCAGGCTGGTCTGCCTGGTGTTGGTTGCCTTCCTGGCCGTGCTTCTGTTATCTGCAGTGTCCATTTCTCATATGTGCTCGGACCTCGAAGACCTTCCGAGAAGGTCCCTAGGTATTCCACCTATGCGATAACTTGGCGCCCCCAGTCCTGTAGGTTCGTGTTCACCACTTGCCTCAGGTTGTTCCTCAGCTCCTGGTGTGTCACGCAGCTGTCGATGATATGATCCGAGACTTTTACGTCTCCACAAGCACATATCCCCTCCGATGTAGTCCATATTTAGTCCATGGCCCGTGAGTGGACGCGTCCTTTAATGTTAGGTTTACTCGTCGGCGCCAGTCCCCATCTATTGTCGTTACACTTGGGATCCACCCCTGTGCAATGTCGTCCCATCTTCCTTGCCTATCGGACTTAACGTTCCTTTGCTTGAGGCATGGTAAGGTTATGCTAGTACCCGCGAGTTAGTCATCAAAAAACTAGCCCGACCGAAAAAAAAAAAACAGCTAACCGGTAGCCACCCCCAGCGCAGGTTTTGGTCCTTTTGAAGAATTACCCACCATCACAGCAGGAATAGTGAGGCAAGGCACACTTCTTCACCCATTAAGGGTATTCACGTGGAGAGACGCGGAGATTAGTAAAGTGTCTAAAGGGCGTGGAGATTTGATTTGTAAGTGGCCGAGTCTCGCAGAGCCCTGAGTCATCGGCTCGCGTCATAACCCGCGTTGCTCAATGAGTCTGCAGTCACCCAACACCGAGCACTAGTCGTGACGAGTCTATGCTGTAAACAAGTCTGCCGCAACTAGTATGGAACTACAAGCAGGAACAGTGTAATGAATCAAGGTAGTGGAAAAACTGAAATCAAGTGCGGATAAAAGATTATCGAGATTAAACTAAGAGCTAATCTGATCTTATCGGCTGCAAACATCGTTTAAAATATTCCAAGCCGATCCCAGCAGCGTAAGGACGGAGTAAGACTTCCTTCTCATTGCCAGTTCTAATCCAGGGTCAAGCATTTAATTAAGTGTTGCGTCCGTCTTGTGTTGCCTATACTTTGTACTATGTGGAACAAATATATAATTATATACTATGGAAAATCACATACTACACGGCTGAATAGCTATAAGGATGTGTGCAATTTTTTTTTTTTTGGTGGGTGGGGGGCGGGGGTGGGGGGGGGGTAGGGAAGAGGCGGGAGAATACATGGCCTCGGCATACGCTTAGTGTTATTAATGCAGTGACTTCCCACTACCTTCTGCATCCCCATGCCGTAGATCATTTCTGATTCATCCACCTATAGGGGACGATTCCAACCCAAATGCCAACAAGGTGCCCTGGACCAGTCGAAGCTCTTCTGTCCTCCTTTAGGAGACCGTTGACAATCATTGGGTGTCTCCTTATACCGGGAAACATTCAGTCGCCAGAGCCTCGTCCGTGCAATCGGGGAGCACCGCGTGAATCAAAGACTTTTCTACAATCATGGCAAAAAATTTCATCATTGTTCCAAGATGCGTGAAGGACTTATATCTTAATCACGACAGTAAACACTGTAAGAAGAACAATAGTATATGTTCACAACCATCCAACGGATCAATGTCAGAAAACTTCTCAGCCTTCTACATACGTAGCATATAACAATTGGGACAAATGTTGTATGGGAGCGTCCACAAACTATGTATCTCCATTTTGGACTCCTGTAAACTCCTCCCACGTAGCCCGACGGGGCATTTGCCTCTACCCCCTCCCTACGCGTGCCTCGTAGCTTTTCCTCCATTGAATATAGAGAATATTGTGTGTTGTTTTCTTCCGTCAGACTAGTAAATTACATACAGAGGTAATTAAAGGGAATAAATATTCACATGGTGTTGTGTGTTTTGTACGTTACTTTAAATTTGACAAATAATATGAATGAAAAGCTACGTGGCCTGGCTCAGAAACCATCCTCTCCCATATAGCTCAGTGTAGCTATCCAGCCAACCCCTTCCCTCCCCCTTTTCGTAGACATAGCCACGTAGTATATGGATGCTCCATAACAAGGAGAAATAATGTCTTAGGAATTATTCCTACAACGAGCTTTAATTAAGATAGATATTGCGTAGTCTATATATATAAAGATGAATGTATGTATATTTGTTTGTTTGTTTGTTCGTTTGTTCTTCATACAAATCCACTGTTTTCATCGGATCTCGATGAAACTTTGCACACTTATCCTTTGAAACAAGGAGAAAAATACTGCCTACATTTGGTTGAAAAATTATCTGTATAAATAATACATGTTGTCTCATAATTTCGAAATACTACTGAATGGCGATAGACAGACGCGTTGGATATGGACTTCTGTATACTGCTTTTTCTGTTTATCGGTGGGACAGCTCTGTGGTTAAAGCGCTTGCTTACAAATGTTTGGGTCGTGGTCTCCGGTTCAAATCTCCGTGGAGGCTAAGATTTTTAAAAATTGTTTTTGATCGTAAGAGTCACACTTGGGCCGTAGGTTATTCGGATTGAATGTTAAACTGTAGATATCACAAAGTTAGGGGTGCAATGCGAGGTAAATCGTAGGTGGTCTTGCTATGCTGTAGGTGTTCACTTTTTTACGTAATACTGATCCCTCAGGGGTTGTTCGCATTAAGTGTGTGTGTGTGTGTGTGTGTGTGTGTGTGTGTGAACCGCAGTAATAATACTATAACTACGGAAGTAGGTCTCTATCTTTTTGTTACGTTTTGACGACCAAATGGCTATATCGATGTTGATGTCATTTGACAAGAAAATCTGTATGAAGGGCACAGGACATTTTCTTCGGTATGTTTAATAGTTGTAGTCACGAAATTTTGAGACCTTATCGAATGGTGACAGAAATATGTTGGAAACTGATTCTCTTCAAGAGACTGGTTCGACGGTAGAATGATATAGTGACAGCTTTCCTGTCATATTATGCCGACTCGGTGTTGTTTGGGTCCAATGCTTCGTAACCAACAACTTTCTATATTCAATTCTGAGTAAAAATTCTTAATCCACGCGTACTAAGTCGTGGGTACGAGCTAGTTTACCATAAGGAAGCGCGCTATTTATAGGTGACAGTGATTCCAGGTATGAAGTGGGCCACAGCAAGAGGGTTGCAACGAAACGTTTTGAAAAATCGACGCTTTTCCACCCGGAGAACCAAGAACACAGATAGTAGTGTAGAGTGCCGGTTAGCTGTGTGCGATGGCTTCTCGCTAGTTACGTTGTCTGGCGAGGTAACACGGAACAGCTTGTGACGCTGTAGCGGACTGCTGACGTGCTGCGGACCTTTCCCTCTCGCTAGACACAATTTCTGGTGTCGTCAATCGGAGCAAAAGGAGACAAGTAATGCTAGATCATGGTGACTGGATCTCACGGAGCAAGAAACTGTAGGCATAGTTGGACAAGGCAGATAGCACTGTGCAGAGTGAGCTCGATCATTAACTGCAGTGTGAGTTATTTCCCCGCTAGTCACGATGTCTGCGTCGTGATTGTTGACTTGTCCCTAGTTACAACATCTAAAGACAACACAAACACCAAGTAGAAGTCTCCATTTTTCCACAGTATGACTCATCTCCTTCCATGTTATGTTTCGCTGTACTATCCTTTTAGGATTTCAGTATAGTCTTCGCGGGCTTGCAGCCGTATGTTGCTGTGAAAAGACAACGTTTCGACGACGTTATCGTCGTCTTCATCAGGAATCGAGAAATCAGAAGTACAATGCCAGTTATCAGCGGGTGGACATGCTTGTATAATCTGCTCGCTGTCACCGCCGTCATACTCACACGGCCAATGGGCGTCGTGGCTCTCTACGCAGTCCGTTCCGTCGTGCCATGCTATTCCGCTTGTGCTCGTTTCGCTTTTGGATGATCTACAAGCATCAGCCAAGCAGCAACGCCAAAAGAGAGCTCCAGCAGTTTCTCACCAAAAGAAAACCGCTAGAATCACCCAGAGCTTTGGCTGCCAAGGCATCTGACACAAAGTGAAAGGCTGCCGAAGCCAGGTGCGGTGTTTTTGCTGTGGCGACAACCCCATGGTCATGGTCTGCACATGGCGGCGAGAAGGCACACCGTCGAGCGCAAACTGTGGTGCTGACCATGCGGCCTGCTACGGAAGATGTCCTATAAGATGAAAAATATAAGCCACCTCCAGAGCTATAAAAAGCACAGCTCCACCCAGCTACACTCTATCAACGAAGTGCCCAAATGGAGCAGAGGTAAGAGCAATACATCAAAAAGGCCCACCCGTGGCCATCCAAGCTATTACAATCTATGAGGAAACCAGTCTACTCCCAACCACATCAACCGAACGCCAATAGAAGCCAGCTGCAGGACTGATGCTGTAACAACGAGATGACACGAGATGACTAGTTGGGAGGCATCATACAGCTGCTTACACAGCTGATCACGACGATGATTCCCAACCAACCATAAGAGCCCCGAGGGAGTTTTGATATAAGGACGCCTATGGCGTCCATAGCCCTTTTTACCCCTAAAGTGAAATAAAGACAAAAATCCAAACCCAACACATAGACACATAGTGATAGAGTTGCCAAGGCAGCAGGACACACAAACATGGTACAGTAGTTGAGACCGCGACAAACAAAATGATCCTGTTATTGTTTCTTTCTTGATCAATATTTGTAGTCAGTAATTTATAGGCTCTTCAAATCCTACCATTCAAGTGAACTTGGGATCCCAGTACAGCCATTAGGTGGTCCATGGATTTCCGGTTCCTGTCGCAGAATTTAAGGATCATTTTAAAGAACCTGAATCTTTATCGATATAACCTACTGATTTTGTTCAGATAATAGGGGTGATTTATGACTTTTTTCTCAATGGTCTTTAATACATTGGCGGACATTGAAAGTGTTACACGAAAGACTGATGACAGAAAAAAAACACCCAGTCAGAAATGGCATGATTTTAGAAAACTTTGCAGATATATCCGTGGTCATATCCAGAAGAAATGATAACAAATTGAAATTTATTGGATTCAGATACATGTGTCAATAAGAAGCGTTCCCATCATGAGCACGTATATATTCGTGGCTCGTTGCTAGCATTTAATAAGTAAGTATATGGGGTTTGTATCTCAATGTCTGCATGTCTTGTGTAGTCAGCTATTGTCGTAGCTGGGCACAGTTAATCCAAAAGTTAACTCCGATAATTATTACCCTGCTACTTAAAAAGTTAACCTCGATAATCGTTAAAGCGTTAAAGTCTCAAAAATTTAACGCTAAATACAGTGTGATGTCGCACATTAAGCCGTGTGCAGATACAGTAAGTCGCACGTAAGTTTGCGAACGGATTTGTGAGGCTGCAGCTAGGTGCCAGACAGGTAGCTGTCGGCCAAGGAATGTGGCTATCCCTCGCTTTTCCCCTAATCCGCTGGACCGCTAAGCGGAGGGGTGGCGGGACCCACTCACTGGGAGGTGAGGAAAGTGTAAGCCTCGTGGCAGTAAGGACGGACGTGCAAATATAATACGCGAGTGTGAGTGTGAGTTCGCGCTCCTGCTGGGAGAGCTTTCTAGTCCGTATCTCCAAGGAGCGGGTTCGTCGCCAGACTACGTCGACATCTACCCGTCCTAGCTGCTTGAGGGGCCACTCTACGTCGGTGCAGCGTCGATCGTGCGGACAACACGACGCCACCCGTGAGCTGATCGGACCACTTCGCGCAGTCCCGCAGTCGTGTCGCAAGAAGCGCCACAGCGGACCTGCGTGCAGCTGCCGTCGCAGGAGCAACAATACGGTATTGTGTGTGTTAAGTGCGTTCACCACTGGCGTCCACTAGCCCAGTAAACGACCCTGATAAACAATAATGTAGGCCGGACAGGTCACGTTAATCAATCTCATCTCTGAATGGTGTCAATTAATTAATTCAATCCATATACTTGATTCAATAAATAGTTGTTATAAATGGTGCTTTGATAATAATTCATACCCCCCATATTAAACATTAATTGATGAATTTATAATAAATAAAATAACCATCTATTTCTGATGTCGCAATTAGTGTGACACTTCAACAGTTATCTGTCAAAAGTTAGCAAGCAACAATTCGTCTACCCAATGTCCCTCTGCAAACTGAGTTCTTACTTGGGTTCAACGTTTTAATCAGCTTCTCAAACGTATTGGACTCTCCAAGATATAGTGGAATCATGTTGGCAACGAAAAGGTTTATTGCACATTGCCCCCATACCAGCCTGAGATACGCCGCTGTCACTATAGTGCGTTCAGTTAACAGAGGCGGCTCAAGGTCACTATGCTCTATCCCCACTCCGCTGCTCTCACCCCTAAATGCGAAGGGGAAATTTACCAATTGCCAGTCTGGACATAACGATCAGCACGGAGAGGCAGGGAGGGAGGGAGGGGGTGGTGATGTGAGGAGCGGAGCCAGGGAAACATTACCTTGAGGCGCCAGTTGAGAGTGAACAGGGTATAACTATAATGCAGATGTAGATGGAAAAAAAAGAAATAAAACACTTCTGCTTACACCTACATCAGAAGAATCCACAGCACTTACAGAAGGCTTTGAATTGTTTTTCTTTTTCTCACGAATAGAGCTGTTTTTACTTCAAACTGTAAATATTGTTAAAGCTAGAAATGTGAGCCCAGGCTGTAGAAAGTTTAGGAAAACGCAATCTGAATTCATAAATCATCTATTTTCCCAGTATTCATTTAGATGCAACATATTGGCATAAATGTGGGCAAGGATTTATTTTATTCTCGCGGCTATTGCTAGCATTGAAAAATAGATTCCAGATCTTCAGGTTGATATGTAATCATGTAAGGAATTTTAAATTAATTTATTTCACTAGCAAACTCCAAATCAACACAAACAAAAAAAGTGGCACTGTATTCCTCGCAGTAAAGAAATTAGGTTGTAAAATTATCAAAATCAAACACTCCACAACTCTAGCGTTCCTGCTCACATCCACGCCTTGCCTTGCATAACAGTTATACACTGAAGAGCCAAAGAAACTGGTATAGGCATGCGTATGAAATAGATATACTGTATGTAAACACTCAGATTAGGGCGGTGCGATCGGCAACGCCTGTATAAGACAACAGGTGTCTGGCGCAGGCATTTAATCGGTTGATTTTCTCGTACGACCATTTCACGAGTGCACCGTGAATATCGAGAATCCGGTAAATCATCAAATCTCCGACATCGCTGTGGCCGGAAAAGATCGACCACTGACGACTACTGAAGAGAATCGTTCAACGTGACAGAAGTGCTAACCCTTCCGCAAATAATTGTGGATTTCAATGCTGGGCCATCCACAAGTGTCACCGTGCGAACCATTCAACGAAACATCATCGATAAGTGTTTTCGGAGCTGAGATCCCACTCGCGTAACCTTGCTGAGTGCACTACACATAGCTCTACGCCTCGCCTGGACCCGTCAACACTGACATTGGACTATTGGTGATTGGAAACATGTTGCTTGGTCTGACGAGTCTCGTTTCCAATTGTATCGAGCGTAAAGACGTGTACGGGTATGGAGACAACCTCATGAATTCATGGACCATGCATGTCAACAGGGGATCGTTCAAGCTGGTGGAGGCTCTGTAATGGTATGAGGCCTGTGCAGTTGGAGTGACATGGGACCGCTGATACGTCTAGATACTACTCTGACAGGTGGCACGTACGTACGCATCCTGGCTGATCACCTGCATCCATTCATGTCCATTGTGGATTCCGACGGACTTGGGCAATTCCAACAGGACAATGCAACACCCCACACGTCCAGAATTGCTACAGAGTGTCTCCAGAAACTCTCGAGTTTAAACACCTCCGCTGGCCACCAAACTCTCCAGATTTGAGCATTATTGAGTATATCTGGGATGCCTTGCATTGTGCTGTTCAGAAGAGATCTCCACCCCCCGTAGTCTTACGGATTTATGGACAGCCCTGCAGGATGGATGGTGCCAATTCCTTCCAGCACTACTTCAGTCCTTGCCACGTCGTGTTGCGGCACTTCTGTGTGGTCGCGGGGGCCCTACACGATATTAGGCAGGTGTACCAGTTTCTTTGGCTCTTCAGTGTATATGCATCATACTCGCACTTGCGTTACCTAATTCGTTCGCTATTCGACTTGCCCAATTTACTAGCATCTCATGGCGCGTAATTTAAACAAATGAAATTACGTCAACAACCAATGTAACGGACTTAAAGTTAACAGAAGTTCAATTTAACGGAAGTTAAGAAGAACTTAAAAGTTTAATTTTCCCAATTTTGTAAACTTCGTTAATTAACGATTAATGGTTTTCTGCCCAGCTGTGACTGTTGTACAGTTTGGGTTAGATGACCATGTGACGTAATGTGTCATCCCATGGCATCCCAGACATGCTATATTGATGATAAATCCGGGGACATTGCGGGCCAATCCATAGCCGTAACTCCCTGTAAGACTTGTATTGTGATGGCCGCAGTATGAGGACAGGCATTAGACTGTTGTAAGGTACAGTTTTGGATGGTGGACATGAATGGTATCACAACAGGTTGCATCACCGTGTACACATACAGGAGGCCTGTCACTGTGCCTTCAACAACAACCAAATCAGTCCTGCTATCGTAATTTATTTGCCCCCAAACTACGACACCAGAGGTTGGATTTGTGTGACGTTCTGAAGTCACAGCATGCTGGACCATTTCTCCGTTACGCCTACGTATATGTTGTCGATAATCACTTAGCCACAGATTGAATCGGAACTCATCACTATACACAACTATGTGCCATTCATGTGTCCTGTTGCGTTTTGCAGTACACCAGGTTAGATGCTGCTGGCAATGAAATCAGGTTAATGGAACACGGTACATAGGAATTTGAGGGTGTAACCCCGAAACAAGCAATCATTTTATAATTGTTAGTGGGTTGACTCTCTCTGTAACCACAGCTTGGATCTGGCCTGCAGTTACCCGTCCATCAGTGACAGCCGACCACACAATTTGGCGGTCTCCCCGTGTTGTTGTCCTTCCGTATGGACCTGTGCCTGCATTACGTGTACTAGAGCCTTCATGTGCCCACTGTGTAACAAGTCTCAACACTGACATTGTTTTATACTGTGAACAATCCTTCGGGTCATTTCACGATATGATGCACCCATTTCAAACACGCCAGTTAGCCGACCTCTCCCAAAGTTATACAACTGGGTATACAGAATCGTCATTCTTCTCCTTGGCATAGTTGATCAACAAGAACGTGTAGACAAAAAAGTGTCATGTTACACTGTCCTGTTCACTACTTATACGCTAAACAACAAAGCAGTTTGTAACAGCCCTCAAACCTAAAATTAAATGTAATTGTATTTTATGAAGCACTTACGGTAAGCTAGAGTTTGGTTGAATATGATCTGGTAGGTTGTTTTGTAATTTCCTGTAAATCAAGGTATATAGACTTTGTTTTATGAAAAGAAATTATTTAAAGGCCATTTAATATGTTTAAGAACAGAATTATGTAAGAGAATTGCTTAAATGTTTGTAATTACAAGTATTAAGGCAAGTTACGATGTCTAAAGGACAATTTACAACAGTATAAAATGATTTCTGTGAATAATTTTCTGTTTAAGTATCTTTAGTTTTCATTTCTGACCATTTTGTATTGATTGTATATGATTATGTATTAATTCTGATTGTTTTTAATATGTCTCAATTGTTTAAGTATTGTTAATGTTCGAGAATTATCTGGCGGAAGCTTTTGAAGTGTTCTAGAAATTTCGATAGAGATTATATAAAGCGAACATCCGAGAAAGAGTACGTAGTTTTTTTCGGCAAAGTTTTATAAAGCGAACATCCGAGAAAGAGTACGTAATTTTTTTCGGCAAAGTTTTCACCGACTCAATTTACGACGGCCAAGAACTGTATTGTCTGTGAAAGAAGTGTTGTATACAATCGCTGGATTGAATGTATTCATGTAAACAGTATCGATTACGTCGTGTTTTATGAAAATAAACGGAAGTTTAAACTGAACTATTTCGTGGACTGATTATTTATCAGATTAATTAAACCACCAAAAATCTTGTAAGTTATTCATAGTAAATAGCCCTGTAATTCACGTACTGTTACATGTACAACTTTCAATTTTTAATCATTTAATACTCTTAACATGGGTATACCTGGGGCCAAATTTCATAGATTTATCACAACTCCGTCAGAGTATAATACTTTCATTTCCGCCAGTGTACTTTTAGTTGCTTAGCCGCAGTGTTAGACCTCACCATTGCTGCATATTTTAAGACTGACATGTGTATTGAAAAATACATTCTGTCTTAAGTTAGCGGCGTGGACTTAAATAGGAAAGCGTTGAGAAAGCACACAATTAGTGAGGTTTCAGAGAGCGTTATCTGAGACTGATAAACGTCCCCAGCGTTCGATAACAACGCGTTTGGGATGTAAATAGAAGCATTGCCTATACTCGTACCGAATATGTTATCCATATTAGCTTGCCGAGAAACAGAGAATTTCTCTAACGATGATTACCTTTTGTGACTTTCTTAACGCATATTTGTTAACACAGCTCCCCTCTATCAATACGGTAAATATTTCGAAGCTGCGGTTTTTGACACGGTAGTGTGGATACTGTATTATTAACATGCGTTTATCCCGTACAAGACTCTCAATAGGCCATAGTGGCTAACAGGTACTAACGACACCTTGTAATGACTATGGCAGTCCGAGAGGATAGATTTGGTTTGATGTTGTTGTTGTTGTTTCTTATGGCTTTACGCCTCGTCGACTGTGAGCTAAGAAATGTGAAATTTTAAATCGTTGTTCTATACCCATAAAGAAGCCACATACCTTAAGGATTACAAGTAGCTGCCTGTTTTGATGGATCTGCCAGTCCCGGAAGGTCATGGGATCGATTCCCAGTTGGCCGAAACATTTTTATTTTCTGCTTGTATTTCTTTTCCCTATTATTTGTTATGTATAGAATCATTTTCAAGCAAATTCGCCAACACAATAGATCGTTGTTCTTCAAAGGATTAATAAAGTTTTTTTATGATTGGCGTAAAAAAGTTTAAAACATACGATGCTAGCACACCTTGAACATTTGAGGAAAGGTATCCTCCCATAGCTACAAATTCTTCTTGTTATAGAAGTGGGGAAACATATTTCATTCGTAAATTCCAGATTTTTCTCCATTAAATTTGAACCATTTACTTATATTAATTAATGTATCTTTTTACGATTCAAATTGCAAGGTTACATTCTCGTTTCCTGCAGCCCGTATTGCATTTTGGACACACGCCAAAATGTCTTACGATGGCTTCTTTTCTTTAATAATTCATATGTATCATATTCAACATTTTTCAATTAAAAGAAAACATTTATTGACTTCACTAAACCATTTAAAATTATTCTTTCTTTGATTGAGCAAGAAAATCTTCACACTTCAGACTCGACTTATCTATATATTCTTACCATAACAACCAACAAAACAAACCTTTTTTATAAGCTCAGAGATAATCTTTTGTTTGCGATATAAGTCACAGTTTAGCCAACCTCTATGGTTGTTATCTTACATATGCCCCCAATTTCGGAGCAGTTAAATCATTATTTAACTAAATGATAATTTAAACAAACCGAAATTTTAAATAACAACAATAGTTAAATTTACAAAAACAGCTAAATTACTTATTATACCACATTTTAATAACTTTTCTTTTAAAATATTTTCTTCGAAATAATGTCCAAAATTTTCACTAATTTCGATATTTACATATTCATGTGTCAATAAAAGCTTTCATTTCAGTCTTCCTTTACAATCTTACTACAACTAATTGGTTTTTATCACGACGATCATGCATCATCACTCATTGGTCTATTTCATTATCAGTTTTAGATAACATTCTTTGTACCCAATTAATAAAAATATTAAGGTTAAAATTAAATTACCATTTAAATAGAACTCAATAAATACACCATGCTATTAAAAAAATGCCATAATTCAAGAAAAATCAAATATGTATCGAAATATCTAACACCAAATGTGGCCAAACAAAAGAAATGTGCTAAGGTGTCATTAACTTTAATGTCGATGTTCCTTTGCCCTGGGTGTTCAGAAAAAAAACTATTCTTTACATCAAACCTTCCTCAATTTCTGATTAATCGAATTTACCGTGACTATAAGTTTGTCTTATTTAGCAGCAAATAACTTACTTTGAATTCTGTCAGCTAACAATCCGGTTACGCCTGTTCATTACTCCTTTAATCTCCCTTTATATTCAATATTTCATTTTCGTCAATTTCCCCTACAATCGTTTATCAATTTCATCGATTCATCCTATTATCCTTTGCTTCTAAACTTCTTTATCTTCATTAATTACCTTTTATTCTTCATTATTATTCATCACTACTAAATAACACCTTTCCTTCACATTTACTGCTACCATCTGGCTCCTAATAATTATTTTTTATTATCTTCTTTCTTTTTTCATCAATCTGTTCTAACAAATTTTATTTTGATGTGAAAGGTTTTCGTTGTTAAAGTTTGTTTCCTTTTCATTTCTTAGACACCCGTTTTACTCTTCTTTATTTCTTCTTTATTTTCTCTTGATTTCAAATGTTTCTATTATTTCAATTTTCGCTTTTCACATAGCACTTCCTTTTATACAACACAAGTTCTTTCTTTACTCTTCACCACATTTTTTCCTTCGTGGTTTAAATTTAAACCTCTTTTCTTTCTCCTTTTCCATTTTTCCTGCTAAGCAGATTGAATGTCGAAACTCATCATTAATTGTTCCCCCGTTTCGACAAAACCATCAATCACATTTCTGCTTTCAGTTATCGCATTCTGCTTCTTCCCTCCTTCTACTCCCATTGCTCGATTTTTTCCCTTTCTTCCTTCTTCCTGTAAAGTGATTTTCGCTATTCCCATGATCATTTCTGTCCTCCGTTTATACATATGATCTGAGTTCATGGATCTTCTCCTTAAATTTAGCTAAGTCTCCATCGCACTTTCCTTGTATACGGAAAATTGCTCCTCTGCATGCTTTCAGAAAATGGTGTGGTTGAATTTTACCGTCTGGTTTACATTTCATTTCCGGCAATTTGAATTGATATTCCATCACATTACAGTAGTGTCCCCATACAATTCTTTGTTGCTTCATATTTCTCAGTTGCTAATCTATTATTTTCTAATGATCTGATTTAATTTTCAATCCCCTTATTCTGCCATCTTGTGCCCGAACTTCATTTACATCTTGCGGTAATTTCTTGTTTCAATTCTTGAGTCTTTTCTATTAAGTCTGTTATTTGACTGAAACATGACTTCTTATGGTTCTCAATATCGTTCTTCGTATCACAGTATGTCCTTTTTTGAATCTGCTTCAATTCGTCAGCTTCATTGTCCATGTTCTGATTTACATTATCGTTACTCCCGTCCACCGCCTTCTCGATTGTATGTTTACGTTCCACTACACAACCGTACACTGCATTTCTTTTTGCCCCCTCTTGTTCAAATATCATAACTTCTTGCTTTATATCAATAAGTAATTCTTCATGTGAATTCCTCAATTCTTTTAATCTTTGGCAACAAATTTCTTGTGAATTCTAAGTCTCTTTGTTACGTGTACAATTTTTTTTTTTCAGTATTTACTTGTGTCTCTTTCTGTGAGTTTGAAATTTTTTCTTTTGTCTGTAAAATTTGATTTCTTAGATTTTCTTCCATTTGACGCATAAACACGAATAACATTTCATTTGGTTGCTGTTCCTGATTTTTTTTCGTTAACTGCCGCACGATCATGCAGAACAGTTATTTTACTCTTAAATGGTTCTGTCGTACCTGTTCCCGTAACATTACTCAAGAAATCACTTTGAATTTCCGATAGGTTGTCCAATTTCTCAGACTTATCACCTTAGTAACAACTATTTAATCCACGATCGTTTATCTCTGGCACGATACCTCTAGAATCATTTGAATTTTGCTATCCTTACTATTAACCATTCTGACCAAAATCAAATTAATTCAATTACTATTACACTATTACAATTACTCCGCGATTCACTAAAAGTGTTTGGCGGAGGGTGCATTGCACCTATCAGGAAAGGTAATGGTTTGGACGGGATATGGCAGGTGGCGCCATGGGCTATTGTGAGGAATCATCCCAGCATTCGCCTGGAGCGATCTAGGGAAACCATGGCCGGAGTGCTTTATCGGAAGCTAGAAACTCATAAGATTCGAGCATATAACATGCTCCAGAATTCTACTGCATACAGATGTTAAAGATATGGGTCGATAATTCCTAGGTTTGCTGCGATCTCCTTCCTCGAAAACAGGAATTACCTTAGCTATTTTCCAGTCGGAGGGTACTTTTTTCTCTTCTAAGGATTTACGGAATATATCTGACAGAAATGGTACAATTTCCTCCGCGTATTCTGAAAATACTCTTACCGGTATACCATTGGGACCTGGCGCTTTATCCCACTTCAGGAGCTTTAATTGCTTTACAATACCTACGCAATCAATTTCTACCGGATCCATCTCTAATTCTACACGATGTGGTAAAGTGGGAATGTTTTCCATGTTTACGCGCGTGAATGAATTTTTAAATTCGGTGTTAAATACGGTAGCATTGTCGCTGCTGTCGTTAACTTCCCGACCGTCTTGTAGAATTGGTTTATTGTTGTCACTACAACTAACTTTCTTTATATACGACCAAAATTTCTGAGGGTTTTCGGTGAGGCTCTTGGAGAGGGAATTGCAACGAAAGTTATTACAGGCCCCAAGCATCGCATTCTTAACATGTACTCTTATCTCATCTAACTTATCTAAATCGGTCCTCTGCATCGTCCATCTTGATCGTGCATGTATCTTGCTTTGCTTTTTGAGCAACCGTTTAACATCACGTGTATACCATGGTGGATCATTCCTTTCCCTGATTGTCGGTTTCGGTATATGCAACTCCATACCTTCCATGACTATACATATGAATCGTTGCCACATCTTTTCAACGGTGCCTCTTGCCACCATGAAGGTATGGTAACTATGCCTCAAAAACGTTCTAAGCTTTGTCGAATCTGTAAACGATCCTTTCTCTTTCCTTTTTGCGCGCGGATGCTAATTTTACTGTAGCAATTACAGCTTTGTGATCAATATATTCTTTCCATAAGAACCAACAAAACAAACCTTTTTCATAAACTCAGAGATAATCTTTTGTCTGCGATATGAGTCATAGTTTAGCCAATCTCTATGGTTGTTATCTTACACAATTTAACAAAAAAATGCTGAATTTTCCAAATGTATATTAAATATGCTTTCCCACTTCAAAAATAAGAAAAAAATTTGTGGCTGCGGAATGATATATTTGATCAAATGTTCACGGTATGGAAACAATTTACGTTTAAATAGATGTTTTTATTGTGCCTATCATCAAAAAAACTAATCCATAAATAGAGGTTCAAACTTAGTGGTGAGAGTATCAAAACGAGAACAGAATTACTGAGAAACTCGTGGCTGGAAACGTTGCCTTTCATCGTTACGCAGAGCTGTTCAGAGAACATCTTTCTCGCGATGTGGTGAGTTTAATCCACACAATGCGCGTTTCCGAGAGCACGAGAACTTCTGCGGTGTGATACCACGTGATACACAACACAGCTTAGTCGCGCCTGAGAGGCTACCAGTGGCATTACCACCTCTCATTCTGAGCCACGTGAAACACAAGCACCTTCACCATCCACTCAATTACAACAGCTGTTCTTCAAGTGGACTCACTCACTCTTTAGCTGCGAAGCGCAAAGTGATGATCGCGTACCAGGAAATTCCCTTCACTGAGCGAGGTGGTGAGCGGTTAACGTTCTGAGAGGACGGCGGTTCGAATCCCCGACCGGGCATCCAGATTTTGGTTTTCTATGGTTTCCCCAAATCACTCGAGGCCATGGCCGAATTCTGTCCCGTTCCTTGTTCCAAGTCTTTTCGCGCCTCTAATGACCTCGACGTCGACGAGGCGTAAAGTCATAAGTAAAAAAAAAAAATCTATTCACTCGATGACCTGTTCCCACCACCCTGAAAAGGTCAGAGGGATCTCAAATCTAATAAATAAAATTAGTCAAATAGTCAATGATAAATTTTCACCAACTCAAAGTTTAATGCACACTTTGTCATTACATAGACTCACCAACCAATATAATAATAAACAATCAGAAGATTCGACAGTAACTGAGTTTTACCAGGTAATTTTTTCTTCTAAACAAGACACACTTGCGTTAAAATCACAAATCCTTACAGCTTCTTCAATATTCCCAAGTTAACTCTCCCTAAAAATCCAATTTCAGCTATGTGTTACGTAGCGCAATGATGATAATCATACGTTTACCACTAATAAAAATCCATTACAGTTTCTGCATATGTTGCATGATGACGAGTAAAACACACCGAGAATGGTGGGTGAGGAATTTCTTTCCCGTTCCTTGTCCCCACTCCCATCCCGCCTCTAATGACTTCGACGTCGGCGAGGTAACTAAAAGAAAAAAAAAAAGAAATTAACTAGTAAATCAAGAGCTCTTCTAAAACAAGTAACGGGGTATTAACTGCTTTAACTTGAGCAGATCTAACGACTAATTTCTATAAACAGCGGAATATTGGGTGCGATTTGTAGTTTCACTGAATTTGAGTACCAAAGACCAACTAACCTTGGTACTTTAACTTCTCTAGCTAACTGATGACATTCTGATTTTACACAACACTTTGATTTGTCTCGACGAACTAACCTTACCTGGAACAAATCGTAAAGGTCTTCACTTTCGAAGGAAAGATCGGTGAAAAATTACTCCCAGTCAACTTCTTAAAACAATGCAGGCTCAGATAATTCAGCCAACAGCGACAAGCACAGACTTCTCTAAGCGTGATATTTCAAAATGCCTCTTCCACACGAGCACACTCCATCGATAATAATTCACAAAAAGCCATGTTATAACTCTGCTCCATGCGTCTGAATGCCTCACTCTGACACGTTCCACAGTCTTAATGGCCCATGTAAGGTACGCGCTCACTAGGGCGGGCCGCATCGCGTCGCGTCGCATCGCAGAAATGCGTCTGCAATCGCTTACATTGATTCTAATGGGGTAACGCACACCAGAGGCGGGTCGAGTCGGGGCGGGGCGAGCCGCGTCGCGTCGCACTGCCGGATCGCTTGACCACCATCCACCTTCCCACCATCTTGGATTTATTTCGTTTCATCATAAGCACTAACATGTTTGGAAATTAATTGAATTGTATAGTTTCCCAAAAATGAAGTGTTTCCGCATGCTTTGTGGTTCCATTCAGAAATAACGGCGAGCGGACACGAGTCGACTGGAGGAAAACAATATGAATAGTCCGCTATTATTGCCTCGATTTCTAAACGGTAATTACACAGATCAAAGGATGCGAGCGAACAATTAAATCGCTTGCAGTAGGTTGTGAAACTAGCAGACGAATGTTCAGTTACATGTGTTGTATACTTTATTCAAAATAAAGTATTTTCGCATACAAAAATAAAATATGATACTTTATAATACAGTATGGTTGGGAACCCTAACCTCACAGGCCCTCAATCATAACAAAGACACGAGAAATGAAGCATTTCAAATGTCATCCGATAGAAATCCCGGAAATTTTCACCATCCAACACATCTAAGAGTCTAAAGTGACTGAACATATGCCTTTGTAAATATAATTGCTTGGCATACGTCTTTTTTTCTTTTTCCTAGGCTTTTCGCACAATGTCAAACCGTCAGGGTTACACCAAGAATTTGTGATGCTGATAAATATGGAGACATAGGTACTTAATTTAAATATTAGAATTTTAATAAAATATGTAACTAACTAATTTTATTACTAGTATTAATATTGAACGGAAGGTGCAAATTTCAGAGCTAGACGGATATATGCGTGGTGGTAGTACGGTAGTACCTGATCGGGCGGCCGACGGGTCGTCTAAATGCAACACTCTGTCGACGGGAGAAAAATGAGATCGGGAACGAGAACGGGAACGGGACATGGTGATCGGGAACGGGTCGTCTAAATGGACCTTTACACGGAACACCTTGTTGCAACGAATGTCCCCACGTGTAAATCTGACGTAGTCCCACGTGCGCAAACCACAAAACTACTGAAAAAAAGAATAATCTCGTAATTGCAATTACTGAAGCTCTAGAACCGTTGCTCGCCTTACATGTTGCCATCGAGTATTACATCAGCAAATTATCGCATCTTTCTATAACATGTTTACTACACGATGTCCCGCACAATGTGAGACGCAACATATGGTTCCAACATAATGGCGCGCCTCCACGTTATTGATTGATTGTTCGTCAACATTCGACTGTGGCATCGTCCGTGGTAGGCTGCTTCCCTGCCTACCAGCTCTACGGATTTAAGAAACGTGGATTACTTTATTTGAGCGGCTCTTAAATCTTTTGGTGGATTAAGGCAGTAGGTACAGCTATAAGGTCTAAAAAAAAACTCTTTCAATTCACAAAAATAGTTTCTACTTTTGACTTCATGTTGGTGAAAAAATTATTTAAATATCTTTGACAGCATGGGAATTATGCAAAGCCCTGCACGATTTACTGCCATTTAAATCTTACTGGATTTGAAGCTTTCCAAATCATTAACCTTAAATAGGCCTATCTCAAAACAGCAATTCATCAATTGATTTTAAAGATAACTTTTTTTAAAATGCATTGATCTTTTTCAAATTTGCAGCACATATTCTACATACTAATTACTACAGTTCCTATCATTATCGTTTATACAGCTTTTCACAAACGGAAAATATGCCATTATGTTTAAACAAAAAAAACAAGAATTTTAATTTCTTGAATTTTTAATCAATAACAAATGTAGAGTTAAATGTGTTATATTATTGGTATAACTAATTACCGCGATATTAGTTTACAATATTAAAAAATAATTTCAGCAAAATTTCAACTATTATCCTTTCTGCAACTGTCAATTTCGATTGTACATTATCATATTGTTGAATAATATTCTTATTTTAAAAATCAATTTTTATATATAACTATAACAGTTCTATGTAGCTATGAAATTTGAACCCTCAAGTTTAAATAGATTTGGAGAAAACGAAATTTCAATTTCTACAAATATATTTGTATGTGGATGTAATCTTCTCGGGAGACTAGCCGAGTAAGTAAGATGTTTCCACACGATATTTCGGCGATCTCAGACTCCGTCGCCATCTTCTGGTCAAGTGGAAGATGGCGACGGAGACTGAGATCGCCGAAATATCGTGTGGAAACATCTTACTTACTCGGCTAGTCTCCCGAGAAGATTACATCCATTCTCAACGCCGAGAAAGACTTCGTTCTTATTTTTGTATGTGTTAGCTGTATCTACCCGCTTAAGCATCTGTCGATTCTGAAAAATATCTAGTTGTAAGAATCGTGTACAATGCTGCTGATATTCAAGACAGGAAGATTGTCTAGCAGACAGAAGACGTAGGTTTCGATTGAAGATTTTCTTTTAATGGCATTTGTCCTTATTAGCCATACAGCCAGCCCAATGTTTTCGTGTTTTTGCAATGTGTACATATTGTATCATATTCATTATTATTTTTTCCATCTAGTAAGGACAACACAAGACGGATATTACCTCCCAGGTCCTCGGTCGGCCTCGAACCGGCGACCCCTGCAAGGCAAAGCAAGCTCGCTAGCCCTACACTGCCGGGGTCGGCTCACTTGAAGTTACTGACGAATTTTCCAATATCTTCTGTCATTTGCAAGTAATACTTCTCCCACCAACTTATTTAGGACGTAAAGACAGGAGAGATAAGAGTAGAGAAATAACATGCTGCACTGTGTCTTATTTGTATTCTTTCATCCCTCCCGTTATTAGAGATTGGAATGCACAGAGTAAGTTTCGGTGCAAGGCACCCTCTCCCACCCACAGTATTTGTGAATTACTGAGTATGGATGTAAATGTAAAAAATATAAACCACCGCCCGGTGCACACAGGGGTATTTGACACAAAAAGTCAATCAAAATTATTTCTATGTAATTTGGATTTTTGTTTCGCTTCTTTTGTGAATCTTCGAAAATATTTGTTTCTAGCTTCTGCTGCTGCTTCCGACAGAGTGCCTATAGGCAAAAGTTCATACTCTATTATAAGTGGGCCCTCAATCAATACTTCGTGTATAGGTGACATTGGATGCCACGAGTACAGTTCAGTGTACAATACATCTTAAATTTTTCGTGACAGTGGGGAATATTTTATATATATTTATCTTGTGCCCACTATATATCATTCACATAATAGTATAAAACCTGTCAATCAATGTTTTGTTAATACCTATTATCTCTGCGGACATCATTCGGTAAAATCGGTCAAATCATCGAAAGATTTTCTAGGCCTACCCACAGTGGTCGAGTTGGATTTTAAGGGGATTTTGATACATGTTTTGAACCAATCATGGTATTTCTTTTAAAAAACACTCTCAGTTCTCTTAACAGCCTGCCATTTTCTTTTAATTTCAAATTTAAGCCTTGAAAACTTTTGTTCGAACTGTTTCGTTTGTTCGACCGTGAATGTCGGTTGATTTAAAATATTTGCCTCGACTAATTCCAACTTTTACACGAAATAATTTCCTTTCTCATATTTAATCATATCATAAATAACTTTTCGGGTCATGAGCATGATACCAGAAGAGCCCATAACAAAGAAAATCTTAGATGAATTAATTTGACGGAAAAAAGTAGGTTTGTTTCATTGTAAATAATCTAGAATTTTTTTGAATAAATAGACGTTTGGCACTTTTTGGCACCCAATTTTCAATGAAACACGAAGATAGTACACTAAACTAATACCATACAAGAAATCAGACTCGGGAAAGGTCCGGAAATATAACAAAATCACTCTTTAATACTTTTCGTAATAAAAAAATCGGTATAAAATGAATCAGCTTACAAAAATGTACAGAAATAAAGTTGTGCGTTACTTTTGGATGTATCTTACAATTATTTCAATTATAGGTACCTGCCTGAACAATATCCATGATTAAAATCACCGCTACTCACTTAACCTCACTCACAAAATAAATTGGTACTACTTATAATTTTCTTGTATTTGGTTGGTAACAGTACGTGAGTCTTGCAATGTGCTCAGAAGATGACTGTTCACGGAGTGGGGAATGAAGCTTATCTAAAAAATATAGCTGATTTTGATTCTGTAGACATTTGCCTCGAGTCAGGTATATACGGGTTCTTGGAATTTGCTAAAAAAAATTGATTTTTGATCGGCTTTTTATATCAAATACCCCTGTGTGCGGTGATGCAAAGAATGCATTGAAAGTGATGATGGAAACTTCGAACATCTCCTGTAACGTTGTAAAATGGAATAGATGTTTTCCCCCTAATCTCTGTGTTGTGTCCTTTGTTTTGTGTATGTCTGCTATCACTTTTCCACGGCGTTTCCCGTCATCTATTTATAGGACACCCTACAGACGGACATTCCAACGGTTATCGGTCAGAGAGGAAAGAAGATAGCTGCAACAGCCACCAACATTCCTGTGGTAAACACAGGCCGGCCACAAAGATAGGACTGAACTCTGGTTTGTAGAAACCCAGCAAGGCTACACAATCAGCACAAACTCGCTGACGCGCCGGGCGTAGAAACAACCTTACAGTAGCATCACTAGGACTACGTTAAAGTGTTATTACATGCATCTGCATAGTGGAAGTCAAACTTCTATTCGTATGAACGCTTCTCGAAACTAATTGGTATTTAGCTATGCTCCACACTGTTGCGCCCTGTGAGTATTTCTTTCTGCAGTTTCTGTCGACTTGTATGAGACAGTTGAGACAGCGTCAAGTGTAGCAAACGGGCTGTTCTTAAAATTCTCAAAGGAAAACTTAAAGGTTTCAGAAATTTCTTAAATACTTTTAAAAAAATCTGAAAGCAAATTAGAAACATTAGTGTAACCAAATATTCTGAGAATAAGCTTCTACAAAATTGTGGACATCTACTATATAATTTCGTAAGGTCACCCACTCACCTCGATCGCTATTGGCTGGAAAATGATGTCACGTGTCAGCATTCGCTCCCAAAACAGCGATCAGAGACATCATTGAAAGAATTTCGTGGTTATATCCACAATTTAATAGCTAAGCATCTGATACCAAATTAATTCCTATAATACATTCATTAAGTTTGCTTTTCGTAGCATTTTATAGTTTAAAAAATATCGATTAACTTTAAGTCTGAAAAAAAAACGTGGATCTGCTATTCAGTTGCTAATAAAACCAACTTAAAAAAAAAAAAAATTAAATTACTCATGGTCTCCGCTATAACGACGAATGACAATTGTCATTCCGGCTAAGGATAAATTTCACTAATGTTGTTGTTGACCAAAGTTTATGCATTACGGTTTATTTGCTTTTCAGGTATTTTCCTGACAACTTTCATTAATGCTCTTTCTACATGTTCGCTCTACGTGAGTTATTAGGTTATTTTAAGTGGACATCAGACCAATTATGTTACCGAATCAACTATTCTGACAATTCATTGGTCAACTGTCTAATAATATGGAATGTGTATTAAGTTCTCTGGCCGTTATAGATACTACGACCAATGATTACGAGTGTTTGCCCAGTCTCAATAAAAAAAAAACATGATGCTTTCCAAGCAAACAAGAATTTTTAAA
Organism: Vandiemenella viatica; assembly: GCA_031002005.1. Lineage (NCBI taxonomy): Eukaryota > Metazoa > Arthropoda > Insecta > Orthoptera > Morabidae > Vandiemenella > Vandiemenella viatica. Next base: position 30,089,769 of record CM061918.1, read on the forward strand.
ATTTTGCAGAGTGAGCTTTAAGGGTCAAATACAAGTTAAGTTTGTATTTAAGCAAGTTCGAGTCTACGATCTATGAAACAATTATACGATTGCACGATCTTACCTGTCCGTGTTTAATATCTACGTTTAATAATATCTCTGAGTTCTTCATGGTCAAGAGATTTTATTCACTTTAAGGGTGAAACACAGGCCAAGTTCATATTTTGTCAGATAAGGTCAACCTTTTATAATCTCTGACCTTAAAAACTGGAAGTTTCTAGACCCGTGACGATACGCAAAAATTGTCACACTAGTAAAGGTTCATAAATGCCGTAAGGGCATAGGCGTCTAAAAATGATGTGGGCTACAGACGTCTACAATTATTGCGAGATATAAACGTCTACAAAAATTGTGAGGCATACACACCATAGCCAGTAACTGCTCCTTGAGCAGAATTACGGTGGAGTTTGTTGTCCTAAGACATTTACTCCTAAAAATTGTGAGGCACAAGCGTCTACAAATATTTTGAGGCTTATGCATCTACAAATGTTGTGAATCATAAGCGCCTACACATGTTGTAGTGTATATACGTTTGCAAATGGTGTGTGGTATAAGCGTCTACAAATGTCTTGAGAATAAAAGCCTGTATACGTTTTGGGATATAAACACCTAAAAATTATGAGGCTTAAGCGTCTACAAATGTTGTCAGTCATAAGCGCCTATATATGCTGTGAGCCATAGGCGTCTACATATGTTGTGAGATATAAGCACCTAAAAATTGTGACGGATAAGCGTCTGTAAATATTGTGAAGCATAATCGCCTAGAAATGTTGTGTCTATAAATTTTGCGAGGAATAAGCGTCTACAAATCTTGTGTGTATAAAGTGTATAAGTGTATAAATAATCTTAGACATAAGCGTCTACGTAAGTTGTGAGGCCTAAGCGTTTTGTGTGGCGTAAGTGTCAACAAAAGTTGTAAGGCGTTAACGTCTGTAAATATCGGAAGCAGTATATTTGTACAAAAGTTGTGAAGGGACAAGGAGCGGGAAGGAATTTGGCCACGGCCTTTTGAAGGAAGCATTCGCCTTGAGTGATTTGGGAAAACCATGGAAGACCCATTTCGGAATGCTCGCACGGGGTTTCTATCCGTCCTCCTCGATAATGCAGGCCTCTAATACATGAACAACATCGGAACAGATTACAGAGTGTTAAAGCGGCCAAACTACTTTACATAAAATATAACTAACAGCTACTTAATTTGGAATCTTAATTAAACAAAAATAATTCTTGTTAAAAGTTGGATTTTTACTTCACGGTATTTACACTTCCGCATCCGCTTCTGTTTCCTCTAAAATTTACTTTTGTTATCTGCTTCCGTGATGAAACTTCCGCTGCATCACTAATAATAACAGTTGTCTTGTGTACGAGACTCCTGTCGAGACTGAAGAGGATCTCCTGGAAAGAATTCTCGCTGCCTGAGACACTGTTCAAACGACTCCGGGGATATTAGAACAGGTACGACAGAACTATGTACAGGGTGTTTCAAAAATGACCGGTATATTTGAAAAATCAATAAAAACTAAACGGACAGCGATAGAAATACACCGTTTGTTGCAATATGCTTGGGATAACAGTAAATTTTCAGGCAGACAAACTTTCGAAATTAGTTACAATTTTCAACAACAGATGGTGCTGCAGGTGGTTTGAAAGATATAGAAGTAAACGCAGTCTGTGAGTTCGCCGTTCTGTAAATCGTCTTTCTGCTGTAAGCGTGTGCTGTTCACAGATTGTAAGTTTTCTGTGAAAAAATGGTTTATTTCTTAGAATAATCGTACTTTAGATTTTTCCAGACTACAGCACCATCTGTTGTTTAAAATTGTAACTAATTTCTAAAGTTTGTTTGCCTGAAAATTTACTTTTGTCCCAAGCATATTGCAACAAACGGTGTATTTCTATCGCTGCCCATTTATTTTTTATTGGTTTTTCAAATATAACGGTCTTTTTTGAAACACCCTGTATGTATGACGATGCCATGCCTGTATTGACGTTGTGGGACGCCATTTTGAACAACTATGGTGAATGGAGCAGCTTGTGAAACTTGTGCAGGTAAATGGAATCAGGGCCCGCTCTAGGGGGGGACAAGCCGGGCATTTGCCCGGGGCGCTAAAATTTAGGGGCGCCATTTCGGCTGTAAGTGTGAGAAAAATATTAATGATATTAATGTGTTAAATACCCAATTAATAAAAAATCCACATACCGATTTTTTCGTTCGTTAAAAACTTAGTTCTTAGCTATTTGTTTGCGCCCCTACAGACTTCGAAGAGACGGGGCGCGGTCCTCATAGGGGCGCGCCGTTGTCCTGCCACCTCGGTGTGAATTTCGCCATAGGAGCAACTTCAAAATGCGCCGCGTCCGCGCCACGTCTCTTCTGTGTGAATTGGGCCTTAGCACGCGAGTAGAACGCTGTTTCGACTTTTGTTGTCTTAACTTGCTTATTATTGCTAATTATTAAAGTGATTTCATTACACAACAGCATTAGTCTTACTATTACTTTATTAGTGATAAGTGGAAGTTCATAAAATTTACTTCAGGATTTTCATAATTTCTAAAGGTAAGTACATCTATGATTAAACTGTTATTTAGTTGGATATACGACATAAGCGCACAACGACATAATTGCACAACGACATAATTGCACAACGACATAAGCGCACAACGACAAAAGCGCACAACAGATGCGCGGAAGGGGGGGGTTGTTACACTTGACCTTTGCTACCTGCGCTGATTCAGACGTTATACTGACCACAAGTTACTAGACACGGCGAAAAGGAGTGTTTTTAGCAATTGCAGTTAGGCTCTAAAACATGGAATCGATAGTGCTTGACGGGAGATGCTGAGTATTTATTTTATTGAATTGATGAACCAAATCAATATGGATCTTAGTTATTGGAAATCGAAGTGGAATATTTTGCATAATAATTTCTTCTCGTAATCCGAGCCTCACAGATTTGTTGTAAAAAATAGATATAGGCATTGAAAGTGTTATGGTTGGGTTAAATTACATACGCTATCTTTGATCGCTTGTGAAATTACTGTAGTTTAGTGGGTGTGGGACAGCACTTATAATCATTGATAAATAAATAATATTAACAGCTACTGATTACCGATTAGTTGCTTCACATACCATTAGGTATATTCAATTTGGAATGTTAACTGCTAATATATAATAACCCATAATGCTTATTATATATACGAATGTGGTGTCTAGATACTCTAATTGCTGCATTTGCCGTTTCAACAAAAAGAAATTCATTAACTATTTTAGTAAATGTAATTAACTTTGTCAGTTGGTTTAATAAGTGCATTGCGCGACAATCACTCCACAACATCACAAAAAAAAAAAAAAAATATGTATTTTTTTGTGAACTTCGAACGTATTCCGTTGAAGCCTATGGAAATTGCCATTCTGTATACACGGTTTCTGCATTTGCAACAAATTTACGGATCGTATCCTCCGCGAATAAGCTTTGACTGTATAGTAACACTAGACTTTCTTTATGTTCACAAGGTATGGAAAATATTTTGTGTTGTGCATAAATATTTTTTATATCGACTGAGAATATGATTTTAGCTTATCTAGAACAAGGATAAATATTTACTTTTTATATTATTTTATAGTGTACATTGTTTGAGTTACGTGCGTGCCTCTTCCAAATTGTCTGATGGTCAAAGAAAACTATCTGGTTACCAGTACAAAAAAAGAAGGTTGCGAAAGGAAGTAGAAAGGCAGAATCAATCCGGGGCGTTAAAAAATATACTGTATTCACGGTTTACCAAAACAAATCTTAGAATCGGGATACAAAAGACGTACAGAATCGTCAGAGAATAATAGCATACAAATGAACGAAGTTTCTAAACCAATTGGAACTGACACCAACGTGAGACTCACAGAAGGCGTTCTAAAACTTTGTGGCCAAGAATTTTACGAGACGCCGTAAGAAGCTTTTAGTAAGGCAAGGTCCAACTAAACTATTACATAGTTACAAATTTCCTTCCAATGACACAGGTCGACATTTTAGCGCAAAATATTATGGACGAATTTTAAGCAACGGAAAGCAAATATTGCGAGATTAGCTACTACGTATCTTTTACAAAACTTCGTTTACTTCGTCTATTGCAAAATTTTCGGCTGTTTAGTTAGTTCTCTCTCAAAGGAGGGTTTTAAAAATTGGAAGCACTTCGGTGAAACTTTCAGAGAGCATGAAATTTCGAAAAATCATATTCAGGCACAAAAATCATGGCTATAAATGAACGAAAGATTAAATTGTTGTAAAACTGTAGATTCTGCAACTCAAAGAGTTATTACGTAATGCCGAAATAAATCATTGGAATGAGGTGCTTCTAAGAATCGTTGCAATTACCAAAATGCTTGGTAAAAGTTGTCTGGTTTTTCAAGGTACAAGCGACAAGTTGTTTGAGCATAATAACGGTAATTTCTTAAAAATAGTTGAGTTACTGTCTGAATATGATCCCATTATGGAAGAGCACGTGCTTGAGTGCTCTAGAAAGTAGAGACTAAAGCTCAATATCTTGGGAAAGGTATACAAACCGGGATAGTAGATCTGCTGCATCAAAGCATCTGCTGCATCAAAGTCTCATGTTATTAATGAAATAAAAATAATTCAAATATTTTTCATAATTTTAAACTGTACTCCTGACTTTAGTAAGATACAGCAAATTACTCTTGTAATCAGATATGTTTCACCCAATAAATTTAATCCTGATGTTGAAATTAAAATTAATGAAAGCTTTTAAGGATTCTTACTAGTCGAAAGATCCACAGGAAAACAAATGCCTGATACTATAGTTGGAGATCTTAATGACTTTGGTTTAAATTTGCAGGATATCAGAGGCCAGTGACTGACAACGGGTATAATATGAGGGTCAATAAAGCAGGAGTGCAATCTAGAATTAAACAATATAATTCCCGAGCATTCAATGTTTCGTGTAGTAGCCATTCTCTCAATCTTGTTATTAATGGCAAAAACATCCTTGGAAGCCGCTAATTTCTTCAACATGGTCCAAAAAATATATTTATTCATTTTGGCATCTACTTTTCGATGGGCAATACTTTTAAAGCATGTTCAGGGTTCAACTTTGAAAACATGGAGTGGCACTAGTTGGGAGAGTAGGATAGAGGCATTAAACCCTTTAAAATTTCATTTGGGAGATGTATACGGCGCCTTGTTAAGCATCTACGAAAACCAAGAAATTGATAATTTAATGATTTAGCCATTTTGGCAATTGAATATGAAATTGCTGATGAAGTAAATTTAAAGATGTAATAAAAAATTCGCAAACTGAAAGTAATAAAAAAAGTTTTTTGTGATTTTAGCGTATTTGATGTACTCTCGTTTTATTTTCAAAATAATGGCATTCAGATTGTTTGTGTGATAATATAGATCTGTAATAGCATTTAAAAATGTAAAAAAATATGGTTAATTTGTGGCTATGTACAGATATTTCATAATTAATTTCTCTATTTTGAGCAACTAGATCAAAATTCAATAACTTTATTTATGAATACACGATTTTATTAAAATTAAAATTAAATATTTTATTCGATTAAAAATTAATATTTTTTTAAATAAAATATATAATTCTACATAATCTTAAGGGGCGGCAAATTGTCTATTTGTCCGGGGCGGCAAAACCGCTAGAGCGGGCCCTGATGGAATTCATTATTACTTTATCATGTACTTAGTATTGTCTCTCTGGCATGAACTTACGTGAGGGCGTTACTAATTCATCAACAGTAGAAATTATCTGAGGATACTTGGGAGTATTAAGCGGGAATTCATATACCATTCTCCATCATACCTGAAAGTTTGTAACATCATCACGGAATTACCCTGTATACTTTCCTTACCGCAGGACGTACCCGCAACGTAACCAGCTAATAATCGTTGGCATTGGTCAAAATGTTTTGGCTCATCAGTGTATATTAATACTATTGGCCAAGGAATATTCATACAGAAACATACATCAAAAGATAGATTCAGTCTAAAATAATAAAACCTGATTACGAGCTTCGAAACAGTTAAGACAATACCATGGCACCTATAAAAAGTTCCTTAAGCATGATTTATACAAATTACTAACAAATTGCTAAAGGAAATGATATCTACTAACGTATTAAAAAATTTGTTGGTGGCAGAAGGTGATCTGCACCAAAATTAATATCTATTCCGTGCATTCCAATCCCGAATAGCACTAGGGAAGAAATCACAGGGTTTTGCCATAAAGTAATTCCTTAGTAGTGTCCAAAACTGGTTTTCTTCTCAAAGTGAACAAAAATGTGAGCACAAAACATAGCACCAATCAGTAAAGCTACCGAACACAGTGGGGATGGAATTAAAAATTGACGCTGAGACCATCGATAAAAGAAGCGAGGACATGACAATAGGTTTCGCGGCATACCGCAGAAATCACTACCAGATGAAGAGAATGGATACAGCTGTTGAAGTGTCGTGTATTTAAGAAATTATCCCCCTTATCACCCGCCAATACCGTCTAAAACTACATAAATAACAACTGAATCATGTTACAACCAGGTTCAATACTGAAATCGATAGAGGCGGTTTAATTTTTGCGTGAAAGTTGAACATTTTACACACGGAATCACTGTGTTGCAGTATCAGCTACAAGAAACGCAGGAACTTGAAAAACAGTGCAAAGTAACAGACAGCTACTAGTTTGTATGTCATAAACACAGACAAATATGTCGTTAGAGGTTACAACGCTATAATGATAATGCGGTGGAGGGTTAGGTATAAGCGAGAGTAATTACCGTACTTCCCTTTTGATTAATTTCCGAGTCAGTCTCCTTTCTGCTCCTTTTTGAGCGAATATTTGCCTCTATACTCCTCCTCGGCGGCTTTGCCTGCATCCCAACATCGGCGAAGAATATTACAGGCCGGGTTTATCGGGGGCGGTAATACCCACGGCGGCCGCCAGGAGCGCTCGCCACCGCAGGCAGTGTCAGCGACTGCGGAGCGGACGGTCAGCCAGTCAGTTGCGGGCCACGCGACTGAGTGGACGTGTCTGTGGCGTGCGGAGGGCAGAGCAGTGGAGAGGAGAGGGGTGGGTGGCTCCATTCGCGAGCAGCCTTCCAGTGCATCTCTCTAGTGCTCGCGGCAGTGTAGTCTGAACGCGTCGCAGTGTGTGTCCTCTCGTCGGCTGGTTTCTGGATTACCGTCGCATCGCGTTAACGAGCCAAGATCGTACCGAAGTGTGGACGTGTTAGTTTCTAAAGCTGTAGCAGTAGAGAAGATATAACGTTTTCTGTTCCCCGTGAAGTCTCGACGGAGGGGTCGCTCAGGATCGACGGTAAGTGAATCTTTTCTTTGTCCCGTGACCTCAATCGAGGCGCGTGCGTGTCCTAATCTAGGACGAGTAGCTGTGTCGACTTCGCTACTTGTTGGAGTAGGTATCGGTTTTCGCGACTTCCGCTTTCCCCGCACCAAATCACAGCTCCACAGCTCCAAAGATCCTGAAAAGTAAGCTGACTTCTTATCTTGTACACAAAAAAAAAGACAACTGCAATAGCTACCATACGGAACCGACTGGTTAATATTTTCCACGAGGAACGGCTTGCTTACAGATTTTGGTTGCTTTATACAAGTGATTTAAAACCAGCGATGGAATATGCCTTCTTATTTCCGGGAGATTCCGTCTGCATATAGACGTTTCTTCGAAAAATGTCGTAAGAGTCTAAACAGGCTTTTCAAGGTCTTGGGCTATGTCCTAGTACAGTCTGATCTTGTAATCTTTGAAGGCCAGCAACATTTCACTTTCTACAGTTGTTTTCTGAACACTGCTGTTTAAACCAATTTGAGAAGTAAGTGCCAACTAGATTCTCTATAAGCTGAGTGACAATGAATTCGATTTTTCGGGAATCTACATTCGCAGAAAGACATGTCTTCGGCAAATGTCTGTGCTGGCTTTATCTTAATCGTGACAAAAGGTATGAATGAAATGAATCTGATCTTCCAATGCAGTTTCATTTATCTTCGAATGTAAACGAGCAACTCTTCCGTTCTCAGTTTTGGTTTTGTTACTGTAGATTGGTGTTTAATCCAGACGGCCAGTACACGCCTCTGTTTCATATTCCTCTCACTGTAGATGTTAGGCTCCATTGTTGTCGAAGATTCCCTAGTCAAGTCGTTTATCCGTCCTTCGCCTTTCTGGCATGTTTCCGCAATCCAGCGACTTCTTCTGTTCGCGGGGATTACTTTTCCTTTTTTCCGTCCTTTTTACCGTTCCCCTCCCCTCCGACTTAGCGGATCTGAAAGTCCCGTTATGCGGGCGGCCGCGCAAGCATCACGCAGAACCAGTTGCCAAAGCGTCCCCCCTCCTTCCCTGCCCTCCCCTCTCCGCTGTCAACTTCCATCGCCAGCTGATGGCTGACAGCGCCCGACAAAAGAGTAAACCATCCCACAGCCAATCGTTTTATTAAAAGCGCCCGCAAACGACTCCGCCGACCTAACTGCATTTCGCATTAACGGCCCCTCAATCCCTATTGATTTCACGAAAGTAATTCAGTAAAAGAGTTCAGCAAAAACATCCTACATTTAAGAGGCTTCAAAATTGGGTTCTTTTGAGGTTCATGACATCGTATCTTTCAAATATGTTATTACTATTTATGTTGTTTGCTTTAGATTACTTCTTCATTTCAAGTATAAAATAAATGTTAAATCACACAAAAAGCTACATGATGTAGTGATCAGACGGCTGGTTGTATCAATAATATTCAACAAATACGTTGTAATAATAATATCATGTTTGTTGCCTCTGCAACTACTACGTGATTGGCTAAAATACGGAGTTATAATGGATAATATTTTTTTCCTGATGCAACTGGCACGGAAGAAAGTAGATTTAACGCTGTTTTACCTTTCCACAGTCTGTAACAATTTAGTTGATCTACTTGCTATCCGTGACACAAGTTTTCGTACGTAACGTTATTAACAATAACGATCTTGTCTCTGTGTAATATCAAATCGGAGATGAAGTAGATCCTTCCTTTTTACTTTGGTATGAAATAAAGTTCGTTAATTACATTATAATGATTAACATGATCACCACGTTAAAGCAGGAGGAATCGTGGAATTAATTTAGTGGCAAAAAAATTCTGGAAGTTATTAATATTCCATTTTGAGGTTTAACAGCAAAAAATATATATAATGCAATCTATCGCAGTGTTCGTTAATTCCTTTGTTTTAATTTGTTCTGGACGTTTAAGCTTTGATAGAAAAATATTTTACACACTGTACAGAAATACCGTATTTCTATGATTTTAACGAAATGTTTCTTCATGGTCCAGGCCGCATTTCAACCTAACCACAACCGCTCGAAAAAGAAAAGAAAAAAAGGTTTGGTTGTTATGATTCCCTGTGCCGGCAACTTATTGGCGGAAGTGTTTACAACACTGTAATTGTATCATGATCTAAAATTAAACCAATCTGGCAATATTGTGTCGACAATAAACTAAATCGTAGTATCTGGAAAATAGGACATAACGTGCCCGATACTACTTCATTACTGCGCAAAGAACTTTAAACAAAAGTTAGAGAAAAATAAACGCGGAAAGTATAACCCGAAATACCTTGAAAGCAGGTGTTTACGGTTTATGTTACAAGCTCTCAACTCAGTTGTTGCCGATAAAAGCGCAGTTTTGAGTAGCACATAAGCAAGAAGATTCACGGTCAGGAAAGGAACAATTTTAGGAGTCACTGGTAATGTGCACAAGGTCACCCGCATTGTCTCATAACAGTACTGATATAAATTTTATATCCATTGTTATATGGAGATTAATTGTAACATTAACCTTAACCGCAGGCAAGGTCAGCTCCTAATGAGTTTATGTAATTTGTGAAGATAAGCTCCGATACTCGTGTAATAACTTTAAACATGAAGTAAGAAAAAGCAGGCAACAAATTATCCATAACATTCGTGCTTTGGATAAATGTTTATTTATATAGATCGAGTCCCCATAAAAACACGAAGTAATGGGGTTAAATTCTTGGGAATGAGTATTATTTTTCGCTTTACTGAAGAGGTTTGAAATGGTTTCAGAGTCGATAATAGAGTGTAGGACGCACAAATTGCTAACATTTTAGGGACGAATACTTAAAACAGAAAGAAAAAGTCTGCTAAAATTATATGCACGTGGTCTACACACACTACAAAGAAGAAAAAACCACTTTTTTCTTTGTAGTTGATATTGACGTAGTATGGAAGGAAGAGTATGTTAGATAAGGAGCAGAATTTACACTACACGATAAGCTGTACTGTAGTAGGTGACAGGTTTACATAATTCCTGCAGTGGGAAAACTCCTGGCGTGATTACTGTTTACTATGTCTGTAGCGTCTTCTTATCTACGATGTCTGCCGTTAAACGAAATTACCTTTCCGTCGGACAACAGGCATTATATTATAGTAGTATCGTACATTTCAAAAATATCGCTTTTAAATATTTCTTTTTGCCTTTATTACCAAAATTGCCGGATGAAACTTAAAGATTTCGTTATTTACAAGTATTGGTGGATCTTCTGTACAATTTCGGCTGCAAATTCCTCACCTCCATTACGGAGGTCGCCATTACTAACATACAGCGACATCCATATGTCTGGATTTCTCTCCTAATTGTCGCCGTCTGAGTTTTTGCTGAACTGAGTACGGAAATGCAAGTCATTCAGAGCAAAACTACGCCGTTACTGACGTAACGTTGGTGGTCCGTTAACTGGAAGACTAATCTCTTTTCTGCTAATTACGCCATGTTCGTAAACTGCTTTTCAGATAATTTTATCGATATTGACTCGCAGATTCTTGTTTATGTCGCTTCAAAGCTCCCGACTCGAGCTGCGGAAAGAACTGTATCCATTCTCCTCTCCGACTAAACACTTGCGCTCATGTGTGCTTCTTTTGTTCCAACATCTCCGATAACACATCCGGCTTCAGATAACGAAATGTTCGAACGGCTTCGCGAGATAATCTGACATATTACTAAGGTTTCGTCAGACATCAAGAAAATTCACCGATAATGTCGTTGCTTGGCATATAGGAGAGTTTTATTTGGCAATTTTTATGCTTAATATTATGTAATTACATCATATCTGACTGAACGATTTATTCGTTTTTATTAGTTGGATTTCTCCGTTTTAACCAACTGTGCTACTAGATATAATTCCTTGTCTTCTTTTCTTTCTTCCCAGCATATTTTGCTCTTTCATTGGCGTTTTTTTTTTTTTTTTTTTTTTTTTAAAAAAAAAAAAACCTTCCAGCTAGTCTTTTCCTCACTTCTACTATGTCCATATTTACTTCAATAAACCAACAATTTTGTGTTTTGGACAGTTTTCGTTCTTTGTAACGCCATTCTGAAAGTACTACGAACAACAATCGATTAATTATTATACTGCATGCATTGATAAATCGGCAAAGAAATACGAACAAGACAGTTTTGCACGTTTAAATTAATCCAAAATCTTAACTACCATTCCAAAAAATAAAACTGGTTCTTTTCGGTATATTCTGGGCACCGCTATAATCGATATACTAAGTGGAAAATATATATATATATTTGATTTGTCTGGCTAAAAATCCCAAAGGAAGCGAATTACTCCTTCCGAAATCATTATGCCTATATACTGCTACGGCTAACTTTATCACGGCACTTTAATTAGTGATATGGACGTCTTAAAAGTAATTTTAACTATAAACAAATTTTCTAATATTAAAATCCGCTTTATTTCTGTACGTAGACTCTAGTCCGTTCAGAATAGTTATTTATTCCCTATCTCGCGTTATTTAGTCAAGACTTAACTCACAAACGAACAAACATTATACTCTCCTTAGTCTCTGGAAATAATGACCTTCGGTTTGAATAAAAAACTTATTCATAGCTGATTATTCCGTTACCTATTTACTACTTTTTTTTTCCTTTCAATTCACATTTCCGTGTTCGTTTAGACGAATTTTTTTTAAAATTATCTACTTTTTCCAATCTTTCCTTTTTTGTATAAAGCCTCAAGATCTGTTGTTACGACATATTTTAGTTTTATAAATTTGCTGTGATTTAGAATTTATTGGATTGATGTTGGTTTCTTACTGTGTAATTTATTGATTCCATTACAGTTTTGCTTTCTGGCGGTAGCTTTCTGGAACAACTGTATCACTACGTGCAGGCGTTAAATCCTTCTCCGACTCCGTCGTTCGGAAGCTAGATGGGAAGTGCGGTAATACCGAAATATTGTTTGATGATTGTCTTCTATTTTCTCTTGCAACTTTCCACGGTTATAAATGTATTTCACGCACCACTTTAGCATATAAATCTATATTAGTTTATTACATTATACTGGAGCGAATTGTTGTTAATTTTCTGTGCTAACTAAGAACTTCATGTGCTTGTGAAAATATTTATTGATCTTTATAAATACTATGTCATTCTTTCTCGCCACTTATATAACTAAAATTTCTACTCATAAGCAAAGCATTTGTATAAACGTTGCCTACGTTACTGTAATGAATGTTTACACTGAAGCTTTACTATTAGAAGTTAGTTGTTCGCAGATGACATAAAGATGCAGGGTGATATGGACAGGATATATTGCTGGGTGGGTCAACACGCTATGAAGATAAATGTAAAGAAGAGTCAGCTTACTAGATACATAGGTAAAAAAGTAAAGGTCGATTAAGGTTATAAAGTAGGAAAAGAAGACTTTGGCATAACATTTTATAACATAACTGGGCAGCACACATTGGACAGGTCGGAGGAAATTGTTTCAAATCCTTTCCCTTGTTGGAGGAAGTGATGTATCAGAAATGTAACTGGGTTTGCAAAACTTTTTCAAAAACATTTGCTTGAATTTGGTGGCGTAATATGGGACACTCATTTTTTATAACAATTACAAGAGTTTGAGGGGGTGCAACAAATGCTGGTAAATTTGTCTCTGGAAATTACCTCAGAACACCATCAGTAACTGATATGATAAAGGAGCTGGAATGGAAGACAGGAGGAGGGAGAATAGTAATGGGAGTGTACAAGGCTATACTGATGATGAGACATGAAAAGATATTCGTGGAAGGATTAGGAGCGGTGCATGACAATGACTATAAGCTGGCACTCGATTTCAGGAATAAGGGAGTAGAAAGATTTTCTTTTTTAGATAAAAGGGCCAGGGATTGGAATAAATTACGAAGAGAGTTGATAAATAATTGACCAAAAACGCTGTAAGAATTTAAACTTGAAATTTGTAGCGGGTACATGAAAGGAGAAAATTGGACTTGTAGGAAAATTGCCACCTCAGTGTGCGCTCCATTGCAATTAAATTCCTGATTGCAAATAAATAAATAAACGTCGTTTTTCTATGTATTGTCTTGATATCTTCTACTAATAATTAATGCAAAACGTTATTAACATTTATCTCTTATGCAGCATTTTGAAGCATATAATGAATCATACAGTAAGAGTTTACTAAGAGCGAAAGATGCTTTTAATAAACATTTCTCTGGGAGCACTGCTTTGTGTTATAAGTTGTTGTGTTTCGTGGTAGACTTTGCGTCCTGGATCACGCATCTACCCCTTCTCGTGCCGTCCTTCTCTCCTGCCTCCCCTATGTTTCCGAGATTGAGCTGCGGTATGCTCTCCCCCTCCCCCTTTCCTCCCAGCGCTTCTGAGCTGATGAGTTAGGGAGCTAGAATATTTATCAGCTGTCTAATTGGGTGGCCCAGGGCAGAACGTTTTGATCAAAGCAGGCTAGTAGTATTCGTCGGAATCTGCATTAACGAGAAATCTTAGCGCAGTAGCATTTATCGTAAATATGTATGTGTTGGAATTAGTATGTTGGATAGATCATTAAATGTAAGAGTTATTCGGTTTAATGCTGCTCGGAGATTTGAATGTAATATTTAAATAACCAACAGTGAATTAACAAAGTTATCCGTCTCCGCGTATGTAAAATCAAAGAGTAAAACGCCCATTATATATCCATCGAGAGTTATTGTAATCTTCCAAAGATATAAAAAGCTTTTCCGCATTGCATTGGTCAAATTTATCGGTGTCATATTAATTTTCGTGCTGTTCATATTTGTTAGATAAGAGCGCTTTCTTTCTCGATGTCGTGTATTAATATAATATAAATTAATAATTCTATTAATCACATTTGTTGTTTATAGTTCCCCGTATAACGTTCTTAAGAACTAGTAAATTCTCAAGCATTCTGTGACTTTGTCAAGCATATTTTTTGTTTTATACACAAAAGCTTAATATAAATCGTGTAGAAACAAATTTAATGTTTGCATAATTCAATTTTTATAACATAATATTCAAAAAAACGTTATCTATAAAGTGTTAAAGCCTAACTTGGGCTTTCTCCCTATATATATATATATATATATATATATATATGAGCTTCAGATAGTCTTTTCGAAATTATCTTTCTCACTATTTTAAACGCCCGTCAAAAATGATGGATATCGCCTGTGATGTTAGCAGGAATTTGTTCTGGAAAAGTTTTAATGGTTAAACAAAAACGATTAATTATCCTTTTTATTAATATTTTTCGTGGTGTGAGTAAACTTTATCTGATTAGATTCTCGGAATACGTAACTGGGATATCTTTAAATAACTGCATTTGATTTTAAATGACAGAAAAATGTTCATAACAATAAAAAGTTTCCTAAGTAAACCTAAATTTTGTAAATGAAAAACTATTATTTGTTTGATTATTACTACCAACGCTTCTTGTAAACGTTGTGAGTGTTTTTAATAAACTTCGTTGTTCCATCACTAAAAAAAGAATTTTTAATTTACGTGGTGACTTTGTTCTTATAATTGTTTATTAGAGAAAAAAATATTAATATCAGATGACCTCCTCCTTACATGAATTTATGTATCTAACTGTTAAAATAAACCAAGAGCAACATGAAAGTTTAAACAAACTTCATATTGCATTTTTAATCTAATTTTTTACCTATGCCCTTCGCATTTTTGTATAGTTACTTTTACAACAGACAATTGCCTTTTAGCTGACATAGCAATTACATTTGCTTTAAACTATAAAAGAGCAAATAAAATCAAATGCTATTATTTACTCGAAATTTGCTTTTCCTTTTAACATTATAAGTACAAACAATCAGTTGCAGTTTTTTATTTGAAATTTCCTGGTTAGCCAAGCAACGCTGCGGTGGCGACGTGTAACAGTTCGTACGTCATCGACTAGCCGAAGGTTTCCGATCTAATCAGGTAACGTTCACTCGTAGGCAGATCGCATTTTATTAAAAGGGGATACTTTAATTTGACTGCTTCCCTTCCGAAATAGCTGTAACTGTATCCTTATATCACCCAACCAAATCATGATTTTTAGTTTCCTTTCATTTTGCATTCTTCACATTTTTTTATATTGTTTCTCCATGTTCATTGCTGCATAAACCCAGAATTCAGTTTTGTATTGAAATTAAGGGTCATACCTGTACAGCGAATCAAATGAAGTATATTCTATTAATTGGCTTAACGCATTCATATGGTCAGTACGTCTCTTCCAGAATGTGAAACCACGATGAGAAGAAAGCGTTCAGGAATGTGAAAGTAGAATATTGTAAAATGACAGCATGCAGAGACAAAATCTCGCCATCTCAAAATTATCCTATTTCTCAGAATAATTTTGGGAAGTGTTATCTTTGGATTATGATTTCTGTGATATCAGAGATGTCGGTAAGCTTCAGCTTGTTTTCATGAAAAGCTATTAACGGTCTTGTGGGAATTATCTGCTGTTTCTAAATAGTCTTGATTATTTTCATTTTTACACATTAATAAAAAGTAATAAACGATATCTTAATGTGTATTAATATCGATTCCTAGGTGTATTTTATCTGTCGTTATATCCACTATCTGACTTATTTTTATATTTGTGAAGCTTTGTAGAAACGACTTCTACTAGATCACCTCTGGTACTTTTTTATGGTAAATAAATTAATAGTAATGGAAAATAAATTAAATAATAGTAGGCTAATGGAAAATAAATTGGGCAAAGGATTATGAATTTGCGAAACTAAGGTCATTAAGATAAATTGTACGTTAAAGATTTCAGTGTGGAAAAACTAGATTGGGGTTTCAGTATTTCCCTATTCGTACGTGGAATTGTTTTGGAATAAATAATTTAACCTTTCTTTAGGGACTTTTTATTCTTTTGGACTTTAAACAACCACTCATTCCATTGACCTGTTGATAGACATATCTCTTATGAGGATCTAATGCAAGTATAAAAGTTTTTAAAATTATTTAAATGAAACTGTGGTAAATATTTGACTAGTAAGCATTTTTAATGTCCAACATGCTATTAAATAATATAATTATTTGCTCAATGTTAATATTATATTATTCGTGTGTTTTATCCCAATTAGTTTAACTGCTAGTGCCTATTAAATTATATCGAATAAATGTTAGTTGCTGTTTTTAATGCTGTTATTTGAATGACTGTATCATTCTGTTGTAGTTAAGTGATAATAGTCAACAATGGGATACCACTAAATTTTGTCTAATATATTGATATTTTGTAATTCCACACAATGTAGTTCAAAAGAAACTACAGGAAAAGATTTATTCGGATTCCTACTAATTATGGAATATATGTAATTGGTCCAGGGAGCGTACGAAACTCTTGGTCTGTTCGGCTAAGCTGAGAAGTTTTTCGTATGGTATTATTTACTTATTTTATCCTTACACCGAAGAACTGAAATGAGGAGACCCGCTAAAACAAAGAACAGAAACGAGGCAGATATGCAAACATTCAACAAATTTTGGGTTTCAAAGATGGCTGCAAAGACAGAACAATTGAACTCTAATAACGGTTCAGGGTGTGTAGAACACATTATTGTTTGTAACTATTTCTTTATTGTACGATTTCATAAATTTGAATATGCTGTTAATTATAAATGTTGATCACAATTTAAATTAACGGTGCTTGTCAATTTTTCACAGGGAGAATTATCCTCTGTAAATATTATTGTAGCTGTAGAAAGCTGTTACTATTCATTATACCTTTTGAGAATACGGTGTGAAATGTCCGTAAGGATTTAACGGAATTATTTAGATTTCTCTTCAGTTTGCCTTTCAGCGGTGCTTAAACGGTTGGTTAAAATCTTGCAGACGGAGCGTGTGTGTCTGAAAGAAAAATAAAGATGAGGGTCTCCCGTGCCCACCTCTGCCAGATTGACTACGCCGGAATTAATAGCAGTTCATTAGTGGCTTCTAATGGCTGCAGTTAAAACCCCATTTGTTTTTAACGACCACTCCTCATATCGGGTTCGCGACTCACTTCGCGCCAGCCTTTAACCCGCCGTGCTTCTTTGTTCCCTTTCTATCCCCGGCGTTATTCTCAGTCTCATTTCTCCCTCCTTCTTTTTCGCGCCATTCTCATTTTTTCTTATTCCGAGCCCGTTACGTTGGGCTTCGCTTTGCCTCTTTCCGTGAGCGGCCTTGCGACGGAAAATAAAAGGACGAAGAGAGTGGGGCGGTAGGGAGGGGTTAAAAATGGCTGAGGTGCATTCCCAGCGCGCACGGATTATAAACGTAGTTAAAGAGAGAGCGTGGTATATTCGGGGCGTGTTCCCTTTGTCTCAATCGTCAAGCCCAGACGCTGACGGGCGAGTTTAAACTTTCTTTGAAGTACTTCAGCAGAGATTTATTAGACTTGATTCGCTCGAAAAATGAACGGTGCCGCTGTCTTTTCGTGACTGCTTTAAAAATGGCCGCTAATATATGTACCTTTCGGCTCCTCGCAGGTAAGCACTAGTGTTGAAATATGTTACCGCGATGCCGGCTGTTGCGGTTATGCTTTCCCCACTCCTTCCCTTCCCTCTCGCTCTCTCGCTCTCTCCATCTTCACACTGCCTGCGGTGTCAGATACTGTTCGCATTTACGCGTACAAGCTCGTAGGCAAACAGATTATACATAAGCTTTCCCAAATATCCTTGCGACACTTTTATCTCTCTTAATATTGTCTCCTTCTTTGCTTCTTTGTTGACCTTTTCATCTCTTTCCTGATACGTACTTTGTATAGGAGTGTATTGAACTGATGTAGAACCAGAAATGGCTTACGATCGAGGAAAGTTTGACTGACTGACGTTTTTGCCCTTTACCTGTCCCTCCACTGCCTCTGGTTATCCCAGGGCGTTTCAAATTTACGCAGCCAGGCAGATTTCTTTTTCTTTTGTAATTATTTTCACCCAAATCAAAGGGTTTTACTTTCAGCTCAACTCACGTACACCAAATTTTTCTATAAGCGATAATAAACTTCAGAATGCAAAATATATCAGCCGACTGAAAATCCTGTTTATCATACTATAACGCCTTTATTCACAAATAATTTCAGTATTTGTAGATAAACGTTAGAATGATTATTGTCTGTTTGTGTGGGATAACAAAGTTTAAATTTATAAATCAACATCTCGAGTATTATATAATTATTGGTTGAGACGTCTACTGGAAATCAAATGGTCCTCGGTTCGAATACCTGTCTCGGCGGGGATTTTCTTGAGCCCTTAAACCGACCTTCACCTCTGACACAGCTTGCTGTGTAATGTGAAGTACGCCAGAACCCTTCCATGGTTCGGATTGCGCGTTAAACTGTAGGTCCCCTGAACCAGGTAAGACTACCAGCTTAGGTTAAGGTGGTTACGACAGGGGCGGAATGCACACCTGGGAGGCCTTATGAGCACAACCCGCTCGATTGTCTAGTGTCTTTAATCCAAAAAAATATTTTTTCGTATTAAATATACCACTGTGGATAATTTAAGGCTATTTCTATTAGAAAGTAAGAAAGTGGAAGCAGAACGCAGGTAGAATTTAAGAAAACCCCTTGGAAATAAATAGAGGAGTTGCCTCTACCGAGCGAGAGAGAGCCATGTGGGGCCACGACCTCGCCGAACCCCAGCGGTGCGGGGAAAGGAGTTACAGCAGTGGATTTGCCACGGATGGACGTGGACTTCCCATGAGGACACGGTTCTACCACGGTCGAAAAGCATGGACTTTTTTTTACTTGTGTAAACACGTGTTGCAGCAGTTAAGTACTGAGCAATATTTTGTCTTGTTATGACAATATTTGTTTTTTTTCGCTGATAATTTGTTAAAGAAAAACTTATTCACGTTCACAATTGTGGTGGTTAGTTCGTTTTGCGTATTTCTGGTACTAATCGGCAGTCATCTCTTGTGTAAGATTCAAATGTCGCATCAGCAACTGCAAATTATCTTTTGCCTCTATTGTCAGCACTTTTTTGTTTTTTTTACCTCCACTGTCCACCTTCAGCTCTGCATAGGCTCTTTCACTTTTTGCTTCACTTTTTGTAATCTCCTGAACCTCAAGCCTGTATCCTGCCACTACTCTTTCTGTAAACTAATTCTCCTATGCCATATATCTCGAAAAACATCTGTTTTGTCATAATCTATAGACATTACTTACTTTCCAAAAATTGTTAAATTCTCAATTTTTCTGTTTATTTAATGCTCAATACTTTATTACAAAGCATAAATACTAGCATATCTTTCAATTGAATTTTCAGTTTCTAGAAATAGCTCTTTCAAAGAAAAGTAATGAAAAAATGTTAGTGTCCTTTTGTTCTCGTATGATAAGCGTTTAAAATCAATGAAAACAAAAACATCAAACGGGAGAAAGTGGACTACATACGCATATCTAATTATGTAAACATCTGTACGGTATCTCATTTTAGGACCTTTCTTGTGTTTACATTGACTGTCTCTGCCATTGTATCTCCACTGAAAATCGTAATCTAAGCGATCATTTATTCTATCCTGAGGACTTACAACCATTGTTTTCCCTCTTGGTTCTAAGTCTTACCTAACTTGAGCTACCTTTCTTGTATGCTTTGCTAACTGTATTCGAAGCATTCTTTGGTTATAGCCTGTTCAGTTAACAGAGGCGGCTGAAGGTCACTTTGCTCTATCCCCACTCCGCTGCCCTTATCCCTACACGCGAAGGGGAAATTTGTGATTCGCGTAACTGGACACTGCGTGTAGATCCGTGTGGTAGGAAGGGAGGGGGATGAGAGGACCGGAGCAGGGAGAACATGACCTTGAGCCGCCATTTGAGGGTGAACAGAGTATAGTATCTTTGTATTTATTATCTTTATACGTCACACATTGTTTCACGGACCTTTTCAACTCCCGTGTTGTCTGTTTTTGTTTTGGAGCAGGTGCGTGGAGTATGATCACAATACAGTTTGCCTCTTACAAAAATTTTGTTCGCACAAAGAAGATTCTTGAATTGGTGGTAAAATTAAAATTTTGAATTCTATTAATCATTTGTGTGTTCGGGTAGGGGTGTAGTGGATATTTACGTTGCATTTGAAAGAGAGCCTGCAGCTGCAGTTTATTTTCATGCAAAACACACTGAAGTGGCTACCCGGAGCGTTTAACTTCTGCTGAGTAAACCGAAAATATCGTCCACAAATGTTAAGAAAATAATCGTCCTCTGAGTGTTTGTTACAGAGCCAAATTTTTCTTTCACTTTCGAAGTGTTGATATGTAAGCGTTGCAGAATATTTCGGTGATGGAAAACAAGGTGTATACTGTTCCTGTAAGTGAGTCTTTATCCGCCGTTGAGCTACGAATTTTGTGGTGCGCTGGTAAATCAAATACCTGCAAACGGAGTTAGGCAAGAGGAGAACTGCTGTAGCCTGTGACCTTAGCCGTTCAACAAGTCGGCTAACATATTGACTGGAGCCGACACAAACCGGTTAGCGCTCTCTCTCTCTCTCTCTCTCTCGTAACCGGATACACGAGCAGTGTCGAGCATGTTTCACTGCTACCCGGGTGTGAACGCTTTCAAATTAGTATCCACAGTAACTGTACACACCAAGACAGACAATCAATTACGTTATTGTCCTCACTTATTCTGCCAAGTGGGCACTGAATGTTAGCGAGGAAAGGTAAGCGCAAAAAAAAAAACCTAGAACAGCGACAACGACGTTAAGGACAGGAGGTGGCGGGGTAAGAGAAAAACAGAGGGGGAAGAATCCTTGTAGAGAGGAAAGAGACGGAAGATCTTGACACACAAACTGAATGAGTTAGAATCGAATACCAAATGAATCGAGAATCTTCTGACCAAAAACAAAAAAAAATAGTACGTTAGATGATGGCCGGATTTTTAGGTGAGTAAAGAATAAAGAGGGAAAGGTGGAATCAAATGGGACGAAACGTAGATGACTCTTCCTGCGTCAGTAGTAATCAACCTGGTCGAATGCAGAAGCGCTTTCCTTTTTTCATTTAATTGAACTTTTAAAATTTTTCATAACTTATTTAAAAACATTTCCTTACAAAACTTGAGCTACAGTATCTAGTTTCGCAGCATCAGCCTCAGGAATATCAATTATAATTTAATTAAATGCTATTCCATCAGATGTCGTGCTTCTATATATGAATGAAAAAAAAGGATAGATTTAACTAAAGTTGTTTTATAAAGATTTATTCTGCCAAACGTAGTGAAAGTAGAACAAAGTATTTGGTAAGCAATTATTAATATATGCTTTAACGTGCTGTAACTCTGATTTACAAACTTTATAAAGTTAATGACTGGATATTGTGGGCCATTTCCTCAATTGCAGGTTAATCAATTTTTTATAAAGGTGAATAACACGCCAATGCAATTGAATTTTGTTTGGTGTCGTACGCGTTTCGCTCTATATCAAGAGCATCATCAGCGACATCTGTTTGGTATTTATTCATTTAAATACCAAACAGATGTCGCTGATGATGCTCTTGATATAGAGCGAAACGCGTACGACACCAAACAAAATTCAATTGCATTGGCGTGTTATTCACCTTTATAAAAAATTGATTTATAAAGTTACTTCCCTACTTCATAAACCGCCATTATTGTAGAGCCGGTAGGCGGTTAGAAAATTTTAGTATTAACGGCTGTACAAAATTGGGCGGTTGGTAGGAAAGGTTGACTACCGCTGGTTACACTGATATTAGGAACAATTTGTTTACACATGTCTGGACGCCGAATGTAGAGTTAATACAATCTGTATCAGTGTTTCTCAACTTCTAATGGTCCGCAGGCAGCATATTAAAATATTAGATACCGTGTTCGTTCTTTATAACGCTAGAAGCAAGCATAAGCCATAAGTCAAACTTTTAATAAGCCATGGATATTTAAATGGCCAGGCAAAAATCTGGCATTCTCAGGATATGAGGAGAGGACAGTATAGCTCCTACAATAGCCTAATCACTAAATATGTTTCCAGCCGCCATCAAACAGCGCGCCGTTCATTGAAGGATTATGTTAATGAGGATCTTGTTGGTGTGAGGTACCGCGGAAAGTGGTAGGGTTGTCAACATAAACGTGGTGAAGAAAATAACGGTATAAGTCGTCAAGTCTGGTTTCTGTTATATTGTGCATGTAGGCTGGTGGTATAGCATAACATCCAGTCTACGGTAACATTATTCATTTGCTTATTAAATATTAACAGTTTGGTCAATATGCATTTGAGTTTTATAACTGTATTTACGAAGGGATACAATATGTCCCAGATGTTAATAATATCCACATAGATAAAAAAAATAGATTATACGAAGCAGATAATAGATGACGTGGGTTGTAAGGGGTATGTAGAGATGAAGAGGTTAGCAGAATATAGGGATGGATGAAGGATTGCATCAAACCAGTCGAAAGACCGATGACTGCAAAAAAAGTAAAAAATTAATCTTTCAGAAGTTAGTATTCTGCAACATTATTTTTGGCAATTTGCTGGTTCTCGAGATGAAAAAGGTTGAGAACAGCTGCTGTATATAGTCGCCCAAGAAGAGAAAAACGGGCACAAACTGAATGCAGCATTGTTCAGCAAAGACTTTTAAGACGTCGGCGCATGTATTATGTACTTCTTTGGATGAGATGTGACATCCTGACAGTAGCTTATCAGAAAGAATGGTTTGTCTCTATCCCTCATTGTTTCTTTGACTTCCCCGAGTTCCTTGTTTGGTCTTTTCACTTCCTAATCCCGCAGCTTTATCCGTCTAACGTATTGATTCCTCGGTCTCCCTCAGTTTCCGCCTCCCCCCCCCCTTCCTCTCCATCCCCCCTCCATGCCCGGGATTTTGATTCCCTCAAAATCCCGGTCTATAAATCCGGCTATTATTCCTTAAAGCCCTTAATTGCAATCCATTCTAGCAGTAAGATTATATTTCACTTTTACTCACATTCCGAGGAACTTCTTTTATTTTATTTTGAAGTTCATCAAATTGTATAGAGCGATCTGGTAACTCGGTGGCTAAGGCGCTTGCTTTAAAAACATCGCCACTCCGGTTCTGGGTTCAAATCCCGGTAGGTGCAGAATTTTTTTTTAGAGTTACTAGCTGTTACCCGCGACTTCGTACGCGTTGACTTAGAATTTCATTGCCAAAATTGGATATAGAAAGCTGTTACTAACGTAAGATTAATACAAACAACACCGAGTCGGCATAATATGACATGAAAGCCTTCACGAACCAGTCTCATGAAGAGATTCAATTTCCAAAACAGAAAAAGAAACGAAGGTGCGGGGAAATAGGGGAGGAGAGGTTTTAACTGAGGGCAGCTTTATTTTAGCTTGGTATTTTCTTATTTCTTCAGCATGAGCATCCGATTCTTGAGTTCTAATAACATTAGCTGCTCGTGCTCTTCTCGATCTACAGCTTAGGTCAGGTATACGCCTGCAAGACATGTCAGAAAAGAGGACAAAATAAACTGGTGCCAGAAACAGCTTGAGCAACAGACGTAACATTACAGACTAACACACGCATCCGTCTGTCAGTCACCATTCAATAAGTTCTCGAAACTTCGTGACTAAAACTGTAATTCATACAGCAAAAAATTTCCTGTGTCCATCCTACAGATACAAAGTATTTCCTTGTCAAATTCAATCAATATCGGTATAGCCATTTAGTCGTTAAATGAAACAAAAAGACAGAGACTTACTTCCGCATTTATAATATTACTAGCTGGTACCCACGACTTCGTTCGTGATTGTAAAGAATTCATATTGACAGCTATAGACATCTAACCACCCTAGTGGACGATGGGAGACTCGATACTATTACCACACACAAGTATCAGTCTTCTGCGCTATGTAGTTCCGGCAGCAAGGTAAAATTTACGGATACACACAAGTCGTTGGATGAAACACGAAAATATTCATGATCGACCAATTTCAAACACCATATCTCACACACTCCGACAGTTACCGAATTTCGGCCAACGTTGTGATCGATGGGAGACACTGTGTTACTACCACACACAAACGCCAGTGATCTGCGATTGATAGTTTTCACTTAAAAGTGATACACCGTGACACATGCGTCTTTGGCAGAAATATGAAATTGCCGCAGGTCGACCATTTTCATCCCCCATATCTTCCACACCCCCATAGTTACAGACATCTAACAACCATAGTGCACGACAACAGACACGATTCTACTACCACACATAAACACCAATGCTCTATGCTATGTAGTCGTGGTAGAAAAGTGAAATCTGCGGAGACACATGCCTTTCGTCGAAATACGAAAATATCCTTGGTCGGCCACTTACAACCACCATATCTACCACAGTACCACAGTTTCTGAAATTCGGCCGCTATTGTGATCGAAAGGTGATTCAGTGCTACTACTACACACAAACACCAGTTATATGTGATCTATAGTTTTCGCTGAAAAGTGATACACCATGACACTTTTGTCTTTGGCAGAAGTATGAAACTGCCACAGGTCGACCACTTTCAACCCTCATTTCTCCCACACCCCCATAGCTACCGACATCTAACAACCAGAGTGCACTACATGAGATACGATTCTACTACCAAACACAAATACCAATGCTCTATGCTATGTAGTTGTGGCAGAAAAGTGACATATGCGGAGACAGTCGAAATACGAAAATATACTTGGTCGGCCACTAACAACCACCATATCTACCACAGTACCACAGTTTCTGAAATTCGGCCGCTGTTTTGATCGAAAGGTGACTCTGTGCTACTACTACACACAAACGCCAGTTATCTGTGATCTGTAGTTTTCGCTGAAAAGTGATACACCATGACACTTTCGTCTTTGGCAGAAGTATGAAACTGCCACAGGTCGACCACTTTCAACCCCCATTTCTCCCACACCCCCATAGCTACCGACATCTAACAACCATAGTGCACTACATGAGATACGATTCTACTACCAAACACAAACACCAATGCTCTATGCTATGTAGTTGTGGCAGAAAAGTGACATATGCGGAGACAGTCGAAATACGAAAATATACTTGGTCGGCCACTAACAACCACCATATCTACCACAGTACCACAGTTTCTGAAATTCGGCCGCTGTTGTGATCGAAAGGTGACTCTGTGCTACTACTACACACAAACGCCAGTTATCTGTGATCTGTAGTTTTCGCTGAAAAGTGATACACCATGACAGTTTTGTCTTTGGCAGAAGTATGAAACTGCCACAGATCGACCACTTTCAACCCCCATATCTCCCACATCCCCATAGCTACCGACATCTAACAACCATAGTGCACAACAGGAAAGACGATTCTACTACCACACACAAACACCAAAAGTCTATGTTATGTAGTTGTGGCAGGAAAGAGAAGTATACGGAGATACGAATTTTTGGTCGAAATATCAAAACGCCCTGCACTGTCCAACTTTAATCATTATATCTTCCACATCCCCACAGCTATCGGCATTCGGCCAACGTTGTGCACGACAGGAAACTCCATGCTACTTCCACCCACAAACATCAGTGATCTGTGCTAGGTAGTGGTGGCTGAAAAGTGAAATATAGGAAAAAACACGTCTATTTTTATATATATATAAGATTTGATCATATTAGCTACACCATGTCGTTCCGTTGTTCAGATTCTACGTTATACCGTAGGTTCCAGAGAAAAGGAACTGGCCTACCTACCTCCAAAACACTTGTGGTTCATTAATATCGCATACCATTCCAGGTTTCGTTTAGTAGTTTCAGTGTAAATGCTTCGTGTTCGTTCCTTTTGTGTGAGGATTCCCAGCCTGGTGCGGCTAATGTATGCAAGCCGCACCCTGGCTCACGCTCATGTTGCACAGCACGCGTCTTTACATTGTTACTGTTTCAAAACCACTGCCGTAATTTCTAAACTAAGTAAATAGGCTTACAGAAGAGGAAATTTCGAATAGAAAACGTGCGTTTTATGAAATTGCTTTATAATTGCAGGGGCGTAGCTATCGGAGGGCTAGGGGGTGCCATGCACCGGGGCCCCCAAGCTCAGGGGGCCCCCTAAGGTCGCCCGAGGGCCCAAAATATTTTTTTGCACCGTGGCGCTTGTTAACCTAACTGAATACTTTCCAAAATTAACGAGAGTAAAGGTTTCAGGTATTTCACCGATACGCGAAAGGACTCATTTCTTAACTGGCGCAGTCGACGACCACATTTTTCGCACACAGTGTTTCTGCTATCGACGAACCGTAGCATCATAATTTAAGTAAGAAATTTTATGTATAGAGTTACGAAAGGTAGCATCAAAATACAGATATTATTTTAAAAAGTTTTCTTCAGTTTATGGTTTAATGCCAGTTTGTGTAATCCGTCCTATCCATTTAATCATGACTCTTGTGTACATTTAAATACCTAGGTAAATTTCGTTATTAGCATTTGAAACTGTTTCAACATTTGGTGCAGTGTACTCTGCTGAATATGCCACTCAAGAGCCATAGATCATATTCTTATCTAATCCGACAATTCAGAAATCACGATACCAAATATAACTTCAGTCTCATTCTTCACACTTAAGCCAACGAACTAGTGCTAATAATTTTATCACACGACCTAGTGTTACGGCCGTGTGCACTATTTTTGTGTAATAATGATTGCTCTTGTGCAGTTGTATGGAGCGCGGGGACACCACACTGTTCGGGGATTCATATACCAAACGCGGCCGTATCTGTGAAAAATGTAGTACTAACTGTCTGGCAATGGGTTTTAGCCTTCATTCATATCTCTACACCAATATAAAATAAATATGGTTTTCTTCACAACGGTCGTCATAGTAATGTACAAAGATGCAAGTTGCGGGCTCGGTAACGTAGAGGCTAGAGTACTGGCTCCTCGTTCCGAAGAACGCTGGATCGAGTCCGGCCGTGGGCATGGGTGTTTGTGTTGTGTATGAATGTCGTGTCCGTCCTGTAGTGCCTATACTTTAGTGAAAACAATCTACTGTAGGAACTGATACACTGGAAGAGTCATGAGGATCACATTGAGCTAGCTGTAGGCCATAAGTAGCCGAATACCATTATAAAGATAGCAATCAGGCGTACCCTGGGCAACGTCAGAGAATGAATCAAAATGACCTGACGGCTAATCCTTTCACACCAGAAACATTACTAGTCGATTATAATTTGATGATTGTGATTGTGTAACTGTATGTTTCTGATACGAAATAAATAAACCATTAAAAAGTATGCAACAACACACAATCATAGCTGTCATACCTCTGAGTAGGCAGAATGTCTCCATTTGGCAATACTACCACAAGAAGCTGTCATTGAAATGGCTCTGGTCTCGCATTCGGAGGACGCAGGTTCGAATCCCTGTCCGAGCATCCAGATTTGGATTTTCCATGGTTCCCCAAATCACTCCAGGCAGAATGCCGGGATGCTTCCTACAAAAAGGCCATGGCCGAATTCCGTCCCGCTCCTTATCTATTGTCCCATCCCACCTCTAATGACCTCGATGTCGACGAGGCGTAAAGAGAACAAAGGAAAAAAAAAAGAATGACATTGAAATGCTTTGAACATGTGCTAGTCTCTATACCTGTACAGGAAGAAGGGTTGGCCTCGCATTCGGGAGGACGCGGGTTGGAATCCCCGTGCGGGCATCCAGATTTGGGTTTTCCATGGTTTCCCCAAATCACTCCAAGCGAATGCCGGAATGCTTCCTTTAAAAAGGCCATGGCCGAATTCCTTCCCGTTCCTTGTCCCCAGTCTCATCCCGCCTCTAATGACCTTAGCCGTCGATGAGGCACATTATTTCGAAAATCGGACCCTCTGGCGGCATATTATTATTGACCTGTATAGGCTGCTGACAAAATCTGAAGATCTTTGATGCTGAGGTATAAGCACTCCGTTTCGTTAATATCAGCACTGGTATTATCATTTCTTCGTGGAAACCTTCGTACTCTATTGACAGGACCAATGAATTACGATGAATTAGGGAGAGAAAGAAGAGATTTGTTAGAGCACAGAAATAGATTAAAGCAAGGAAATGTTGTCTAACCCTTACTATTTATAATTGTCATCTATGAGGCAGTGGAGAGAGTGGCTAAAGAATCGGAAAATAACGTATCTACTTAACGGCGTTAATTACATTGTGGAATAGGGAAGAGGAAGTTGAGTGGAGCGACGCAGCGTGACTATATGGCCGAAATTTAATGCGAAGAAAATTAAGTACGTGACCGCATCCAGGAAAAAGGAAGGAGTACACTTAAAGGCTAACAGTTTTAAGTATCGGAAAAGTGGAAAGGATAAAGGCGATACAAGTGATACAGGGGCACAAGTAGGATTAAGAAGTATGAGGCGTATAAGACGTATTATATGGCGCTACATTTGACGGGTATGAACGAGGGTACACGCAAAGAATGTGCGAAGGAATAGAATGAAAATGACTGAAAGAACTGAAGGAGGCTGCACAGAAAAGAGATGGAATTCGCTGTGATTAGAGGGAAGGTTTGTGCAGTCTGTCGTGTGACCCCGGGGTTAGGCTGACTGTTGCATATTCAGCAGCCACATCCGTCTCCAGGGCGCCCCAGTCAGCGCAATATCCCACACAATCAGCTGCCCTCAAAACTGCAGTTAATCACATTCACGCTAAAGCACGCCGATTCCTTGAATCAGAAGTATTACTAGTGCTTTCGTTCTTATTTTATGTCTTATTGGGCCGGGAGACTCCGTGCAGGTTATCCTGTCATCAAGACATCGGTTTTCCATGGTTCCCGAAATCACTTCAGGATGGTTCCTTCAGATGGCGGTAGTCGAAATACTTCCTGATCCCTCTCCTCCAATTCTCTCTCACTTGAAGTCTACGAGGCGAAAAGTCCTAAATTAAGCGCCAGCTTAGTGGCAGAGTTTTGGTTTAGACTCTGCCATTACCACTATTCTTGTGGGGAAAAGGAGATATCATCATCTGATTGAGAGAGAGGTATTCAGCATTTTCGTAGGTGATTACGGGGAACCGCAATCTGGACGACGGATATACACCGAGCCCTGGATTTGAACTTGGCCGCTTTGTACTTCCCCATTACAGCATCGTGAAAATTGGTTTAACTACTGTACTGTACTGTACTGTACTTTAGTGTTAGTGGTTTATAGCTCAACTTAATCGTCTTTTCGTCTCCATAAGCAACTTCGACTCCTTCGAGCAACATCTTCCCTTGTCACATTGCTGAGTATGTTCCATACCACCCAACTTTTTCACCCTCCGCCTTTCTTCCAGTGACGACAATCGCATCTCCTTTGTCATGTATATATATTAATGCGTCCGTTCAACTATAATTTACTGTAACAAATTTAGCTGCAATTCTTTACTCCATTTCATCTCCTGTGTTTTAAAGGCACTATGTAAACTTGTTTCAAGTTTTCTTTGGGATCCTATTTTCTTCGCACGCTTAATTTATTAGAACCTGGATTTTTTTCAGTGCTTTTTCGTAACAGAACCTCATCCACCATCTAAATTGTCTCATTACTCTTTCTGTTCTTGTCACTCCTAGCCTACTAAGAAATCGTATTTCTATCGCTTCTTCTCTAATTTTATTTTTCTCATTCGCCGTCGCAGCTTCTAAACTACGGTCGATAATGGTCTTGTATATGATTAATTTTTTATGTTACGTGTCTACTCCACACTCCTTCTCTACAGCTGTTGACAAATCTTTCCATATATTTTCTCTTTATTTCCATCATATTTACTGCATTTACTTTTCTCATGATAGGTTTCAGGTTGTAATGAAAGCAGGTTTACAGAAGTATAATTATCAACTTATAGAAGGATGAAAGAGTAATTACTAGAAATGTAACAATAGGGGTGGAAGCAGAAATAAAGAAAGGTGTAAGAAATGGTTGTTTCATCTCGCCTTTTCAGTGGATATTTACAAGAAACTGCATAGTGTGTGAAGGAGAGAATAAAAGTGGGCATAACGATGAACAGACAATTTATTGACAAATTATCTTGCAAACGACATTGGCGTCGTAATGTAGACGAAAGACGACCTAGGAAGAATGTAATATATAATGGAGGAAGTTCTCTGCAAATCACGGTTTGGTAAAGTTTACATTTAACATAGGTGACGTCACACAAGAAGCAGGTGGAAACGAGTTAAAATCATTTGATGAAGTGTCTGTATTTGTATACTTGAGGAATAAACGAGAGAATTGGTAGAACGTGTCTGAATCTCCAAGAAATTTTTTTTTATTATTTTAAAATCGCCTCCGGTTTTTTAATCTATTCAGCCAGTTCCAATTTGTATACTAAATATTCTGTCAGGATCATGTAATTTATAGTGAGGACAACACAAGGCGAATACAACACATAATTAAAACCGGCCAAGCCCTAGGTCGGCGTGTTCGCCCCTATGGTGGGGTGGGAGGGGGAGGGGGGCGGCCAAGAACAATTTATTTACTTCCAAATGCACGTGCCTCAACAATAGGATAAGGCAAATAAGTCTGTTTTGGAGCGTCAGCTTGTATGGATTTTAATATGTCGGATATGGACAGTGCTGACGTGTAAACCTGGTTCTATCAGATAATAACCAGCTGGGAAGACAAAGTGGCGGAAACAGAGCATAGTGGGTGAGTGGTTACGCTCTGGCCTCGCATTCGGGAGGATCCGGGTTCGAAACCCCGCCCAGCCATCCAGATTTGGGCTTTCCACGGTACCCCAAATCGCTCTAAGCGAATGCCGGGTTTCGTCCTTTAAAAGGCCATGGACGAATTCCTTCCCGTTCCTTGCCCCCCAGTTCTTTCTCGTCTCTAATGACCTCGGCGTTGACAAGGCGTAAAGTCATAAGCCAAAAAAAAAAGGAATGAACATGTTTTTACCAGAGCTGAAGAATCTCGTAGTCCCAGGCGTCACATTCAAATGAGAATAGACAATCCGATTGAACATATATTGCACCGTGACAAAATTCTGACAGCGGCAGCGGTACCAGCCACGAAAGAAAGGCTACACCATATACGGAATGTGGCCCATAAATTTATCTGAAGAAGGTGAAGTCATTTAGGCTGGTAGCTGAAGAAGTGCTTGAACCGTTTGAGTCTCCACGTAGTGCTGTACTAAAGCTGAGAAACAAGAAATTGTTTGTTCGTAACTGACTGCTGTCCGTCCTTGTCTCGTCAACGTCACTTCCGGGTCGTGCTCTGCAGGAAACTCCCGGCCTGTCCTTGCAGACCTCTGACGTCACGCCATGCGTTCCTCCTCACCAATTAGCCCGTCAGTAATTTCGGGTACGACTTCGCGGAAACATCTCCACGTAACCTGTCTTCGAACTGTATATTCCTTAGAAACCTCTTGCTTTATGCGTTCATTTTCGAACGTTTCCCTTGTTGACAAATTAAAGCTTCGCGCTAACTCAGAATGTTATCCTCCGTATTATCTCTTGTTGCAGTGTCTCCCTTTTACGTACATTTGATTGTAATTCTATCTGTTCAGTCTATTTCCAACATATCTCTCTTCTTAGTCGAAAGGGAGCAACGTTCGCTTATATCAAATACACTGTTCCTTAGTTTCAGCTTTAGAAAATTGTTTCGAAATCCATTGTGAAATATTTCAGATTAAAAGGTTTCTTTCTCCCGAGCAGGCTGTTTTAATGTTAATTTGTTTTTCGTATTGTCCTTCTTCCTCTCGTTGTCGCTTCCCTATTATGTTGTTTCCAGCCGCCTGTCCATTGTTTTTTACTTATGGCTTTACACCTCGTCGAGGTCATTAGAGGCGGGATGGGACTGGGAACAAGGAACAGGAAGGAATTCGGCCATGGCCTTTTCGAAGGAAGCATCCAGGCATTCGCCTGGAGTGATTTGGGGAAACCATGGAAAACCCATATCTGGCTGCCCGGACGGGGATTCGAACCAGCGTTCTCCCGAATGCGAGGCCACCACCCTCGGTTTGTTATCCTCAATTTCGTCATATCTATGCTGCCGAGTATGTTGTCTGATTCATGTTTCACTCCGTTCCGCAGCGAAGATGGTAAAACTGAACGAGTAGTAATTTCGGCAAGTCCGTCCTGTAATTGTATCGCTTCGTAGTTTGTGCTGTATCTACTGCAAAAAAAATTTAACAACCCATGTAGATATGGTTCGTGAGGTAACTACCACTATACATAAGCTTCCGTTAAACAGCTGTTCTAAAATGCAATCAGTTTTGTTGTTTACTTGGAGAACTTTGATCTTGCCCTCTAATTGGCCAATAGGTCAACCATATGATTGAAACTTATAGATTGTTGCACCCAGTATCATTTTATTAAGGATATATTCGCTTTAAACTCTTTTTAGATTGTTCTCTGACCAATAAACGCAATTTGGGGGTCATATTGGCAGGATGATAATTCAGTTACGTAAGAGTACCAACGCAAAAAGATAAGTGGATAGGACACTCATGGAACTAAAAAATTATTGATTTGAAACATTTCGTCTTGATTGTTGAGCTTGGTTGATGTACGAAGTAGTTATATTTTTGTACAAATTCTCCAAATGTTAAGCTTCATTCAAATAATATCTCCCCCTTTGTAAAAGCTAATTCAAATGTTTTACCGCGAGTTGATTTGGCATCTATGTGATCTACACTAACATTAAAAGCGGAAGTAACTCAGTCGTTAACGTAACAGAGACAATCCGATCGTAGTCAAATTTTACAAGGAAATACTGTATATAATTAGGAAGGATACAGGCTATTTTTCTTCGGGATAAATAACATATTTTAAATTTAAATTTTGAAAACTAACTGAACAATGACAGATGGACAGCTTTTGTAAGTCTGTAATATTACATTGGTCGCTTAGGCTTTGTTTCTCTTGCAGTCTGTTTGTGTATGAGCTGTTTATAAATTTCATCTACATACATCGCGACCGTGCAAATAACACAATAGGTGCACAACGTAATAAAAGCTATAATCGTGACTGCAAAGGTTAAGGTGATGATGTATTAATTCCTCGAATTCCAATAATTCCGACAGAACTTCCATTCCTGTTTAAAATACTATTGTTCCCACTAAAATTAGCCTTTGTGATTACTTGTCAAAGCCCAGAGACAGACACTGAAAACAGCAGGGATACAATTAGATAACACATGGTTTTCCCATAGCCAGTTATATGCAGGCAACTGACGGGTTCCATTCTCCAAAGGTTATACTTGTATATCTTAGCAAAGGTTGTTTCCCTGTGGCGTCTAGTATTCGCCTTCCTAGTGTGATGGCGTTGTTTCGCTCCGTCGAAAGAGAAAGTGAACTGCCAGCGCAGCTGTAACCTGATTTCACCGTCTCAGCTGTAAAGAAACTGCCTCCTCAAACCAGAGAGATGTGTCCCAAAAGTTACAGCGTCTTACAAGGAGATATCACAAATGTTAGATATTATTAACTTAGTAGCAGAATGATACAGTAACCCAAAGTGCACAACGTTGGCCAAATGCCGATAGCTGTGGGGATGTGGGAGATATGCTGGTTAAAAGTTGTCGATGCGGGGCATTTTCATATTTAAACCAAAGACTTGTGTATTCTTATATTTCTCTTTCCTGCCACAACTACATAGCATAGACCATTGGTGTTTGTGTGTTGTAGTGGTATCATGTCTCCTATCGTGTACTATGGTGGTTAGGTGTCGGTAGCTACGGAGGTATGGGAGATACTGTGGTTGAATGTGGTCGACCTCCGGTACTTTCATATTTCTACCAAAAACGTATGTGTCATGGTGTATGACTTTTCAGCCAAAACTATCTAGCGCAGACCACTGGTGTTTGTGTGTGGTAGTAGCACAGAGCCACCCGTCAATCACAACGTTGGCCGAATTTCGGTATCTGTGCGAGTGTGGGAGATATGGTGGTTGAAATTGGATGATCAAGGATATTTTCGTATTTCGACCAAAGACATGTGTCTCCGTATATTTTAATTTGCTGCCTGAACTACATAGCTCAGATGACTGGCGTTTGTGTGTGGTAATAGCATCGAGTCTCCCATCGGGCACTATGGTGGTTAGATGTCGGTAGCTGTCAATCCAAATTCTTTACAAACACGAACGAAGTCGTGGGCACCAGCTAGTAAGTAATACTTTTCATAGTCGCAGAGAAAAATGTTTTGAAAATGCAATTTAGTCATTTTTACCTTTTTGTCTCATTAGCAAATAGCTCAGACGTATTGATTCTTAATTCCCGATCTACATCCGACACATGCGTATTGCGATCTTGTAGTATGCTCGGGAATGAATTTAACCTGAATTTAAGACCTAGCACAACAGAATTTTTTTGATAAGTCATAAAAAAAAAGTAATGTAATTACAAAAAAAAGACAATGGAAAAAATATACAAACGAATACAAAAATACGTAAATGAAAAGCAAATACACGGGTAAAAAATAAAACTGCTGAAAGAGTGCACAAAAAGAAAAAAAGTTTTGATATCACACATGAAACAAAAACAGAAAGGTAAAGACCCAAAGATATACAAAGAAATAAAAATGCACAAGCTATGACAAAACTAGAAATAGACAAACTAAAATATACACACAAAAATACTACACATACACACGTTGAGGTAACGAAGGTTATTCAGACGTCACTATCAACTTTTATATGAGTAAATTTGAAACGAGTTATAGGATTTTCTCAGAAAGTGACGTAATTTTAAACCACAAACAAAACTGCCCTTCAGGGCAAGGAACCGGTTGTTGAAATCTCTGGAACAAAGGAGTAGCTGGGTAAGAATATCGCTGGAGTCCCAAATAAGAAACCCAAAGATGAGATTATTTTTATGCTTATTTTAAAATATATTAGAAAGGTTTAAATTCTGGACGAAGAGAAGTTTAATTATCTGTTAGCGATGGATATGAACTGTCTAATTTAGACAAAGGAAATACATGAAATCAAACAGACTCAAAGTGATTTATCATTTTGTGTTAAACCTGAACGACAAAAAATTTAAACGTTACAACCTATAAAATAGGTTAAAAGTAGGCTTATCGTGACACGATAAAATAGTTTAGATAACTTTAGATGCAAAAATACGCAAACGCAAAGCAAATACACAATAATAATACAGGTACAAAATAAAACTGGAAAAAGAATCCACTTTAAAGGAAATTTTTTTTAAATCTCACATAAACTCTCAGACAAGCAGAAAAATATAAAGAAACAAAAATACTTTTGGCTGAAATAGACAAATGAATAGGAAAACAAAAGAACCAAAAATCACACACACACACACACACACACACTTGCTTCCCTGACAAATACGGTAAACAAAGATACTCAAGTAGTGATAAGACTATACATACACACTCTTGTTTCCCTGACAAATACTTTTAACAAAAATATTCAAGCGTTAACATAAGCGAAATAGACAAATGAATATAAAAACAAAGATAAGCGGAAGCAAAAATACTACACACTTCACACAAAGACTTGTAAGCCGTTAGGTAGTGGAGAGTAAGAAAGAAGCGCGGCCTGTTGGTAAGCCTGTTACGAGACGCTTTAAATTAAGGACCTCGGCGGTAGATTGTGGGTCGTTAAATTACACCTTAATCAAGAGACGACGAGGCACCGCGTTGATCGATTGCCCGCTCACTCTCTCGCTTGTTCCGCCAAACTCCTGCCAGGATACAGACACGTTTAATGCTCCCAATTCCATAATGACGGCGTCAGCGTTTGGTCATACAACCAGAGGGACGCCGGTTCGAAATAACGTTACACGATCCACAGCTGAGACTTTCGTCATACCAGGTGGTCTTCTTTGTACGTTGTTCCTGGAACCACTTGAATTTTTCAGTTTTAGTTTGAAACACTTTTCTCTCTCTTCCGGATGGACCCCAATTTTTTTCAACATCTTTTCTAGTCTCCTCAACCCATTCTGTTGTCACCTTTAATTTAGTGATACACTTGGAAGATTCTGTTTGTCAACCTACAGTCTCCCCTTTTCATAAGGTTCCCATAAAATTTCAGCCTTCTCTTGTGAATTGTCCCTCTGTATACCTATATAGACCTTCATTTTTCCTGTTCTACCAGGTATCTTCTTTCCCCCTGCTGTTACTACGAGTTTCCTTTCTTTATTTCTCTAACTGAATCTGTTCTTATTAGTTTCAGGCACTGTGAACAGAACGTTTCCTCTGTATTGACAACTGCTGTAAAATGTCAAAACATTCCTTAGTAGGAGATGGCTTTCTTGTTGTACCTGTCTGTTGCTGCTTTAGTCACTTCCTCATCAAGCTCATAGTGTTGGATCAATTCACCCATATAACCCTCTTAACGTTTCGAAATTTAGTTTTCAGATGTTTATTATTGTGATTTTGTTTCCTGTATATTTCTTTTTCCATATGAAATCATGAGACCTGATTTTCTGCTATCTCAAACAATTTTTTAGATTCTTCTTCATTTTCTAATAGTAATCCCAGAACATCAGTAAAAGCAAGACATTCTGACAATTATTAACAGAAATAGCAACTCCACTTGAATAATACTTGTTGACCAACCAACGGACGCTGAAGACAGGTTGTGGTCAGCGATAATCTCACTCACTATTTATATTCGTCACAGACAATAACACCACATTAACTCCATTTCTCCATAATTATTTTTTTATTCACGTATTGTCAGTCAGTGTCTGTTACTTCGATTCAACCAACCGGCGGGTGCCAAGTTGTTTTTCTAAAGCAGGTTACCGGATTTTAACACATTAACTTGTACTTATTGCTATAAATCCGAAGTACCTTGGGATAATGTCAAATATCGCTGAAACTGGGCGCTATTACTCCATATATTTCATCTAATGATGCAAAAGAAGTTTTACTGAGAAGAAAGGACTCGAAAATGACCTTCAACAGCATTACCAGGGTATTCCGAAAAGTCCTTGTAAGCAGCTTAAGAAAGCAGTTTTTTTCGGCGTTGAGAATTAATATGTTCTTGGGTGACTAACCGAATGTACAAAGTGTTTACACACGTTTTTTTAGTGGTCGAATTCTCTGTCATCTTCTTGTGAAGTTCGATCGCCGAAAAAAACGTGTGTAAACACCGTGTGGACTTGGCCACTCACCCGAGAACATTGTATTAATTCTTGTAATCTTTTCTCTATGGCGATGCTATCAACAATTTATCACACACAATATTCCATGGAAAAACAGCCAAACTTCGATCTGAAAATAACTTCTTTGTAGATACTTTTCATTTATGATTACTGTGTTGAGAAGACAACTTGCCAGTGGAAGCATGAACTAAATACTGTAGGGGAACTGTGTGTCATGCCTGTGCTGTGAGGACTGCCATTAACATGGTAATCCTGACCACTAGCCTGCGGTTTCGATGGGGGATTGGACTTCCGGCGGCGCAGGAAGTAGCCACCAGCGCTTCCGGTGCCGACTGCAAAGGGGTAGAACGCGACCACCTGGATGGGGAACAGGTGCTTGGCAAGAGTTGCTTTCATCACCGCCTCCACAGCCCTCCATCCCGATAATACGATTCATGTAATTACCACCAGTTGCTCAAGTACCCATCTAGCGTCATTCGAGCTTCGACATTCCAAATGTCGTTTGTTTCCTTTCTGATAACGTCACCATCCGGACCCGGTGATCCGACTGTGATATTATTTTAGCACCCGGAATATTTTATCGGCGAAGAATTCTTTTTCAGGGAATACGCTTTACCTTTCAGAGAAATCACTAACCATTGTCTTGTGCGCCCTTATGTCACTGATCGATCGGTTATAGCGCGCAGATTTCAATCCCAAGGGCAAAATGGTGCCCTGCACCACGCCATGCTCTTTTGAAGAGGCCATTGTCAAGCAGTATGACAACCTGCAGCCGAAATTGTTAAAGGATTCGCCTCATAGACAAAAGGGGTTTTTGGTTTGAAGGAGCTCGGAAATTAATATTTCAACTCGAAGAAAACTGTTAATTGATATCATAAATATTACTTCCAAAAGGTCACGAGCCATTTATCTCCCTCGATACCTAACCGAAATCGATAAATTATCATTTTAAATATTAAGGTCTCTGCTTTTGTCACATGTTTTCAGAGAGCAATTTTTCGGAATTTAACGCTTAAAGAACAAAAGTTTTAACCATCATTAATATCCTCTCGGGTGTCCAACCGGATCATGATGTATAAACACGACATATATGTAGTAAACTGACTGTTGACTGGGAGGTGACAGTCAGCTTGCGACAGCTAGAAGATACCTGATGAAGACAGCAGAGACAGCTGTCGAAACGTCGGATTTTATTTCATCAGTACGCCGGGAAAGTCTCCACGCGCACATTAACTATCATGGTCACGCGTATAAGATAGTTCAGAGCCAAGCCGCTAGATTTCGCTGGTGTTGATAGCGATTAATCTCGTTACCTCTTGATGGAGCACCACATATCACAGATATATGGATATACCGTGTGTTTTGTTCAGCTTAATTGTATTCTGGTGAATTTTGTTACACTTTGGCTAAAAGCACATGCAGGGGTTCCGGATAACGAAACAGTGGATCAAATGGCAAAGACAGCCGCTAGAATAGGAGACACCTTAGATATCCTGCTTCCGTACACTGACTACCTCTTCAAAATAAAAATAAAAACAAATGGCAAACTGAATGGGACTCCAGCAAAAGCAGGAAGGGACATCATTATGGATCGATTCAACCCCGAATACCATCCCGCCCATGGTTCTTCAACTTTCCGGATCATAGAGGCGTCATTTCCACTATAATTAGAATGCGCTTTAACCATGGTTTATTCCCCCAGCATTTACATCGGATACACATCCTAAATACTGATATTTGTGATTGCGATAGAGCAGAAATAGGGGATATTAATCACGTAGTGTTTTCATGCCCTAAATATAAACGACATCGACAAAGATTCATAAAACAACTCGTCAACTATGGAATACCTCTCCCAACAAGCATTAGCTGTCTATTGCACGGTAACAACGTGACCATATACAAGTTGCTAAGTAACTTTGTAAAGTCAACTAATATAAAAATTTAGATGTGAAAAACTAGTTAATTGTAAGGATTTTAATCATTGTAATGTCAAAAAAAACAACAACTATAAGGAACTAACAATAATTTATATATCTGTATATTTCACTGTACCATTTGTAATTATGTGTGAGCAATTGTATTTAAACATAATGTGTCAAACCCCTTTAGGGGATAAACAATAATGTTCCTTTCTGATTAATCAGTTTACCTAGTTCTATCGTTTATATTTTACTAATCATGTCAAGTCTTGCTCTCTTACCTAAATGTAAAATGTTTATATATGTATGTACAAATGGATGATGGTTGTATAGTGCCTAGGCGCTTAAAGCCAAATAAAAATTAATAATAATAAATAAAATTACACTTTGGCTTCCGGAAAGGGACAGCGTCATGCGTTTTCGTCAAAGTAGAGAATTGCAATATATCGTACATGAGGTGAAATCATGAAGATATTCCTACACATTAGCAGTTTCTTTTTTCAGCCTACTAAAACTACCAACCTTGGTATGCATCGTAATTTATTTTCGAATTTTTCGCATGGGGAAGTGTTTTGCTACATTAACATTTTATTCGCGAAATTTCTAAATTTTCGCACGGTTAATCTAACCGTTACATAAATCAGTTTCTAAAGGAAAAGTAATTTACTCCTGATTTCTAAAACGGTGATGAATTTCATGACCACTTCCTGAACTGCTAGGAGCGGAGACATTACTGGAAGATGCCGTTTCTACCTCTGGAACTTTTAATCCCCTTGAGAAACAGTTTCGTACACCACGGTCAAGAGGTGCATCAGATGCCACTGGACCATTAAATTCCCTCCACTGCAGTGGTTTCCCTTTTTTTTCTGCATCCGCATTAATCAAGGTTAGGAATGCACCCTCTATCACTCCTTCCTCGCCTGACTCCCTATTCCGATGTTCAAAATTGACATTTGGTTGGAAAGTAAAAAAAAAAGAATTAACTAATGCAAACACTAATACACGGCTTGTTTCTTAGTACACTGTTTAATTTTACGAACAAAATTTTATAATAAATAGTACTTTGTTTCTTTTGACTT
Organism: Vandiemenella viatica; assembly: GCA_031002005.1. Taxonomy (NCBI): domain Eukaryota; kingdom Metazoa; phylum Arthropoda; class Insecta; order Orthoptera; family Morabidae; genus Vandiemenella; species Vandiemenella viatica. Next base: position 30,130,102 of record CM061918.1, read on the forward strand.
CTGAGCTTATCCGGTAATCTGATTGGTAGAACAACCTGTCGGTGGGATATTATAGGCAAGAAGTCATCACAATAAAAATTTAGAGTATTGATGCATGTCGAGTCTTACTTCCAATGGTCCCCGGTTTTCTTCTGCGTCCGCAAGTTGGTTGTCATTTCTGTTTCGTTCTCTTTTTATCGGCCGCTTGCAGTCCCCCCTCCCACCCTCCCTCCCGGCCCCTTCAATAAAGGGAAGAAGGGACCCTGGGCGATACTCGGCTCCTCATTGGCTTTCTTCCAGAAGTCCGTATCTTGTCCGTTGAAGCAGGTATTCTCTGTCAGAGATTGAAATTTAGTTGATACATTCGCAAAATCAGTTGTCAGTAAGGCTCGTAACATGAACAGTTTATTTAAAAAAATAGATACTTGGAATATTGGATTTTTTAAGGGAAGACTACCGTTGCGTTGGTATCGGCAGTTTGTTTAGCTTTCTAAGCTGGGAGATCGGCGGCGAAGTAATTTTGTTTTGAGAGATGGCTTTCCCTTACTTTATGTGCCACCAGATTGAGCAGGTTTCGGGTCGTGTGCGGCAGATAAGCACTGCTCTGCCATATCTGAACCGTTCCGTTTGTTATTTCTTTGATAGCTTATCTCTCTCTCAGTGGAACCTATTGTTCGCTGCCAACGACATAGTAGCTTCCTTACTTAAATGTCGCATTGACTACTGTGCATTTCCTTTGTGATACTGTTTAATTCAGTAGGAATAAATAATTATTCATTTTGACATATCTCGTTTTGACATATCTCGTTTTGACATATCTCGTTTTGACATATATCGTTTAAGACGCCAATGGGTCTGTTTATCTTACTATTGGCTTTAAAAAACGTGTTCAAAACCAGAAAGTCTTCTGATACGATCCAGTTCCCAATCTTATAGCGTGTCATAGGATTTGTATTACTGTATGGAGTAAGGTTCTCAAGTTTGTAGAATCAATTTCCTGAGCGACTGCCATGTGTTACTAGATAATCCTTCAGGCACCCGTACGTACCTGCTGTCCTGGTCCCGTAGGTGCATACTGGAAAAGTTAACACACAATTCTCACCGAAAAATTCGCAATATGAACACTAAATAATTAAACACGCAAGTTGTCGCTTATAGCAGGAAACTGAAGGGACCCGTTTTCTCTTAATTCAAATAGGCACCCATTCCTTCCGTTACCTAATAAAGGTACCCATTCTGTCTGTTAGCACCGAGTGACGTGGGTGAGCGGTAATGCTCTGGCCTCTCATGAGGAAGGACGTGACTTCGAATCTCAGTCCGGCCAGCCAGATTTGGGTTTTGCTTGTTTTTCCAAAAAATCAACTTAGACGAATGCCGGGATGTTTCCTTTAAAAAATGCCATGGCCGAATTACTTCCAGTTCCTTGCCTCCAGTCCCCGGATGTAATGACTTCGACATTGACGAGGTGAAATGCCATAAGCAAACAAAAAAGCTGTCTGTATTCATTACCTTCTTTCCTTAGGCATACATTAAATCCCTTTACTTAAATGGAACCTCATTTCCTTACTTAAGCTATTAACCACTGCTTACTTTAAATTAGTTAGGTGTTGATTCCTTACTTTAGCTCAGATAGGCACTCATTCGTTCCCTTGATCTCAGTGGACAACATTTCCCGCAATTTCTGTTCCCTAACTTTGATAGAGACCGAGTCTGCCTTTAACATAGCAGGGATTTATCTCGTCCCTTGAGGATCCATAGATTACATCTCTTATCTTAGACACACTTCTACCGGTAGGGACTCGTTTTCTGTCTTTTCTTGGTCACTCATTCAGTTCCTCATCTTAGGCAGGAACTAATTTCCTCCATACCTTGATGTAGGCTCTTTTACCTCAGACATCCATTCTTTCACTCCCCCACCTTACCTCACTTGGACAATTGACGTGTTATTTTCTTTTGAGGTATTTTACGCGCAGTAAAAATGAAAAGTTGCGAGAGAACTAGGATGCTCTGCAAATACTACTATTAAAGATCACTTAAGTTTTCCTTTAATTAGTTTGATTTTACTAGTATAAAGGCTGTAATTTTCTGTATAATGTTTATGGCCAATACTAACAATAGTACAATAACGTATTAACTGAAAATATTTGTTTGCATTTTGATCATGCTCGTTTACGCTGGATTCAATACACTTTCCGCTGCAGTCTCGCCTATGATACAATACCCACGGATTCGTACAGGACCTGTTTGTTTACATTTTTCTGCAGCAAAGTCCTCACCAGCCATACAGGCACCGCCTTGGGGGGCATGATGAATCAGTGTTACAGATAACAACACCATACACCAACTCTACTCCCTTTAAATACATTATACCCTCATCGTCCACTAGCTGATAATCCACATTATGCGCCCTAACAGTTTTGGAGCTGTAAAATGGCGATGTTCCGCCATATGCACTAAGATCTGCAATAATTCCTTCCACTGCCGTCTACCCAAGCCGGTTCCAACCTTCCTTCATTGTAGACGACATGCTTCTTCATCTGACACATGTATGAATTCTCAAATTATTCCAAAGTAAATCTCTTCATTTCATTAAATGTAGAGAAAACTTTCGACTCGGTATGGCACGCTGACCGCCCATTCAAACTAGACAGATCTTACGTCCGTAGAAATGCTTCATTGCTTACTAATCGATTAGTCACTGTCACTAAGGGTGCGACATCATGAGGAGCATGTTTAACCGACATTGGATATACGTGGGAGATAGAAAAACACTTATTTTTAGGATGTGGCTTATCTTTGTGGATTAACAGCTTAGCCTTAAGGTGGGCACGATCGGAGTTAGGATATTGGAAGGTTAAACAACGGCTTGGTGTTCAGCTGCCATCCTGTTGCTGAAATACACACTTTTTCCTCCTTCATGACGTTAGCATAATGTCCCCTCAGATCGGCTGCGCTCCGTGGAAGGGACGGGGGAGGGCAGGTATTTCCGTGGCTTGCCCTTACGCCATTCAAACTTGTGCCGGACAAAAACGAAGCCATGTGTATTACGTAGTAGCAGACTGGCGCGGCGAAGTTATTGACGCAGGCCTCAGCGAGTACGCGGCCGCCCAAAATGTAAACAAACTGTTTCAGCTCGTACATTGTTGTACTTCTAACAGGGTTTTGTTCACCACACTTACGTTGAATTGCCGAACAGCTCATGCCTCCATAGCGACGCTCTTTCGTATTTTCCCATTTTGCTCTAAGCCTTTGCAAAGCCGAATCTGGGAATATTATCCCGCAACCTTTTGAGGAGTCGTGGTATTTTAGGAATATACTGCACTTCACAGAATATTTTAAAGTCTACTTGTTTTTACAGTGTGACCTGTCGTGGCTAGAGACCCGATAATGCTTTTAATTTCCTTACTCGTCCATTTATTCGTATTTGTTTATTAGTCCTTGTTCGGTGAAGGATCTTGTTTGTAAAGCTTAAAGGAATACGAGATTCCACTGCTGATAGTAGCCTGTTCGAGCCCTGGTCGTGCCTTGTGTAGTTTCGGCGATCTATTTCCAGATACTCCACTATCTTCGCTTTGTTCTGTCCCGCGGAGTGAGCTATTTTCTCGACGGTTCAAGGATCTGTCGCAACATAGTGGCGCGTGGGAGCCGTGCCTGACCTTGTCGCTACTAGGGCTCTATTAAATTCGTTAAAAATCGTTGTTTCAATTTTTATATATATAAAAAAACACTACTTCTTTCTAAGATGTTCTAATTTCCACACACGCCTAAAGCCTGGTTCGTAAAGATTTTACACTATAAGCATTCTCTTCCAGTACTCATATTATATTCAATTGCTAACGGGCGCACGCTCTGGTGCCAATTTCCCTATACACCCAGTTTTCCCCTATCTTGTAACCGCCTACTTTTTGACTCGAATTTTAAATTCATTCAGCGATTTTGCGAAGTTATTCATCACTTCCCTTGGAAATTTATTTCAATCCCTGACACCTTTCCCTACGAAAGAAAATTTCCCACATCTCTGTGCCTGAAATGAAGTGACAGCTTGTGGTCATGGTCATTTTTTTCCCTTTCTTGCACCACGTTTAACTCTTTCACCAATATCTTTTCATTTCTCGTTACCAATATACACTGCTAACACTCTATTCACCCTCCTCCTGTCTTCCAATGAATCTTATTAGTTATTACATTTCTTTTATCATATCAGTTACTGATTGTGTTCTGCGGTAAATTCTGGATACAAATTTAGCAGCCCCTCTTTGCACCACCACCTACTCCTGTAATTGATACCCAAAATGTGGGTCCCATACTACACCGCCATATTCAGGCAATAGTCTGACCATAGTTTCGTAATCCAATCCCATCACTTCTCTGGTAAATTTACTAATCAACTCATTGCTATCGTCAAAATTTGTCCCATTCTTTTCTAAGACTATTCGTTATCCATAGTTTTTGTAACTTGTTCATTTTTTACTTAATTGTTTCTTCTACGTGGATACGTTTGAACAGAGGCGGCCTTTGGGGGTGGCGAACAGGGCAATCGCCCAGGGCAATCGCCCAGGGCCTCGCTCTTGGAGGGGCCTCGCGCAGCTAGCCAAGTTGATTAAAGTTTATGTTTTAAAAAATTATTTTATCTTCAGCTGTTAGTGTGACAATAAAGTAAACTTGTTTAATTGATGGTAAAGTATATATTAATTACTAACTAATCAAAATTTCTTAGTTAGATTTATTGACTGTCACATTCGTATAATAGCAGGAGAAATAGCTGATATTAATAGAATAGAACTGTCTGAAGAAAACGACGGCTGTATAACAGTGATGACATAAATAACAGAAAAAACATTAACTGAATTACTGAAGAGTACCCCACTATCGAAGTAGTCTTGAGAATTATTGCCGCCACACGTAATACAGTTGCGTCCACAGAAAGAAGTTTTTCATGGTTAAAAAATATTAAAACATATTTGAGGAATTCGATGACACAAGATTAATTTTCAGCTCTTTCTATTCTTTGAATTGAAAATGAAACAGCTCATTCGTTAGTTTCTTGTGCTTTTATTAAATATTTTAGTTTCAGGAAAAGGCGCAAACATCATTTTTAAATCCCTGTGCGTATATCGTCCAAGGCCTTAATGTACTTCAGTTTATCCTTAATGATTTGTCATCTCTATGTTTAACATTTAATAACTCTTCTAATATAATATTTTAAAACTCAATTTATTTTTATGATGTTTGCATTTATCGTTGATCATCAGAAATACCTACGATTAATATATTTTGTACAAAGGACAAGGGCCTCGCAAAGATCTGCCGCCCGGGGCGTCGCAATGACTAAGGCCGACGCTGCGTTTGAAATGTTCAATTTTTCGTTCTTTCCGACATTTTCTGATTTTTTTTCTTGAAACAGATCTTCCGCAACGTTGATGCACGTCTCATAATACTCGAAGTAAAGTTGCTTCGCATGTAAGTTTTTGTTGTTCAGTTTTAATTATGCCGATTAACATACTCCTACTGCATCGGGATAACACGATAAAATTGGAGCGTGCGCTCCATTGCAATTTTAATTACATATTAAAAATATTAGAGTAAATTTAAAGTAAAATTTGTAGAGGGCAAATGTAGGAACGGACAAGATGGGTGTGTAGAGAAATTGCCACAGGAGCGTGCGCTCCATTGCTATTTTAATTAAATATTTTAAAAAATAAGGATGTGATTTTCACACGGATGTCGAATGTCAAACGATATTGTTGCCAACAACATGAAGTATTCGATGATATACGTGCCACTACATCGAAACTCGCCCCATTGTTGTTCAAGCATCATCTGGTTCCAGGGTACGGTGCAAACCCACGTTGACTTCATTCCGACGACACGCTGTTTAAGAATAGATTACTCCGCTGGAGCGATCGTTGAGATTACGAGAGCAACAAAGGATAAAGAGCATCTCTGGAGTAGACAGTCGCCTGTCGCCCGCGGTCGTGACGTCAGCAGCCGGCGCCAGTTAGTGGCGGGAGGGAAGTGGAGGGGAGGCGCGCGCCTGCGCAGTTCATAGACTGCACCTGGCCTTGTCGGGAGAATTAAACTGTGGGTCTTTAACTCACAACAAAAAATTTAAGTGTAAACAAGTATGTCCTAATACTTTACATTGAGAACCAAGGGAATAATTGGAAGAGATTCCTGCTCCTGATTTTAAAACTCGATCCTGGGATAATGTCACGCTAGAGAAACGTTGTCTCACTATGAATCGTCATTGCACGGAAACATACGAGAAAAATACGATGGTACATAACGCTGATATGGAACACTTTCGAACCGGTATGTACTAATCATAAGCAAATTGTCACTGAAGGTATATATTAAAATGCAGACGAAACGCGTATGCAATAAAAAAAGACTTTTTATGATAAAAGAAATGGGTTGAGAATCATCAGTAGACATAGGGGTGAAGAAATTGTATTATCAACGAATGGGAGAAGAGTTTGGAGAAGCAAGAGCGGACCATTACTATAAATTAATCCTTGACTGCAGGAATAAAGTAGTGGGAGACTTTGCTTATAGATCAGGGAATCGGATGAACAACTTACGTCAAACTGAGAAAGAATTTAAAATACAAATTTGAGTAAGACTAAAGTAGGCGGAAAATTAAATAAGTGCCGCCAATATTTCCTTCTTTATACCCGAATTATTACTGTGGTACTAAATGAATTCAACAACTTTGTCGTTACAGCATTCTTATTGCTTATCTTTGTGAGTTGAACCTTTTTTCTATTTTACATAAAATATGACTGCATTGTCTGTCTCATTCTGCACGTACGATGAAGTGATGTAAGTTTATTATTTTTTTTAGGACATTCAGTTTTCCATATTTCGAAAATTTAAGAATCTTTTATCATATAAACTGTACGCCCATGATTTTTACTTTTTAGACATCGCTTCTTTGTTATCAAAACTATGACTTTTTGGTGTTAAGTCAGTATAATGTCAGCACTCTAATACTGAAGCCAGAACAGTAAAATTTACCTTATGAAATTTGTCCGATCTTTTGTGTGCATACTTGGCAGACGATTAAATTAATTTCTTTTAGTAATAGGACGTTGCCGGATTGTGAGCTAAATTCCAAATTTCTCCTAATTGTGAATGAAATGAGTGCGTAACTTACTTGTGGCGGTAATTTATCGGACAGTAGGGAATGTTTAACTTGGCAGTCCTATTGGCGTCTTTAGGAAGATAACTGGATTTAATGTTTCCTCTCTTTTAAGTTCGCAGCACAATATTTTACAATTTAAAACATTTATCATTCATGTTCAACATTTTAGGCATACAAAAGAAATGACCTTGCAATTACTAGCGGAAGATTAAACCAACCTTCGTATTTGGACCGAACACGAAAATTTATTAGGTGACATCCTGCATCGTTTGAAAACAGCACATGTTGAAAACAATGGAACTGTATTTAATATACCATACCTGCGCAGATGATGACCTGGGTGATCCTGTTTTGAGGACAGAATTTGAGAGAGCATTGACTGATTTGAAATCAAATAAGGCAGTTGGAATTGATGAGATTCCTGCAGAACTTCAGAAATCTCTTTGGGGGAAAAAGGAACACAAAGATTATTCAAACCTATATCAAAAAGTTATAAAAGAGGAGAGATTCCCCCTGATTTTATTAAAAAGTTTCATCTTCACACTTCGAAAGAAAGCACAAGCTGACAAATGTGAGAATCATCGCACTATAAGTCTAACATCACATGCTTCAAAATTACTGACCAGAATAATATACAGAAGGATGGAAAGGGTAGTAGAAGGGATAGTAGATGATCAGTCAGGGTTTCGAAAAAACCGCGGTGCGAGAGAAGCAATTCTGTCATTAAGGTTAATACTTGAAGGGCGGATTAAGAAAAACAAAGATACTTTTATGGCATTTGTTGATTTAGAAAAAGCTTTTGATAATGTTAGGTGGGACAAGATATTCAAAATTTTGAAGAAGTCAGGTCTAAAATACCGAGATAGGATACTTTATAATCTTTATAAGAATCAAGTAGTTATAATAAAAGTAGAGAATCATGAAAGACATGCATCAGTTACAAAGTGTGAGAGTCAAGGTTGTAGTCTATCCCCGTTAATATTCAACTTGTATGTAGAAGAAGCAATTAAGAAAGTAAAAGAAAAATTTCCATGTGGCATAAGTTTTCAGGGAGAGAAAATCGGTATGCTACGATTTGCTGATGACATTGTCTTGTTAGCAGAACAGGCTGAGGATATTGAGAAGTTATTGAATATCGTGAACATAATACTGAAGGAAGATTTTATACTTAATATAATCATAAGTAAGACAAAAGTGATGAAATGTAGCATAAATGATACCAATGCTAGGAGAATAAATTTAAAAATATGGTCAGATGTGATAGCAGAAGTTAGTGAATTTTGCTACTTAGGAAGAAAAATTGCAACTGATGGCCGAAGCAGAAATGATGTTAAAATCAGAATAGCACTAGCGAAAACAGCTTTCATGAAAAGAGAAATCTTTTAGTTTTAAATATTGATTTAGGGTTCAGAAAGAACTTTTTAAAACTGCGTGTGGGGCACTGCACTTTATGGCAGCGAAGCATGGGCTTTAGGAATACCACCCAGAAGGAAAATTGAAGCATTTGAAATGTGATGCTATAGAAGGATGCTAAAAATTAAATGGACGGATAAAGTACGAAACGAACGAGTTTTGGAGATGATGGGGGAGGAAAGAAGTTTGTGGAAGAGTCTTACAGAAAGAAGAGACAAGATGGTAGGTAATATTTTGAGACATGCAGGATTGGTTAATTTGTTAGTGGAGGGAACAGTCGACGATAAAAACTGCAGAGGAAGATTAGAATATATGAAGCAGATAATTGAGAACGTGGGTTGTAAGGGGTATGTTGAGATGAAGAGGCAAGCGCAAGTTAGGAAGGGATGGAGGATTGCATCAAACCAGTCAAAAGACTGATGACAACAGCAAAAAAAAAAAAAAAAAAAAAAAAAAACCTTTGCTGTTTTGGAGTCTGAAGGGTGTTTTCGCTTGGGTCTTTAAGGCCATTAGAGTCATGAGAAAATGTGGCGGGCAAGGGACAGGAAGCTATTCGGCCATGGCATTTTGAAGGAATCATCCCGACATTCGCCTGAGTGATTTCGGGAAATAATCGAAAACCGAAATCTGAATGGCCGGACGGAATTCGAACTCACGTTCTCCCGAATGCGAAGCCGGATCGTTACCGCTCACACCATGTTCGATAGACAGTGTTGAAAGTTTCTACGGTTTATATTCCGATGACGACAAGATGATCGCAGACTGGAGAGAATTGTGGACAAAATCGGGGAAGAACATAGGGTATGGGTTTAATGATTGAATCATCGCCTCTGCTGGTATGGAGAAAACGTTCAAAAGTGGAATCTGGATGGTGAAGAATATAAACACCTCGGTGCAAAAGTGTTAGCGTTAACTAGAGCCCCCCCTAGTCATGGCGGCGGTAATCTTATCTGCCGTCCCCCTCTTGTCAATGTAGGGCGAGAGGCGCTGAACCTAAAAATCGTTCTCACAAATGGCTCTTTACAGGGTCAGATGTCTACTGGAGAGGGTCTGATAGGGCAGTGACTCTCAAAATGTGGTCCTCAAAAACGTGATTCGTGGTCTGCAACCAGAATATTAAAACATTTATTCTGTTTGTATTGAAGATGTCTTAAATGTATTAGTAAAAAATTTTCTCATAAAATGTACTCGGACTGTATAAGGCTACGAGAGAATATAAGCCACGAGTATTCCAATAACCGATCAAACTATTTCCATGATAAGAGAATATCACTGCGTTGTTACTATAGTAAAATAAGTTTCCAGTTGACATTAAAGGGAGCAACGTTCGTTTAATGGCATTTCTGTTAGTGCCTTACTGTAGATGTTGTTGTTACGGGATAGTGGTGCATGCTGATAACAATTCGTAATGTTGGTTAGTAATATATATAGGTAAAAAAAAAAAAAGTCTATATAGGTTAGTGGTCCGCAGAATTATTTTTTTACATTTTTACTCACCTCTTCTGGTTGAAACAGTTTGGGAAAAGCTGTTCTATGATATTTAGGGACAATGTGCTTACGTTTGTTTTTGCCTTCGTTACTTCCTTCTGTCTAAATATCTCACATCAATTTCTTTTTCTGTAAATCGTCTGTTATTTGGTCCAAACATTTTCTTCCAGCCGGAAGGGTTCCTACATATTCGAATCCAGAAATCGTCTTTGTATTATACATATGCATCTATATCACATATTCAAACCGGTTAAAACAATCTTCCACTATCAGATCCAGGTGTATATCTCTTTTGTATCTGTTGGGTCGCCGCTTCTCATTTCGTAGGCTTATAACTACTTACTTTTCTTATGTATATGCCAAAATGGAGGTGAAAAATTTATCTTGTAACTTTAATGCTTATCTTTAAAGATCCTTTATCCCAATTTGGTTTTCTATCTTTACCACACCATTCCGTGACATAACAGCTTGCACCGTGTTTCTCAATTTGTGTGGTCAGTTGGACAATAGACCAACCTTTGCCGGTTCAGGCTGTCTTTTGACAAAATATTCCCTCAGTCGTCCCTGCCACTGTACTGGCTACACGGCTTCACTGTGCCGTGCCCAGTGGAACTAAGAAAGCAATGTAGTAAACTATGATTAGACCCGGAAGGTTGCAGCCGGCGTCCTTGGCCGTCTCTTGCATCACTGCCAAGTTTCTTAGTCCTTTTGTGTCTTGAAACTGGAAGTAATATACACAGCATCATCGTCTAGACGTCTAGTTGGCTTTCCCACACCGCAAGATGCATCTACCTCTATACGGTTCCCCCACACCCTAGGTTGCGTCGTTGTCTAAGTGGGTCACTCATAACAGGCTGTTACAACCTCTGAAGAAGGCAATCTCACACCATGCCCTGTAGCGACCTCTACACCACAGTCTGCAGTGGCTCTTTCACACCATGGGCTGCAGTGACAGCTAGGTGTCCTATTCTCACATGGGCTGTAGTGACAGCTAGGTGTCCTATTCTCACATGGGCTGCAGTGACAGCTGGGTGTCCTATTCTCACATGGGCTGCAGTGACAGCTGGGTGTCCTATTCTCACATGGGCTGCAGTGACAGCTGCGTGTCCTATTCTCACATGGGCTGCAGTGACAGCTGGGTGTCCTATTCTCACATAGGCTGCAGTGACAGCAAGGTGTCCTATTCTCACATGGGCTGCAGTGACAGCTAGGTGTGCTATTCTCACATAGGCTGCAGTGACAGCTAGGTGTCCTATTCTCACATGGGCTGCAGTGACAGCTAGGTGTGCTATTCTCACATAGGCTGCAGTGACAGCAAGGTGTCCTATTCTCACATGGGCTGCAGTGACAGCTAGGTGTGTTATTCTCACATAGGCTGCAGTGACAGCAAGGTGTCCTATTCTCACATGGGCTGCAGTGACAGCTAGGTGTGCTATTCTCACATAGGCTGCAGTGACAGCTAGGTGTCCTATTCTCACATGGGCTGCAGTGACAGCTAGGTGTGCTATTCTCACATAGGCTGCAGTGACAGCAAGGTGTCCTATTCTCACATGGGCTGCAGTGACAGCTAGGTGTCCTATTCTCACATAGGCTGCAGTGACAGATAGGTGTCCTGTTCTCACATGGGATGCAGTGACAGCTAGGTGTCTTGTTCTCACATGGGATGCAGAGATAGCTAGGTGTCCTGTTCTCACATGGGATGCAGAGATAGCTAGGTGTCCTGTTCTCACATGGGATGCAGAGATAGCTAGGTGTCCTGTTCTCACATGGGATGCAGAGATAGCTAGGTGTCCTGTTCTCACATGGGATGCAGAGATAGCTAGGTGTCCTGTTCTCACATAGGATGCAGTGACATGTAGGTCGCTCTCTCACACTATGGGCTGCAGCGATGTCTTGCTGACTCTCGTACACCACGGGCAGCAATGCCGTCTAGGTGGCCTCTCACAACATGAGCTGCAGTGACATCGAAGTGGCTTTCTCACACCTTGGGGGCTGTAGTGACGTCTACATTTCCCCCTCACATCAGGAACCTAGCAATGTCTACGACACATCACGGTCTGTAGTGACATCTAAGTGTCCCTCTTACACCATGAGCTGTAGTGACGTCTAGGTGGACCTCACACCACGCCCTACAGTGATATCTGGGTGGCCTTCATGCCTGTAGCGACTTCTATGTGACCCTCGTCTAGGTTACTTTCGTACACAACGAGCTGCAGTGACTTTTAGTTGACAACCTCACTCTAAGGGCTGCAGTGACTTCTAGGAGACTCTCTCACACCACGGGTCATAGCGACTTCTAGGTGCATTTTGCACACCACGGGCTGCAGCGACATCAAGTTTCTCATAACGTTTTATTAGTAAAAGACCACGCGTCTTGACTCTATTTTTACAACATTTGTTTTTTGTCATATATTATAGTCTAGAACAGCACAATCAGAATAAAAATTTCGCGGAAAACAGTGAAGAAGATATAGAGAAGGAATGTAACTTCTAGACCTGCCTTGAGGGTAGAACTCAAGTACTTGTTAAACTCTTGTACAGCTCTCTTTATAACCACTCCACCTATTAACTATTTGAATAATCATTATCTGCCTATAATTTAGTAACTGAGGTTCTTTTTTTCGTTCCGCCCTGCTACTAGGGATTTCTGTTTCCCAAAATCAGTGAGGGGGAAAGTCGGGAGGGTTCCTTGAAAAGAATGTGCTTGTATTGGTTCCTGTTCGTTCTACAAAGTCTTGTACTGGTCTAATTGACCTGACGTTGACTATCAGTAAAGCGGTTAATATACTGTAAATTAGAATAGCTGGAAAACTGTGGCAATAGACTTCCCAACGGGTCAGCGAGCATGAATGAAAAGAAAGAAGATTGTATTAATTTTACAATATTCACCACCACGTTGTCGATGTAGCGGACGGGGTTGGCGCCGGAAATATCGACGGGCTAGGGGCGGGGAATGGCAGATAAGATTACTCACCTGGGAGACACCTGACATCTGACACCCGCTATCCGGTGTAACTGACCACCACGCGTCATGTGACTTCTTCCACATCACCACGTCCAACAACGGGGAGACACTTTGGAAGACGAATGGTGGGGATTGACAATCTGGTAGAAAATTAATATTTTTACTAATTTATGACTGTTGCGGATTCATTCACAAACTAACAAACAGATTCTGACAAAGTTTCCAAAGTCTGGAAGCATGTTGTCTGAATAAATTGACATTGAAGCGGAAAATCTGTTCTGAAGATTAAAACTCGAATTTAGTTGCGCTGGACTAAGGTAAACGATTCGCTTCACTGTAATAGAGTGATCTTGTGACTCTATGGTTAAGGCGTCTGGCTGGAGATAGAAAGGTCCCCGGTTCGAATCCGTCTCGGCAGGGATTTTCAGAAACCTTTAACCCGACCTTCACCTCTGGCAAAGCTTGCTGTGCAATATGAAATACGCCAGAACGCTTCCGTGGTTCGGAATCCACGCTAACTGTAGGTACGCTATACTCAGAAGAATTACCCGTTTAGGTTAAATAATGAGGAAAGGAACTTTCCCTCCAACCTCTAATACTAGGCTGAGTATTCTCCCATAATATCGGGTGCTTCTGTAAGGTTTTGTTTTTCTGTCAGTTTCATTTTATATCAAGTTCTAAATTCGACATCCGGCACGTTGCCCGATGACAGACCTTGCACTCCGATAGACGCGGCTTCGATCCTCGGTCTCCAAAACACTCGACATGAATATTTGGATGGTTCATTTGAGCGACTTTCTTTTCACGATGCACTACCAACTACCGGTCTACTTTGTTAACATTCGACTCTGACTGGAAGCATTTGTGTGACCGAGAGTGGTGGTGTAACGGTTAGCGTTCTGGCCTCGCATTCGGGAGGACGGTGGTTCGAATCCCCGTCCGGGCAACCAGATTTGGATTTTCCATGGTTTCCCAAATCACGCCAGGCAAATGCCGGGATTGTTCCTTCAAAAGGCCACGGCCAAATTCCTTCCCAATCCGTGCCCCCCATCCTTTCGAGTCTCTAAAGACCTCGTTGTTAAGAGACTTTAAGCAGTAAAAAAAAAAGAGGGATTGATTGTAACTGTGTTCCCAGCAATCTGCGTAACGTGTATGATTAGTGTTTTTTGCAAAAAAAAATATTTTATGACACTGATATTTGAAACATTACCATGATGTGCATCTTCTCCGTTTGTGAATTACTACAGCAGTGATCTGTTAGCAGCAAAGTCAAATATGCTTTCAGTCATAAGAATCTTTATCGTCTATAATGTGACTCAGTTGAGACATACTCGTAGATTCTTCCGGAATTGAAATTGCTTCACACAGTTTCTGAGCTAGCACACGCTTTCAGTAATACTATTAGATGTCCAGCTCGTCGTTTCACAATATACAGCTATTAGGCTGTTGTGTGTTTGGTAAATAAGTCTAAACCAACGGCCACTGCAAGGAGAACTACAGCGGTGCTCAGGCCTTAGTCTCGACATTAAAACGTAATCGCGGGTGCTGTTTTATTACTCCGCGATAAACTCGAGGATGAAGTACCGTAGATAACTGCCTCCGACGACAGAAGAATCCGCCACGGTAATATTTCACTGCTAACATCAGATCGTCAATGTGAATAGACTAGCCGTCTTACATTCTCAACACTCTTACTCAAGAGAGAACGATAAATCTTATTTCCACTAGCTTCACAGTATCAGTGACGTCATATCTGTGCAACCAGTGTCGAGTGTAAACAATAACAAAAAAATGGCGTTTTAATCTGTACTAACAGCGGTTAATGCTGTGATCACTATTTAGTCGGCTAGTACTGATCCAGAAATGTATTGACCTACTGTGATGTCAATTAACGAATCGCATAAAACGACTCATTTTGTCGCTTAAAAATTTTGATCAGGGCTGCCGCGTATTGTTAAGGACGATTAGTGGCGAAAACAGTCAGTGTGTAAAGCTGTTGGCGGGATACGGTAATTGTCAATTTTTTGGCTCGTTAGTTAATACGCAGCGCTGCGGTTAATATCAGTCCGTGGGCGGCCTTCATTTGCTCATTGAACTCTGATATCTCTCTCTCTCTCTCTCTCTCTCTCTCTCTCTACGGGGTATTGACAAACGCTTCCGTGCCTGCAGTGAGGATAGCGCGGGACAGAAGCCGTATCGTGTATATACAGGACGATTTCGTGGTGTTCAAACTCTCGGGGACGATGGAGAAGGATAACTGTATCAATTTGAGCTAAGGTACCCTGGTCTGGGAACGAAAGAGTCGAAAGTTATAAAATAGCTATTATTACTTCATCCCCCTACAAATTAGAACTCGAACTAGAAGATAAAGAAAGGATAAAAAAACAAGACAAGAGGGACTTAGCCATGAAGTGAAGTCTTTTCAAGAAGACAGAAAAAACTAAAAAAAGTGAGGTTAAAAAGAAGAAGCCAAAGAAAAAAAGAATCCTTTGCGGCGGTTTATATGAACATTCTACATCTAAGGAGAGTTGGATACAGTGCATTCATTGCAAATGGTGGGCGCATGAAGCGTGCAGTCATGCAGATGAACAAAACCAAACTTTCATTTGTGATTTTTGTGCCTAAAAAAGTTTAACTCTTAGAGAGTAACATAAAACATTGTTATTTGATGCAGCTTTGATATATTTTCAAATTCTATATGTATAATACGTCATATCTTGCTAGTTTTCCTTTAATAAATAGTGTAATTGCAAACTTACAATATGCTTTTTTATTACTCTTTACAGTTCTCGGTTTTGTCGAACCAAGTCGGACAAAACCGGGGCATTGCAAAGTTCTAAAAAAAATGTGTTTAATGATCTTAATTGCTATTGTTCACGACTGGTTTATTATTTTTTTTCTTCACAAGGAATCAGTTTATCGTTTTAACACATATTTTGACTATTTTGTTCACAAGATGAATATTAGAAGGAAAAAACCCGTTAGGATCCCGATTTTGTCTGACTTTCCCCTACTGCCTGAAACAGCAGAAATAACATGCCTGCGTCATACATCGTAAAAAAAATAATAGCCATATTATCGCATGTAACGTTTCCCCATAGATGGCCGTATCGAATGCGAAGAGGAAAGCACGTAAAGTGGAAAATATGTAAATTAATTTTAATAATGTAATGAAAAATCATTATCTTCTTTGCTTCTTGAAGTTACTGTCTGAGACCGCATTACTACAATCTCTGCTGTTTGGAAGTGAAATTATATTCGATGTTGACAATAAGTAATGCTTATTTGATGAGTTTGAATATGAAAGTGAACTGTTTTAAACCTTTAGTGTAGAACGTTCCGAGAAATTTGCAGCTTTTTGAAATTACGATCACAGGCCGCACAGCTACAATCTCTGATGTATGGAAGTGAAATTAAATTCGCTGTTAATAGTAAGTAATGCATATCTAATGGGTTTGAACGTGAAAGTGAACTGTTTAAAACCTTTAGTGTTGACATAATAGTATTTTTGTAATTTATTGTTGAGCGGTTCTGTCTTTACCACATTTCCTGAAAAAATAATTGTTTTATGATTGCACGAATCGCTATGGTTATTATGATGAACCTTAGTACACATGTTCCTGATAGGATGCCTAAAAATATTGGAGGAATAAATCAACGCCAACCCCATCTCCTTTCTACTACACTGGGGGTTAGCTGTTTAAACACGTATAGAAAATGGAGCGACTGACATGAAATTTGATGTGTTAAAAAAAAAAAAAAAAAAAAAAAAAAAAACAGACTCTGTTGTGAAATTCAATATTTACTGTGTGTCTGAATCAATCTAGATCATACCGGGCAATGCCGGGAACTCTGCTAATTTTTAAATAATTATATTTAATATGTTCATGTATTTTTTTACTCATGCCACAAAATAACTAAGCGTTAGTACTAATATCTACGTACTACGTTTTGTAATACAAAATCTTATCTCTTATAATAATGTATATTTTCAGAATTAAAAATGTTGAGGTGAGATTTTTAATGTCCGCCTCACTTTAAATGAGATTTGTTGAGATTTTTTCCGACCCCGCCCATTTTAATCGCACGTAATTTATGGATGCCCCCTAAGGTGTTGTAGTTAAGCCTGCACTCTGGTATTCCAATAGATCTGTGACAAAGTTTCGGTTTGCTCTGCGGTTTGGATTGCATGTGGAATGGTCGATGGTAACATTAGATTAGCTTGGATGTGGACTGGGCAGGTTGGAAGAGCCACTTACTCGGCCGAAATACCTTCCGCAAACTCCCAGCCAGTAGTAATTCCGTACGGATTCACCTCTGTACACAAGGAGTGCTGTATGAGGTATGGTAAAACTAAAGAGCTCCGAATTGACGAAGTGTAGGGCAGCCGGCTGGTATTGAGGGCACGACCCAGAACATACCGACCCTGGGCCACATAGGGCCCGCACGGCAGCCAAGGCTGCGCAACATAGTCCAGGCGAAGCGAAAATCCGTCACCTGAAGCAATCGAAAGTAGCTACCGACCTGCCACCTCGTAAAAATAAAACTTGCTGTCACTTCCCAAGATAGTCCTATATCATCTCCACACGATACCTCAGGCGAAGTTCCAATAATTTTATGTCATTCCGTTAAATCATTTCCCAAAGGAGTAAAAAAAGAAAAAAATAGGTGACAGCACATTTGGCGTGTGAGATGAGATGGCAACGTATTCCCGATGAACGATAATTATCTTTTTTTTCCATTAGCAGAATATTCACTAGTATCGAGCTCTTCTCAGAAAACATAAAGATAGTACTGCCTCAAAAAAAAAAATCAAATAAAGTGTAGGAGGAACAGCCGGAAATTTCTTTGGAGCAAGACAGATGGTATGTTTCACAACACACTGATAATAGCTTTGATCCTGGGCTAAAGAGATGGATGCAGGTCTCATTCAGTGTCATAAACGGTTAAGTTAAATCTGCTGCAGTTGCTTCAAAAAGGGCTAGATCTTCAGCAGAATCTTCCCCTCGCAGCTTTTATATCTGCTGTGAAATGTTTCGTCTTCGAACTCGAAGAAGCCTTGTATACTGTGCCAAAATCACCTACTGCCGAATCCTCAATCTTCCCAACTATTAACTTTCAACCCGTCTATTGAGTCAGTAATTGCACAACTTTTTTTTGCGTGGACATATTCAGTGTTGGTTGTATACCATCGAAATTTTGATTTTTACTATTGGGAGCAGCACCTTCCCTGCTTTCAGCCCCAAGAACTAAGAGTTTACCGCAGGGTGTTGTAATTCTGAACAATATTCTACAAAAGACTAAAACATTACTTGCAATAGTTACAGTGTTGGTATTCACCGTCGTTGCTCCTTAAGTCGATACTGTATTGACTTGTTTACTATAAACAAGCGTTTCAAGACTTTTTCAACTCGAGTAATAGCCGGCCTCGGTAGCGTAGGGGCTAGAGTGCTAGCTCCGCGTGCCGAAGGTCGCCGGTTCGAATCCGGCCGCGGGCATGGATGTGTAAGTGTTGTGTGTCTGTGTGAATGTCCTGTCCGTCCTGTGGCGTCCATACATTGGAAAAAATACACATTGAGCTGGCTGTATGGCCTCCGTTGCCCAACGCCATAAAACAAAAAAACAAAAAAAACAAAAAAACTCGAGTAACAGTGAACTGTTAAAAATAATTCTGCTCAACTCTGATTTGTGTGAGCCTAATTTTTTATTCGTGTGATGATAATAATAATTAATCAGCTCTGTCAAGATCTACAACTACAATAGTGCCTTCATTAAACGGTCATTAACTTAATCGTTTGTCGCGACCTGGAAACGTATTTTATTTTAGTAACAATGTACTCATATCCTGGGAAAACAGATCTTTGCCCGGTTGTTGAAATATTCATAGCTTTTACAAAGTTTGGTCTATAGACTTGTGGCTTACAGTCTCTTATCGTCTTGTACAGTGCAAATACGGTATTCATTTTATATGAACAATTTTGTACTAATTTATTTTTTGCTATGAATTGATTTTTTTAAATATTCTGCCTGCGAACCATCAGTCCCGCCTTAATGGACCACAGGTTGAGAAACATTACAGTAACCGAGATAGAACATATCAGTGGTAAGTTGAGTGTAGTTTCTTCTCGGAGTGGAAGCTCTCGGTGTTGGCTGAGTTTCTGATCACAGAGTAGAACACAGGCGTGTTATGCAACAGCGCCTGAGCAGGTGTCGAAATAACAGCTCCGCACAATAGCCGCAACCCTCACGTCACTGGGAGGGGACCAATACTCCTCTCCTTCCCTGTATATTTCACTCTTTCTTGAGCTCCTTCATTTGTCTATCTTCGTTTCCTCAAAAGTTATTTCCATCCAATTTCTGACAGCACATTTTGTTTGCCAAACTTCCTTTCCCCGGAATCCAAGCCGATATATCACCTAATTATAATTTCCGCGCAGTGATCAAGTGATAGCAATTTGGTTAATAACACATAACTAAATCGACAACTGCAGAATATTTCCTGTAGCATCAAATTAACTTTCACTTTAGTTCATTTGGTTTGTAGTCCTGGCTTAGAGCGTTCTGGTAGCTCAGTGGTTAAGGTGCTAATTTTCAAAACATTCGCTGCTCCGGTCCCGGGTTCGAATCCCGCAGGAATTTTCAGAGTTGTGTTTGATCATATGAGCTACGCCAGGCTGCTCCGTGGTTCGGATTCCACGTTAAACTAGGTCCCAGAGGAAAGGAATTGGCCGTCCTGCCTCTGACACAATGACTTAGTATTCGGGAGGATCTAACCAACTTTCGGGTTGAGGACTAACGGTAAGTAAAGTTATGTTAGTCCTGGCTTACTCAGAAATCATTTTGCGTCGTCTTCACCACCTTTTTCGGCTGCCTTTGAGTTTCACTCGTCATTGGCATTGTCAATTTTGAAGCTGACAAAAATTCTTCTCGGGTATCCTGCCGGATAAGTTCTTCTGTCCACAACGTTTCGGTGGCAACCTGCGCTGCCTTCATCAGGTGAGTCGTCATATCGAAGCTACCACTGCGACGACACAGCGCCGACAGTGAATGCCTCGAAATCCTGGCTCATAGACAGGAGAAATTATCCGGCAGAATACCCGAGAACAATTTTTGTCAGTCATACTCCGGGATAATCTTAATTCTCAGAATTATGAAGCTGTGGTTTTGCGGCCGCATGTTCTTGCCGACGCCAAATATTTTATACCTACTGCCAAGTAGGTAAGTACTGATGAGAGAAGTGTCTGCGAAATGTGTAACTATGTTCTGTGACAAGTGTATTTTTTTGTTTGTGAAATGTTTAGTTTATTAGGCAGAGATTAGGGACGGTCCCGGCATTCGCCTCGACGGCTGCGAAAAACCGCCTGATAACCGCAGTCAGAACGACTGGTACGCGTGGGATCAGGCTCGTGCCCGGTCCCGTTGTACCTCCCAGATCCAGTGTGGGGCGCACTGAACCACACTGGCGGGTTCAGAGCTCATTTTGCGTCCCGGTAAAAAATTCTGGTAAGTCTACTATAAACTCGCACCCACGTGTGGTTACTTCTCATGGTAATTCACTTACCCCCGCACTCGGTATTTCACACGTATGCGTCTTTGTTTTCTTAAATGGAGATTACTGTTCCCTTTGCTGTCACTAACCATTTATTCCCAGCAAGCTAAACATATATAAACTTGATCTTCAGGTTTCAGCAGTCATCTTTGATAACTGGGTTTTCCAGGAATGGTGCATTATTTATTTGCCTGGCTTTCCACGACCCGCGCATTTGTCGGCCGGGTCGATCCAGCTACCAAGGAGCGGACCGTGGGTAGGGTCCCTCCTGTGCTGGCAGGGATGGCGCGCCTCTATCCGTCAAGGTGGATTCCCACGGCGCGGGTTTTTGAGGCCGGGCCACGTCAGCCGAAGTGTACGGATCTGCGCGCGCCACAGTTTAGCTTTTTTTTTTTTTTACTGCTTTACGTCTCTCAACAGCTTGGTCTTTAGAGACGGGAAATGATGGGGGCAAGGAATGGGAAGGAATTCGGCCATGGCCTTTTTAAGGAAGCATCCCGGGACAGTTTAGCTCTCGGTGCCTCCCCACCACCTTGTGTAGTGTCGTTTCAGCCATATTTACCGCCTGACGATGGATATAAGTGCGCCGTACCTGCGGCGGGGGCTAATACACTGCGGCTAATGTGACGCGGCCTCTAAAACCACGCGTCGTGGGAACACACCTTCACCCAGTCGGTGAGGATGCAAGGCCCGGGCAGCTGAAACGACACTAGGCAAGGTGATAGGGAGACTGCGAGGGATAACAATTGGCGCGTGTTGATCCGTACACTTCGGTGATGTGTCGCGGCCTAGGAAACCACGCGCCGTGGGAACACACCTTAAGCCTTCGGTCGGGCATACTGCAGCCTTCGTCAGAGATATTATGTTTACATACCAGACAGCGCGAGGTGTCACAGAGTACTAAGCCGTTGTTTCCGTTGAAGTTGTTCACTGTCTTCAAACTTTCCCATGCCCCGTTCACTCGTTGAGGCCACCATTGGTCTTCTCGCCACAGCAACCTCTTGTCTTCAAACCATCAACACCTGTTACACTATAAAATTTGAAGACAAGACGCTGCTATCGAGAAATGACCAGTGGTGGCCTCGACGAGTGAAGGAGGCAGCAGAAAGATTGAAGACAATGAACGACTTCGACGGCGACAGCGGCGTAGGACTCTGACGCTAGGCGCTCTTTACTATGCAAACTAACATATTCTCTCTGACGAAGGCTGCAGCATGCTCCGCCGAAGGCTTAGTCAGATAAATAACGCGGCATTCCCGGAAAATCCAGTTACTGTGCACAAATGTGTTAACAAAATACAACTATGCTTTTAATTCAGGTCCATAAACTCGTGCATGGGTAACAACCGAAACCATGGCTTCTTCTGTCCTACACTTCTATTTCCACTTTTTCTTTACTCCGTGGCTAATAATCAATACAGGGTTCTTAAGTTCCTTTGGGAGCATCCATAAACTACGTGGCTCTGTCTAGAGTGGGGAGGGGTTGGCTGGATAGCTACGTTGGGCTACGAGGGGGGGGGGGGGGTTCCGATCCAGGCCACGTAGCTTTTCATTCCTAGTGTCACAGTTAAAATGAAGTACAGAACACACAACAACATGTAAATATTTATTTCCTTCATTTAATTATCTCCGTATGTAATTTACGATGGTCTGATAAGAGAAAAGGGTACAAAATGGCTTCTAGAATCAATAGGGGAAAAAAGCTACGTGGTACGAGGGGATTTGGGGGGGGGGTGGAGAGAGAAAAGCCTCGTCAGGCTACGTGGAAGGGGGAAAGGGGATTGACAGGGGCCTAAATGGAGCTACGTGGTTTATGGACGCTCCCTTACCGGAACATGCACTCCGTTTAACCTAACGAAAAATTAATTAAATTCACACTTATCGTATAACAACACACGTGTGTACATATTAAACTTTTCTGTTGGGCCAGTAAAAAAAGTTCCAGTTGCATGTTGAAACAACTGGATCGTCAACACATGAAGATATTGTGCGGGGAGTGTGTTGAAACTATAAGACCGCGTAAAGATGTAGCGCCGACAGTTTGATCACCATAATCTGAGGTGGTCGCATAGGAATTGTTTTCAAAAATTTGTCTCCCGGAACACCTGCAGCACGCTATTCTTTGTTTTCCACTGTGCACGTTTTGGTCAGATGTGACCTCCTTCCTTTTTTGTTGTCTCAAACTATTTACCATTTGGCACCTTGTGTTTTTTCTTATGGCTTTACGGCTCATGGAGGTCGTTAAAGGCGGAAAAGGACTTAGGAGAAGGAACGGGAAGGAAATCCACCATGGCCTTTTGATGGAACCATCGCGGCATTCGCCTGTTCTGATATTGGGAATCCATGGAAAACCCAAATCTAGATGCCCATACGGGGATTCGGACCCCAGTCATACAGCTCACCCACCACACTCGGTACCCTGTGGTAATATATTCGTATCGATACAACCATTACAAAATTCGTGCTGGATTCTCTACATCCCCACTTCAGTACTCGGACTAACTTACAGAATACTAAATTCCATGGATCTTAAAACTTCACACATTGTCCTACATCTCCATACTGCAAAGTGAAGTAAAATTGTGTGGACTTTAGACCAGGTAATAGTGTTTCTATTTGCAGCTCATTTCGTCTATATCGTTAAACAGTTAAACGTGGAATGCATCTATCGTATCAATAAACCAGTGCCCCTAGAAGTTCTGGAGACTCGACACAAGTATCCTGATCTTCCAAAGCTAGCGCCTAAATACTGACATTTTATTACGACATCATTCTATTAACTCGTCTTTTCGTGTGCCATGATTGGGCCATCCCCATCAGATTCTGTGTAAAGTAGAATTTTTTTTATGTATAGTTTTTGAATAAGCTTCTGGTGCTCGTATCGCTTTGATAAGTTCCTAAGTAACAAATATTGCTTTTACAAAATCGGGTCTAATCGCAGTGTTTCAAAGAAAGTGTTTATTTCTGAATACTGCTCTATTGCAACTGAAAAAGTGTTGCATCACGACCATACTTGCAACCGAATTTGCTAGATCTGAACCGTTTATGCCAAAGTTGGCCAACTGTTCGTAATAACCAAATTATGTCCGCAGTGATATGTAGACGCGGACTAGGCGGCCGGCTTAATGTTTCTCGGAAGAAAGCAGAGACCTTCGGTCCTTACTGGGGAAGGCAGAGTCCAAATTACGCGGCTAAATTCTGCAATCATGTTACATCATGTTGTTCTCGGAATGAATTGCGCCACAGCGTACAAAAACAAAATCTATATTATAATTTACGAACTTCGTTGGTAAATTATTAATTTAAATGTCGGATATGTTGAAAATTGTCACCCTTGATTACTTTGATATTGGAAATAGTATTGTATAAGGGAAAAACATAAAATTCTAAAATGTGCCTCGTCAATTAATCTAATTTGTCTGTTTTCAGGTTTCCAGAATTCGCAGTAAAATCATTGCAGATTACGCGCAGGTAAGGTGAACAAAGTTATTACATTCTCAAGCATTCACTCGCATTATTTTAGGTATAAGTGAAGGAATACGTATTCACAGTTGTCGAAAAAATCGTTACAAATTTTACGTGGAGCTTACTCCCACCGTATTCCTTTAAGTAGAGTAAATCCTGCAAAAACAATTCCTGTAAAAATAGGCCAATTCTTGTAGTTGTTTAGTGGAAAAAAGTTAAGAGATCTTGTTCTGAGCCATGTCTACGTTTTAGTGTTAATTCATTTCAGTTTCTCAGAGTGGTTCCTTTCGGTGTTATGGATCGTTGATTTAAAATAAAAAGTCAGGTGACTCTGCCATTATGCATAAATTTTTACGTAAATGAAAAGCGCGATATATGATTTATTTTAAAACTTTCAAACCCGAAAGAGGAGTGAAGGGAATCTTAGGTTTTGTGTAATCGTAAGATTGATAGAGTTTAACAATTAAGGTACTGTATTTACAATACCGATTACTAAAACATGGCATGCGTAATGACAGTCACCAGATATTTATATTATTTTAAATAAAACAATCTGGAACACCGGGAGAAACAATTCTCTTTTAGAAATGCAATTGAATATCCACTGTAGAGTGTAGACTGGGCTCAAAACAAGATCTCATAATGTTTTGTCGTCAAACACCAATGCTGGACTATTTTTACAATAATTATTTTTGCGGGATATTATTTCTTTTTGTAAGCTGATAATTTATCCTAAGACTTCGCTCAAAGTAACGGTTGCATTTGAAAATCCGTGGTCATGGTCATTTCAGAATTCCAGTCTTATCAATATACGTGTGTCAGACATAAACAACGTGCAAGCTCTTTGTAAACAATGGGCATGCGTCATGGACGAGCGATGCTATTTGCCGTAGATTTAACTACCGCCGTAAGTAAATTCCAAGTAAATTCCGAGTAACTTCCAAACTAAGAATAGGAACAAAGTAAAATTTAATCTGTTACTTACGCTTGCTGGTCACACTGCATAGCAGCAATCTGAGCGAGAAATTTTATAGCGTTATTCAGAGCAAAGCAGTTAACCTACACAAATGCATCTAAACGTTTCTCGTTTGGTATTGCCATTGGATAAACACAGCGAAAATCACGAGTATTGGGCTTGTTAATTGGAGATACAGGCCTACATGTGTATCAAATTCCCTATATCTAGGCTCACGGGAAGTACAGTGGAATTATAATGACGGAGTGTCGTAGTCTGTAAACAAAAATTTGAATTTCACTAACTTCAAAAGCAAGGAGAGGAATGAAGTACCGAGCGGGGCGGTGTAACGGTTAGCGTTCTCGCCTCGCATTCGGGAGGACGGCGGTTCGAATCCCCGTCCGGGCATCCAGATTTGGGTTTTCCATGGTTTCCCCAAATCACTCCAGGCAAATGCCGGGATGCTTCCTTCAAAAGGCCGTGGCAGAATACCTTCCCATTCCTTGCCCCCATCCTTGCCCCCCATCCTTTCCCGTCTCTAAAGACCTCGATGTTAAAAAGAGACGTAAAGCAGTTACAAAAAAAAAAAAAAAAAAAGGAATTAAGTAAAATTTAACATATTGGTTAAACATAGTAAGTTTGGTCTATAATAAAACTCTAAGGCGTGTGATGATAACAGGGAAAAAAGCGATACGTTTGGGATAGATAAGGGGCAGAAATTTACCAGTTTGACTTTTCTTATTATTCGCAAGTAAAACTGTATCTGTGTACAAAATTTATTTATAGATAACAAAAAATTTTAAACAAAATATAGTATTTATTTTTTAGGGGTTTTACCAGTTAATTTTGGTGATTTTTAGGGGTTTTTGACTTGAGCTTTAGGGGTAAAAAAATGTTTTGAGTTGGCAACCCTGGCCAGGATTTTGGCGCAGAGTCTGATGGCTATGAATTGTTCACCACCACGTCTCCAACACTGCCGGCCAAGACCGATGATAAATTTCTTGCACCACCAGTACTGGAACCAGCTAACCCCGGGTGCAGCGTCGTACAACATCGCGGTGGCGCAGCTGGCTAAGCCAACGCAGGGTAAAAACTCATCAAAGACAGCCGACCCCTAATGTTTGGGAAAGGTGTTATAGATTAAAGCAAGCCAAGGGACGCGTGTCAACCCCTTAACCGCCACGCTTTCGTTTCCACAAGGCGGCTACATAGTCAACCTCTGCACAGTAAATTATGAAGAGGAAGACTAGTCTACCCTTATCTTTGGAAGCCTTACACAGTAGATACTAAGGCACAGATGATGTTGGGGATTCGTCAAAAGTATTCTCGTCCGTTAGGTAAACTGAGGAGGAACGCTCATGATTGAATGAAATCATTACTGTTACTTGAAGACTATAAAACCCCATCACCGACCAAGAAGAACCTATTCCAATTATACGGCTACATCGTGAAAGTATGTTGCTACAGCCACGTGTCCAATACGATGTCGCAAGCTGTCACTACATAAAAAAACTGACCAAACTTCTCTCTCTCTCGTATAGCAACTTAGCTACTGCCTCTCTTAATAGCTATGTGTTTTGCTGTATGGATAATCTGAGCAGTAATAAGTGGTAATAGTTGGCTTTGACTGAATGCGTTAATTTCAGCGTTATTGTATGGAATGCGTTCAGTTACTGTAACGGTCTCCAAATGTAATACACCCGTTTTTCGGTACTGTCTCCTAAAATCCCTAGGAGAAGAAGGAATCCAAAGATTATTGAAGCTGATATCAAATAGTCATGAAACAGGAGAAATTCCAACTGATTTTACTAAAAAAATAACATTTTCATACTCCCAAAGAATGACAAGCCGACAAATGTGAGAATTATCGCACCATTAGTTTAACATCAAATGCTTCAAAATTACTGACCAGAAAAATATACAGAAGAATTGAAAGGATAGTAGAAGACATAGTAGGTGAAGATAAGTTTGGGTTTAGGAAAAATCGTGGTACGAAGGAAGCAATTCTGGCTTTAAGATTAATACTTAAAGGGCGGATCAAGAAAAACAGATCCTTTTTTTGGCATTTGTTGATTTAGAAAAAGTTTTTGATAGTGTTAGGTGGGACAAGATGTTCAAAATTTTAAGAAATCAGGTCTAAAATATCGAGATAGAAGAATATAAACTATATAAAGTACCTATAATAACAGTAGAGAACCATGAGAGACATGCATCAGTTAAAAAGGGCGTGAGACAAGGTTGTAGGCTATCCCCGTTAATATTCAACTTGTATGTAGAAGAACCAATAAAGGAAGTAAAAGAAAAATTTTCATGTGGCATAAGTGTTCAGGGAGAAAAAATCAGTATGTTACGATTTGCTGATGACATTGCCTTGTTAGCAGAACGAGCTGAGTATATTGAGAAGTTACTGAGTATCATGAACAAAATACTGAAGGATGATTTTGGACTGAATATAAATCAAAGCAAGACAAAAGTGATGAAATGTAGCAGAAATGATACCAATCACAGTAGATTAAATATAAAAATAGGATCAGATGCAACAGGAGAAGTAAGTGAATTGTGCTAAGCAAAATTGCAACCGATGGCCGAAGCAAGAATGATGTTAAAAGCAGAATAGCACTAGCAAAAAGAGCCTTCATGAAAAAGAGAAACCTTTTAGTTTCAAATATTGATCTAGGAGTTAGAAAGAAATTTTTAAAACTCTACATTTGGAACACAGCACTTTATGGTAGCGAAACATAGACTTTAGGAATACCAGAAAGAAAGAAAATTGAAGCATTTCAAATGCGGTGCTACAGAAGAATGCTGAAAATTAAATGGACAGACAAAGTACGAAAAGAATGATTTTTGGAAATGATGGGTGAGGAAAGAAGTTTGTGGAAGAAGCTTTGAGAAACAAGAGAGGTTGGTAGGCCATATTTTCAGACATACTGTATTGGTTAATTTGTTAGTGGTGGAAATAGTCGAAGGTAAGAACTGTAGAGGAAGACGGAAGTTAGAATATATGAAGCAGATAATTGAGGACGTGGGTTGTAAGCGATATGTGGAGATGAAGTGATTAGCACAAGATAAGAAGGGATGGAGGATTGCATCAAACCAGTCGAAAGACTCATGACAGAGAAACGAACTCTCCACTGAAACCGTATGTGGTGGGTGAGCGGTAACACTCTGTCCTCGCATTCGGGAAGACACTGGTTCGAATCCTCGTCTGGCCATCCTGATTTGGGTTTTCCATAGTTTCCCCAGATCACTCCAGGGCAATGCCGGTTCCTTAAAAAGGCCATGGCCGAATTCTTTCTGTTCCTTTCCCATAGTCCTTTCCGACATCTAATTACCTCAACGTTGGCGAGGCGTGAAACCTTAAGAGTAAAAACCTATTTCAGCTGACAAACAACTGCAATAAATGAGCGGTTCGTCTTTGATCCCACCACAAACCACTAACCCTGGTATTCACCGTGTGTCATTGGTGAAATTTCCCGCGGGCCACCCACGCAGTTGTCTTAAATGCTGTTTCTAGTTAATTTACCGCGTGTCAAGTGACACCACGCCGCTTGCTTTATCTGGAAACCACGGTGATTCCGTCTCTATAACTACCACAGTGATCCCGCGTAACATCAACCTGGCTATTCACCGTATGCCATTGGCGAAATTTCCCGCGGGCCACCCACTTAGCTTTCTTAAATGCTGTTCCGAGTTATATTACGGCGTGTCAAGTGACACCTGCCAGACTTTTGAGCTTGCTTTGTCTCATTAAGCACCGCACTGGTACCGACGTACCTTGTAGCCGCGTCGCTCCCTGTAGCAGTCGGCCTGTGTTTTGTCTGCCGTGTGTTTGTTTTTTTGTGGGAGCTGGCGCTCGACTGGGCTGGCTGCTACTTGTCCCGATATCACACTGTCTTCACTCCAGTCACCGCACCTGTTCCGTCTGGTGTTAAGAGCTTCAATACGAGTGTCTCTGTACGACTTCCTTATTATCGGCTTCTCTAAACGTTTGGCTGTCAATTACCTACTTGTCTCGCAGCAGTGTCTATCACAAACAATATGACATTACCTGCATGCTGCTATATTCCACTTACACGTAGTTGAGGAAATAAAAGAAAACGGTTAAAGGTAAAACAATAGGCCCAAGTACGATGCGATTTTCTGATATTAGTGAGGATACTCAGAAATTGCTGAATGCTTTTATTTGTTAGTCTTTACGTCGAGGTCATTAGGGAGTGTGCACAAACTACGTGGCTCGGTCCATGGGAAGAAGGGGGGGGGGGGGGTTGGCTGGAAGGCTACGCTGCGCTACCTGGGGGGAGGGGGGTTTCCGAGTCAGGCCACGTAGCTTTCCTTTCATAACATTTTCACAGTTAAAATGAGGAACAGAACTCACAACAGCATGTGAATATTTATTTCCCTCACTTAATTATCCCCATGTGAAATTTACAATAGTCTGACAAGAGAAAACAGTACAAAATGTCTTCTGGAATCAAAAGGGAAAAAATCTACGTGGGGAGGGGGGGAGAAATAAAAGCCACGTAGGGCTACGTGGGGAGAGGGGGGTTCACAGGAGGACAAAATTGAGCTACGTGGTTTATGGACGCTCCCTTATAGGCAGTAAAGAACGGGGCAAATAACGGGAAGGAATTCGACTATGGCATTTTTGAAGGAAACACTACGGAGTTCGTCTGGAGCGATTTGGGGAAACAATAGAAAATCCAAATCTGGATGGTCGGACGGCGATTCAAACCCGTGTCCTTTCGAATGAGAGGCCAGAGTGTTACTGCTCAATCACTACGCTCGGTAAATTACTCGTTGCCGTGAACTGACATCCGGACTTAATATTTACAGAAGTAAGATGAAAATCCTGAAGAGTAGTAAAAATTATAGCAATCAACAGTAGATTAAAACAAAATAGTATCAGGGTTAGGATTAAATTAGACATAAGAGAATTTCGCCATTTAGAAAGTAAAATTATAAGTTATGGCCGAAGTAGTAACGATTTTAAAAGCAGAATAGCATTACTAAAAGAACCATTCTAAAAAAAAAAAAAGTTTGTTTTCAAAACTTCATCTAAGATTCAGAAAGAACTTTTTAAAACTGTGTGAAGCTAAGAACTTTATGATAGTAAAACATGGACTTTAGAATCGAATGAAAATTGAAGCATTTGAAAAATGGTGCTGTAGAACAATGTCAAAAATTGTCTGGACAGATAAATGACGAAATTAACTTGTTTTCGAAACAATTTTGTGTGTAGAGGCTTATAGAGAAAAGCGACAGGACGGTTGGTAACATTTTAAGAGATGCAGGATTGGTTAGTTTTTATTGGAGATGACAGTTTTACCTTTAACTCTGGTTGACCTTGTTTTAATATCTTTGTTTTAATAGTTGTATTCTGTATGTTTTGGTATAGTGAGATGTTGTATGCCTGTGTGTGTGTGAGACGAGTTTTGAGTTTTGTTAAGTTGGCACGCCGAGTTCGTGGACCATGGAGTGGGGGCATCTTTGGGGAAATCGAGAAGAAATATGGCGGGCGCGGGAAAGTTTATTGTAGCTTCCCGTCTTTTAATAAGTGAATAGGAAAGTTGTATTGGGAAGATACGGCGAGAAACGATAGGAGTGCTTATATCCAGTGGCGTAGCTAGGTCAACAAGGGCCCCGGTGCAAAAAATTTATTTTGGGCCCTCAGGCCAGACGGGCGACCTTTTTTTTTTGCTTTGTGTGCTGGTAGGGGCCCCCTGAACTGAGGATGAGGGCCCTTGAATTATTCTTTAGGGGCCCCTGAGCAGAGCAGTGGTTGGGGCCCCCCTGAGGGCCCTTAGAGAGGGGCTCCTGTGTTCTCAGGGGGTCCCTTAGACGACGGTAGAGCTAAAAAAAAAAAAAAAAAAAAAAAAAGGTCGCCAGTTTGCCGTGAAGGCTCGTGGGGCCCTCTAAACTGCGCTTGAGGGCCCCTAGAGGTGCGCTTTGGGGCCCCTTGAGGTATGCTTGGGGGCCCCCTGAGCGTGAGGGCCCCGGTGCACTGCACCGCCTAGCCCCATAGTAGCTACGCCCCTGCTTATATCGGTCAGTAGTATGAACGGTACAAGTCATGTGGTTTTAACTGTGAAGTATATTTCGATGACGTATATGCTAAATACAAGTGAAGTATTTCTAATTGTTTGCGCGTGTTTGGTAGCGTACAGAAAGGTTTAATGGCACGTGAATTAAAGTGATATGTTTTTATAAACAGGAAGTAACCTATTTATTTCAGTGCATACAAGAAAAGGCTATCCTGTAATTAAGAATAATCCTATCTTTTGAGTCGGATTTGTTCATATTTGTTCCCTTCTCACGTCCAATTAAGAGTTATATCGCAGACGGAGAGAATCCAAGAAGAAAGTCATTTATAGCTTTGTGACGAGGACGACCCGAAGCCATAAAGCTGGGTAAGCAAGAATATGCTGCAACTACAAACGAAAATGTTACAGGTTGAAGGAAAGAACTTTAAAAGTATACCAGTATTCTAATATATGAAACAGGCAATAATTGAGGACGTAGGTTGTAAGGGGTACGTTGAGATAAAGAGGATAGCGTAAGATAGGAAACCAGTCGAGATCTGATCACAGCAACAAAAAGTCTTATGCCACTGTTCTTTATCATTTGCTGTTCTTGTTCTTAAAATCTTAACCTTTTTTTCTAGTAGCCTAGTTTATTTTTTTCATCATTAATCACTAATCACTGCGGTTCCTACTGTAGCTGAATGTTCTTTCCTCGCTTTGACTAGTCGTGCTTTTACCGTGTAATTAGTTGCCTTAGTGGTTAAGGCGTCTGATTGGACATCGAAAGGTCCGAGGTTCAAATCCCGGTTTCAGCTAATATTTTCATTTTTTTAAAAAATTACTTTACGCTTCCTCGACGGCTAAGGTCATTAGAGGCGGGATGTGACTGGGGACAAGGAACGGGAAGGAATTCTGCCATAGCCTTTTTGCAGGAAGCATCCCGGCGTTCGCCTGGAATGATTTGGGGAAACCGTGGAAAACCCAAATTTGGATGCTCGGACGGGGATTCGAACCCGCTTCCTCTCGAATGCGAGGCCAACACGTTAACCGCTCACCCACCACGCTCGGTTGGGATTTTCAAAGGCCTATTGCACAGCTTGCTGTATTATGTGAAGTACGCGAGAACGCTTCCTTGGTTCGGATTCCACGTTAAGCTGTAGGTCCCTATATAGCCGGTAGGATTACTGGGTTATGTTAAGACGGCTACATTAGGGACGGATTGCGGAGCCAGTAAAGACCCTGCCACCAGGTAATTACGACCCCTGTATCCTTTAACCGTGTAATACAAGATTTTTTTTAAAAGGATTTTCTTCTCTAGATATCGTGTGTTCATTGCCAGTAGTAGGACTACGTGTATTGACGGCCAGATCGAAATATACTTTGCGCTGACAGACTCTTTATTTTACACCACCCCCATTCTTAAGATAGGAGTTTACGAGGATGAGAGGACCTCTAGAGCAGAGGAAGAAGTTTATCTGTTTTGAGGCACTAAGCGGGCTAAGCCCCGCGCGGGTGCGTTTATTTTTTAACAGGTCGGCTTCCTGCTGGCACGAAGCGATCCTGAAGAGCTCCACTTACAACATCCATATAACTCCAGCCGTATCTGCGTAACGGGGTAGAGCGTTCAATCCAGTCTGTCAGCACACATTTTTTTAAAACTCTAATACATCGCGTCACGTGAGCCCGGTGCTTGTAAAGCTCTGCGACTAAACGGCGGTAAGCTCGAGGTTGAAGAACTATCACTGTAAACAAACACTGACCACCAAGCGTCTCCGCCTCCGTGGATTCAAAAGGATAGCGTGCGTACTGTTTACTCAAGAATGTTCGCGAAATAAATTTCAGTCGATAATCTGCATTCTTACTGGCACAAAGTGGAATAATCAATATTTAACTTTACTTTATCGACATTAATGAAAAATTCTGACAATTTCAGAATATGAGAAAAATGTGTTAGTAAAATTATCGATCGCAAAGCTTTTTGTTTTTTTGTTTTGTTACTTGTTTTTTTTTTTTTTTTTTGTGGGTTTTTTGTTTTCTAGTGTTTGTTTTGTTTTGTGGGTTTTTGTTTTTGTTGTTTTTTGTTTTGTGGGTTTTTGTTGTTTTTTCTTTTGTTTTGTTTTGTGTTTTTTTTATTTGTGGGTTTTTTTGTTTTTGTGTTTTTGGTTTGTTTGGTCTTTGTGTTTTTGGTTTGTTTGTTTGTTAGTATTTTTTTTTAAAAAAAATTGTTTGCAGTTTTACACAGCTTGCTCTTGGAATTTTATTTTTTAAAAAGATTGACTAACAAAATCGTTTGAACTCAATTTTTTTTTTTAAATTCTCAAATCAACATTCTCTATAAACTTCTTTTATTATTAACAGCTACTCAGACCGTCAAAATTGACGGGTTAAATGCTGAGTAGTGGCAGTTCATTTCTTTGAGCTTACTGTAACAATGGTAGAGAATATAACGAAAGCGTCTACATGGAATACAAAGACCCGCCAGTGTGGCTGTGCACCATAGTGGATCGGGGAGGTACAACGGGACCAGGACGGAGCCCTTGTACCCCCTCACAGGGCGTCCTGATTAAAGTTTGTAGGCGTTTTCCCGCAAACATCTAGACAAATGATTGGACGGTCCCAGATTTCCGCCTCATAAACTACACATTTCACAAACAAAAATACACTTATTACATTGTACATAGGGATAACATTCCTCTAATGGAGTAAGAGTTCCGGATATGACAAAACTGGTTCTATCACGGGTAGAGCACATCTCCGACGCGGAAAAAATAACTTTTTTTTTGTTTGCTGTCATCAGTCTTTAGACTGGTTTGATGCAATCCTCCATCCCTTCCTATTCTGTGCTAACCTCTTTATTTCTACATACCCCTTACAGCCCACGTCCTCAATTATCTGCCTCATATATTCTAATCTCTGTCTGCCTCTACAGTTCTTACCTTCGACTGTTCCCTCCACTAACAAATTAACCAATCCAGCATGTCTCAAAATATGACCTACCAGCCTGTCTCTTCTTCCTGTAAGCTTCTTCCATAAACTTCTTTTCTCACCCATCATTTCCAAAACTCGTTCATTTCTTAAAAATAACGTACAACACAGTAAAAAAAAAGTTCGACCCTGTTCTTGCCGTTTATTTCCACACAGTTGATGAATTAAATACAATGGCTTAGGATCAAACCAACTGTCAAGCTAAGTTTGTTGCATAAAGCTTTTTTTTTTTTTTAAAGTCTCCTACCAAAAATCATGTTGAGGTGTGGATAATAAATACCAGTTACACGCAGTAAGGTATAATAACAAAAGTATAATAGAAATTTCGAAAAATTATCCTCGAAAACGAAGCTGCAATAGGAAAAAAAAAAATTGTTCTCTTTAAAGTTTTTATCTGTGGCATCCTCTAGTATCGCACTGAACTGTTTTCGTGTATATAAAAAGCTGTTAAGATTTTGTGAGGATTGGTCGTTGTCTTTGGAACGTCGTACTGGAATGTCAGAGAGCTCGTTTAACAGGTCTGTGGTTGTATTCTTTCTGTCACTGTTCTAATGTTTTGATGTATGTCTTCCTAGCTAGAGATAATATCTTCGTGTCGGCGGAGCCATAACAAACACAGTTCTATATTCTAGTATTTATTTTCCTCTGCAATTACGTTATGAAAATCGCTTATCTGTTTCTTTGTTTGAGACCTTTCCACAAATGCCTTTCGTCACCCGTGGTTTCAAAACCTGAAACTTTGCCGACGAGGAACAAAAGACTAGCGCGCTTTTGTCTTCCCGTCGACTTTCAAATTATCATCTCTAATTTATCGAGGAATTTATTGAAACATAAAATTCAATCAAAACACACTATCAAAATCGTTATAATAATTCATTCGAAAATTCCGAACCAAATATAAAACTAAATCCTCTATGATAAAAGCGTAGGTGACCTTTACAGGCCCTCAGTTATACAGGTTGTAAGTTCTGAGAACACGGTGCGCCTCGACCCACCGCCAAGCGGTAAAAGATTAAAGGCGCGTACTGCCTACCACGCTCCGTGGGATACACTACTTCTAGTTGATAAGTTTTAAGTCGAACACTAAGCTTCAAAACAGCGAATAAATCGGCGTAAATCTATTCAGTATTTGTAGTGTGATAATTCTAAAAACAGTTGAATAGTCAGAAAAAAATAGGCAGGTCACTTTTTTTCCGAAATTGAGTTGTTGTAAGAGATCAACTCAGCCTGATCATGCGCATCAGTTGATATATTGGAAAAGGACAAAAATCGGCAGGTCAAGAGGTGCTTGCTTTGGAAGTTTTGCTACAGTTTTTAAATAGCCGATGTAATGGGCAGAGGCAACGCTATTACGCCTCTGTACAACAACATTTCTTATTTCCAGTGTTCAAAACGTTCAAGCTTCAATCCCCCTGCAGTTTTGCAAAGTTCACTTGTGAGCCTGTGTCTTAAAATGATATCGAAAGCACTGCTAAAATTTATGTCTATCAGTTCGTAAAGGTAAGAATTCTCGTACTAAATCCAATGCCACATTCCTATTCGCTCTTTTTCGTATATTGTACAGAGTGTGGTGGGTGGGAGATAACTTCCTGGCCGCACATTCAGGAGGGCACGAATTCGAATAGTGTAGATTTGGATTTTTTTTACGGTTTCCCCCAAATTACTCCAGGCGAATGTCAGAATGGTTTCTTTAAAAGGCCATGGTTAAATTCCTTCCTGTTTGTGGCCTGCAAGTCCTTTCCCAGCTCTAATGACCTTGATATCGACGAGGTGTAAAGACAGAAGCAAAAAAAAAAAAAAAATAATAATAACTTCTACTTTATCACATTTGTTTTCTTTTGGCTAGTTCATGGTCGAAATTCTTCTCTCCATGTATTGATGTTATAATTCAGTTATTTCTTAGTATTCTTACCTATCTTCTAACAGTACAATAGCAGCAAATCGTAGCATACTCCAGTACTGGTCCACACATGGCTGTCTCTCGTGGTATTACAATCATCTCATTCTTGTTCGTGTATCTCGTCACATCGTGCTAGTGGCGCGGGTTTTGTTGGGATGGCAGTACTGTCACATCGCCTTGCTAGGTGAGCGGAGTGCCCCTAGCAGGGCCGCCAACTTTCAAATAATTTTCCCGCCCGAGTGAAAGTGGCCGGCCGTGACACTTTCTAGCCACTGTTGCCAACTGATCGCTGCCCCGGTCAGCTTACATAAACTGTTTGCTCTAAGTTACCGACACTGCAGCCTTTAAAGTGACCACAGCCCTCTGCATCAGTCTCTTCTTTATCATTACGACTTTCAACAATCGGAATGTCCATCGATCGAAGCCGAGAAGTTTTCGGACTTGTAAACTGCATCTAGAGGCAGACAACACTTTGAAGAACCCTTTCATGTTATTTTAATTTTCATCAACCAAGATCCGACTGTTATGATTACACCTTACTGTTGAACACAACCAATAAATGATTTTTCGCTTCTCATTAGTATTTATACCGTTGATACGACAGTGTCGGGCAGCTTTAAAAAAAAAAAAAAAAAAAAAAAAAGAACCACTAGTCTACAACGAGGTTATAAAGATTCGAGAGAGGAATTGAAGGAAATTGACCTTTAGCTTTTCTCAAGAATCATCTCGGCTTTCGCCGGGAGTTATTTTGGAAAATAATAAAATACATATCTTTATATATAAAGATGAATGTATGTTTGTTTGTTGGTTTGTTTGTTCTTCATACAAATCCAGTTTTCATCTGATCTCGATGAAACTTTACACACTTATCCTTTGAAACAAGGAGAAAAATACTGTCTACATTTGGTTGAAAAATTATCTGTATAAATAACACATGTTGTCTCATAACTTCGAAATACGGCGATAGGCAGACACGTTGGATGTGGACGTCTCCAGACCGTGTTTCCGTGTAGTGAACTGGGAGCTCAATGGCTAAAGAGCTTGCTCACGAACGTCGTGGTCTCCGGTTCAAATCTCCGTAAAGGCTAAGGTTTTTAAAAAAAAAATTTTCATCGTAAGAGTCAGGCCTGGGCCGTAGGTTATTTGGATTGAATGTTAAACTGTAGATATTATAAAGTTAGGGGTGCAATGCGAGGCAAATCGTAGGTAGTCTTGCAATTTTGTAGGTGTACACTTTTTTACGTTATAATGATCCCTCAGGTGTTGTTCGCAGTCAGTGTGTGAGTGTGAACCTCAGTAATACTAATATAAATACGGAAGTAAGTCTCTGTCTTTTTGTTACGTTTTGACGACTATATGGCTATATCGTTGTGATGGAATTTTATAAGGAAAGCTGTGTGAAGGGCACAGGATATTTTTTCCAGTATGATTAACAGTTGTAGTCACGAAAATTTGAAATCTTATCGAATAGTGACAGAAATATGTTGGAAATTGATTCTCTTCAAGAGCCAGGTTCGACGGTAGAATGATATAGTGGTAGCTTTCCTGTTATATTATGCCGACTCGATATTGTTTGGGACCAATCCTTCGTTACCAACAACGTTCTATATTTAATTCTGGCAAAAAATCAAAAAATTCTTAATCCACGCGTACGAAGTCGCGGGTACGAGGCTAGTATGTATATATATATATATATATATATATATATATATATATATATAATTTTAAAGGCTGGGCCATAAATTGAATGTGGATGGTCCAGGAACATCATCAAGAGTGAAGAAATCACAAGTAAACCTAATACTAATTCTTGTAACTTTATTCTACAAATATCTCATTCATAAGTACAACACTTCGCTGTATCTGCTCAATTTTCAACGCCCAGGTCGTTAGCGTAAAAATAACAAAATAACTGTTTTGCTTGTAGCTTCAAAATCTTTAGTATAAATCGCGTCATAAGCTAATTAGCTAATTTTTTATTTGTTAATTAATATCTTTCGGTTGTTTTGTTAAATATTTCTCTTTTTTTTCGTAAACAGTGTAAGTTGCTTAGTGTACACGTAAAATAAAAGTAGTTAATTCGGTCATGGAACAATGTGGCCTGGTAGACAGGACTATCGCCGGCAACCAATGAGTCATTTCCAAATTTTTCATCTATATAATGGCGTCACCTTGATTTTTAATTACATATAGTACAGGTTTACTAAAGATTACGTCAGTAGCTTTTCAGGGAATACTATGACGATAATTTTACAGCCATCTGACTGGTCGATTATTATCTCCACGTGCTGGCACCGATACAAAGATACAGTGTGTACCGGTAGCGACGTCCAGTGACCTCTTTGAAAACAAACACCCTATGTCTTGTTTTGATCTTTTTACTTCTGGCTTTTTGCCTTCTCGATACTACGGTCATTACTGGCGAGAAAGGTCTGGGGCCAAAGAACGGGAAGAAATTCGGCTATGGCCTTTTGAAAGAACCATCCC
Source organism: Vandiemenella viatica (assembly GCA_031002005.1). Lineage (NCBI taxonomy): Eukaryota > Metazoa > Arthropoda > Insecta > Orthoptera > Morabidae > Vandiemenella > Vandiemenella viatica. The sequence goes on from CM061918.1 coordinate 30,168,454, forward strand.
AGCATTCGCCTGGCGTGATTTGGGCAAAACCACTGAAAACGCAAATCTGGATGCCCGGATGGGAATTCAAATCCGCGTTCTCGCGAATCCGAGTCCAGAAAGTTACCGTTCACCCGCCAATCTCGGTTTGATCCCCTTGCGTTCAAGAAGATAAGTAGTTGTCATAATAATGAGCGCCTATCATTGGTGCTTGTTTCTGCTATGTTGTATTAGTACCGGACAGTATACTGTAATGGTACATATGCGAACCCCACAACTAAGTTATAAAAGGACAAAAATAATTATTTTCGTCTTAGTTACAGCTCGGTTGTCAGGTTCGCATATGTACACACTTGATATTCTCGGCCGCCGCTGAAAAAATTCTATCACTCTTATTTTGCACAATCCTACATCAATGTCAACCCAGGAAACAGAAACGCAATACTGACGAGCCAGTATTGCGTTACTGTTTCCTTGAATGACATTGATGTAGGATTGTGCAAGATAGGAGTGATAGAATTTTTTAGCGGCGGCGAAGAATAATGATAGTGTGTACCATTACAATACAGATGTGATAGCAGGAAAAATCTCTGTTTTGAAATTCGAACGATTATCTGCAGGCCTCTTCTTAACTGTCTCATTTTATCTTGAATAGTCCATTACAGTTACAGATGCTATAAAATCTTATCTATTCAGTAAAGGCGGAGAATCCTGTCTTTCATGCTAAGATTATGGAATCTTCTATACAAATTGGACAATATTGACATCCTGTTTTTCGTTTAAATTTCTCGTAAGGAAACCACACTTCTACACTGATGAGATTGCAGTGTTCTCGCACACACGCAACATTTTCTCAGCTATTATTATTATTAATGACATTTGGATTTATTCCAGACATAGGTTTTTTTCTACTGCGTTGATATCTTAAAGATCAGGTGTGTTTCTTATTTGGATAAATTCCAGTTGTTCCCAAATTCTCTAAAAGTATCCATCTGAAGTCTTCATAAAAACGGGGAGGGGGGGGGGCATACTCGTGGGTATGTATGCATCAAAGCATCCGCTTCCATCAGGTTCGCCTCCATTCCGCATATGCCAATCTCTTTAAGATCGCTTCAAAAATGTCTGCATTGCGCTTATGTTACCGGCGTTTCTAGTCCTGTCATTTTCAACTCCATTAAGTTTCTACCTAATTTCTTCTAACAGAAACGCTAACGGATTCGTTGTAAGGTACGAATTTGTAGGTTCAGTTCTATCCGACTTCAGGAATCTTCCTTGGAAGAGTATGAAATATTCACATGGCAGTGTGTATCTTGATTCTGGAAAGGTATGCGGATCTAATCATCGTAAGAAAAGTAAATACATCACTCATCTAATGCCGCGCTATTAACAGCTTCAATGTACCGCATTACTCGATAATAAGAGAAAATTATGCGTGTTCATGATCAGTACTAATAAAAGGCCAGTTTGATCACAATGTCACGGTTGGCCAGACGTTACTACAAAATTGAGGTTATGGGCGTTATTGAATAACAGTTAAATTAGCTAAGCACTTGCGGAGAAATGAAGTGCCAAAATGCTGCGTTCAACACATTGTTTTTAACGGTCTTAAAGGTTCGTGTTTTATAAATAGTAAGTTCGAAGTGTTTGCATTGAACCCAAATTTCGCAAATGAAGTGCGATGAATAGCGAGGTAGGTGGCTTGTAGTAGGAAGAATGTAAAACTCATTTGTTGCAGTTGTTTATTTGTCAACTGAAATAGGCACGAAGCAAACCACAACGTCTTACGAAAAAATTAGAAATAATAAAACGTTTCCCTAACAGAAACAAAAATATCAAAAAAGCTCCATACTCTAGAAAAAACATGCACAGTTTATAAATTTCTCTGTGACATGTGGTGTAGCTATCTAGTGGTAATGTGATCACTTGTAATGTGGCTTGACTCTGAACTATCGCATACCCGTGACCTTGATTGCTCATAATTTTGCCATTTGAGAGTTGAATTTCGAAAAATTCCTTTCTTAATTAATGATGTTACAAAACAGGAGAATTTAACCGAAACTGATAAATGAGGTAATATTTTAAAGATTAGGTTTGAAGGGGGAAATATTGCTTGTCACAAATTCCTTAGAAACGCCGTATAAATAATATATATGATGGGACTCATAATTTGAGTTACAAAGCAATAGACATAACTGTGCAGAATTCAACAAGTTGATGATAGCCATTCAGGACATACCAACGAAGAATATTACCACTTTCCAAAATTAATTAATAAGCAGAACCAGCAGCATATCTGAAAACGATTAAACCACATTTTTTCGAGAGGCGTTTTGGCAGACAACAGAAATAATCATGTTAAGATCTATTTAAACCTTACCGAATTATAAAAGGGACTATGTTCCGCAAGTTAATTGTTTTTAACTTGAGTTATTTCAATTTTAAATAATTATGCTGTACCGATAAGACCGCTGGTTGCTTTTCTACGATTTTTTATTTTTAAAAAGTAAAGACCAAATATGAATTTCTATAACTTGGCAATAAAGGCAATTCCACCTCTGAATTTGCGAACAACGTAATTGAGAGCGACGATGCCCTAGGCTGTATCGGTGCCATATGGAGTAGTCCATAAATTGGGTGTGGTGTTTTCCCGAAATTCCGGCCCTATATCCCCCCTCTCCCAATTCCTCCCCCCCCCCCCCCCCCCGTAAGATGACGTGAGATCTTGACGGTATTCCTCCTTCTGCTGATTGATCTCGTAGTTTTTTGAGACCTTTTTACTTTTTTTTAGCTCTACTTAGTTCTAGTGTCCTTCAAGAATTTCAAAAGTTCCCTTCCCACTTTGTGAGATTTCACTGGAACTCTCCCCCACCCCTTATTTCACCTCACGTAATTAATGGACGCCCCCTAACCGCATGTGTTGTGTTAGGGATGTGAGATGAAAGAAGGGCTCTAAGGAAATCAAGACGCATCGTCAAATTCAATGTACCAACCATCGGTTGTTTCACCTCACTCCATACATACTGTGCACTGGTTTGGGTTGAATGCAGGATCTTGGTAGACTATCACGTGATCAGGAATGTTACACCACCATCTCTCCTATCCTGTAGAGTGATGAAAATTTCTATTGACACACGCAGACAGTGTAGTTGAGCCACCTGAATGTAGAGCTTTCTTACATTGATGCAGAACAATCGATATCTATAACTTAAATTCGTAGCTTTTGTTGATATATTGTACTGGTCCCTTCGTAATTTGCACCAAGTTGTTCGGTACAGAAGAGATAATGTTTCCCGAGAACGCGCTGAGAGGTTGGCAAAGTGCATTGCGAGTGTCTAGCTCAGGCCTCGTGACCTGGTTAGCAGGTAGCTTTCACCAGACAACACGCTCCGCAGAGCTACCTCTCAGACAACACTTTATTTTTATTCTAAATCGGCGTCTTGACATTCCGTCAAACGGTTGTTTCTCTGCGGAGTACAGGGAAGAAGTAATTTGCTGCACAGATTGAATTTTTTTGCTTACACTTCGTCGAGGTCATTATAGGCGGGAAAGAATTGGGAGCGAGGTACGAAAAGGAACTAGGAAATAGCCTTTTGAAGGAACCATCCGGGCATTCGCGAAACCATGAAGAAACCCAAATCGGGATGGCTGTAGCAGGATTCGTACCTACGTCCTCCCGAATGCGAGGCCAGAACGCCATTACGCTCGGTCAGATTGTAACAGTAGTTCATATGCAGTGGCATAGAACAAGTCTAGAGACCAATTCTATAAACTACGAATTGATGGACGGCAAGACAAAGGTTGCATCTAATGGAGTACCAGTTTCTTTATTTATCAGACAGCTTTCTTCTGTTCTTAGTCACCTTTTCGAAACATTTGGAGGCGGCTGCCTTTGAGTTTTATTCATCGTTGGCGTGGTCAAATTTGGATCTTTGGTTTTATGGCCGCATGCTTTTGCTGACGCTAAGCATTTTATACCTTCTGCTAGGTCGATTGTAAAATTCAGGTTCGATACATACTACGTGTAATAAAAGCCCATGGCAGAGGTGTAATGTGGCAATGCAAGTAACATGCGCTTCTCTTGTCGAGAAAATCGGCATTGAAATATTTCGTTGCGTTCAACTACTTTCTACGTTAAGTAGAATTCAGTGGGCGCGTGGCGAATCGAGCAAAGTGTTCTCCTCATAAGCCCGTCGTCGTTTATGACGTAGAGAGCTTGCTCGCTGCGCCAAGTGCCCCCTTAAATTTCCGTAACGATGAAAGTATGTGAACACAACGGAATATTTCAATGCCGATTTTCCCGACAACGGCGAAGAGTGTGTGTTACTGCTTTGGCACATTACAACTCTCCCATGAGCTTTTATTGCAGGTAGTATGTATTGAATCTGACTTTTACAGTTTGCAGCCTCTTGCATCTGTCTGCGGAATCTTAAACTATGTTCTGTGTGTGGTAAATGTATTTTTTGTTTGTGAAATGTGTAGTTTCTGATGCGGATATTGGGGACCGTCGGTGAGTCATTGTTCCATTCGTTCATTGGTATTATTTATTACCGATTTTACTATTTCAACTCTAATTGCCACTTCCATACTATATATTCTCATATAATTTACTGATACGTTCCTTATATCTATTTCGCTACCGATTTTTACACGGGGTGTTGAATCTTTAGTACTTTTTTTTTTTTAACGCGTTTCCTCTCTCATCGAGGTATCGAACTAATAATAATTGTAAAGCATCTTTTGAATCCCTAGGAAAATACAACTATGAATGGACCATGGATTTTAGAAAATTTGGGTTACATGCTTATCGCTTAAAAACTGACTTAGTGCACCACCCGAAGTTTGATTGGATCCACCCGAAGGAGGCATACTATGCCATTGTGTCAGAAGTAGGACGGTCAGTTCCTTTCCTTCGGGACCTACAATTTAACGCTCGGTGTAGCTTATATAATCGAAACATTTAGAAATTTCTGACCGCACCTGGACACAGTAGTAGACTCTTTTGAACGCGTCCTTAGATCTGAGTTACCGGACCGCTGTGTTTATAGCTTACTAGCCCTACACAGTGAAAGTACCGTATCCATTTTATGTGAACAATTTTTCTACTTTTTTTAAATTATATCTTTCATTCAATTAAAATTTAATATTCTGCCTACGGCCATGTTGTCCCTGAATTTGCGAAGCTAAGGTTGAGAACAATTGGTGTACAACATTGAAGAATTTAATTACTAAGAGATCAGCTATGACACCTCACAACATAAATATCATTAAAGCATGGGATCACTGACTATACTTCTACGAGAGGCGAAACGCGTGCGAAATAAAAATCCAAAAACAGTTGGCCGACCTACTTTCGTCAGAATATTCCGAAGTCTCTATGTGTCAAAATTCCTTTCTCGGATTCACTGTATCAGTGGATTCCATGTTATTATTATTCCAGGATGATCAATAGTGATTAAAAACTCATTACCAGATAATTGGGCGTTCTCGTGGTTCGGCTGTTAAGCTGTTAAGGCTTCTGATTGGAGATCGAAAGGTCCTAGGTTAAGCTGTTAATAAAGCCTCATTAGTATGATAAATTCCCATTGTAATCTGCATATAAATATTATCACAAGTTAGTTACTATATATCAACTTAATTTCCAGATACTGTAATTGCTGGATTTGTAAACTGTTCCAACACAAACCATACACAGATTTATTAATTGTGAACAACTTTGTCACCTACCCCTTCCATACATAGTTTTCTCAGTCTTTCGTAAGCAAGTTACTCCTGGTAGGGCGCAAACAAGTTTAATTTCCAACTTGCCGCTACCGTGTAGTGTCGAAATCTATTTTGAATTTGTCAAAAGTCCAGCATAGTATCGGTTGCTTGTAGTATAACCGGCTACCATCATAATTACTCTGTGAAATGGGTAACTAAGGAAACGTTTATATAAACAGATGAAGAGATCAAGACTAGACAAGCTTGGTGAAGGCCGTGCCGTGTTCGCTTTGAATTTTAAAGTTACTGTGGATAAGAACCTGTACATATTCAGATGATTAAGGATGTTATAGAATGGGGGGGATTCTATCATTACCATGGCGCCAAAATTTGATGACTGATTCTTATAGAACTCGAGAAAACAAATCGAAAATAAAGAATAAAATGTTTTGATATCTTGCTTGGTTCTCAAGATATCGTATCTCAAAATTGACGTAGTTAGATTTAAATACGGCCTGGACCAGAAGAAAAATTTCGTTATAGTTAAATTTGATGATGAATTCGTATGTAACACTACGAGATAAATGGAAAATAAAGAATAAAGTTTTCTTGATATCTCGCTTAGTTCTTGAGATATTGTATCTCAAAAATGAGGAGGTTAAGGTGAGATCCGACCTGGACCAGAAAATTTTTTTTCGTCAAAACCACCATGGAAACCACGGTGGAAACGCACTGTAGGTGTTTTATTTTCTTCCTAGTGATTGTTGCTAGGTTGAAATACGGCCTGGACCAGAAGAAAAAACACCAAAAGCAGAAGGAACTATACCTATGACTGATTTTTACCATGCTATATCTCGAAAACCAAGCGAGATATCAAAAAATTTTATTCTTTATTTTCGATTTATTTCGTCGAGTTCTACAAGAATTCATCATCAAATTTAGGCGCCACGGTAATGATAGAACTGCCTAGAATGGTAATAAAAAGGGAATTAATTCACATTAGATTATTATTTATTTGGCGAAGCTGGATGATGTGGAACGGAAATTGTGTTTCTTATTTTCTCATAGCAAAAGAAATAAAGTTTTAGAAGAAACTACAATAAATAACTAAGCAGATATTTTCACTACGACGACGAGAAAAATAAATAAAAATACGAGAACAGTAAATAGAAGTACGAGACGTTCTGAGAAGATGTAAATAAAAATACAAGATGTGTACATAAAATACGAGATCAACGAATAGAAATACGAGACGCTCCCAGGCACTACGTACCGTCTATTATTCGACACAGATAATGGTGTCGCTGCCCCTGAAGATAGGCTCCGCGTGTTTGCGCTGTTGGCCGCGCGCGGCGCTGCGGTCGCTCCGCCACTACTCTCTCTCCACCCAGCACGTCCGCACAACTTCCTGCTCACTGCGACCAACTAATTTAAATTCAGTCACAAGTGTAACTGAGCGGCTCCAGTCTCTCGCACGGAATGTTTTAATTGAAGTAATGTCAGCCCAGTGGTTAATATGATCAGTCGGCCTCCGTGAAGCGTATCAGTCATTTGCCTATCCTCTCAGCTTCTCCATTATCTGAGCATTATTGAAACATATATGTCATTTGATATTGTACACTACATGGTTTCACTATCAATCAATACACGTTTAATATTTTACCGTACTGAGTGGCCTGGTGGCTCAGTTAAGGCGCGTTACTGTTGAACGGAAGGTACCCGGTTCGAATCCAGTCTCGGCTGGAATTTTTAGCGGCCTTAAAACTGGCAAATCTTTGCTTTATTCCTGCAAAGTTTGCTGGGAGCTGGGCTGGTGCTTAGTAGTAGGATAAAGGAAGAACTGACTCATTTGTAGCAGTTGTTTGTCAACTGAAATAGATACGTACTGAAACATCCACAACGTCTTTATTAAACAATTAGAAAAAACTTTTTGACACTTTAAACATACGTATGATACAAACTTGTGGTAATTTACAACACAAAACGAAATGTAAGTACATTACAATTTAAATTATAAAATATTTACATTACTGAACCTCTTTTAACACAATATTTCAATCATCAGTAACGTTTTGATGAAACGTTTCCCGAATAGAAACAAATACCCTGAATTACTGTAGAACACGCACACAGTTTTTCAACATCTGTGAAATGTGGTGCTGCTATCTAGCGGTAATGCGATCACGCCTTATCGACGCCAGCGAAGCCTAGGAGCCTGAATTTGAACTATCGCATACCCGCTGACCTTCATAGTTGATAATTTTGCCATTTACAGTTGAATTTTGAATAACTCCTTTCTCAATTAATCATGTTACCTATGCGGAGAAGTTAATATTTAAAATTGTACCTCATTTATTGGTTAAGTATGAAGGGAGAAAGATGGTTCGTCACAAAAGTGAATTTTTAGAAATAATATATATGATGGTATGGTGAAGAGTCTAAATCGTAATTGTAAACAGGACCTGTAACATCATATTTGGCAGTACCGTAATCTCTGTAATGATGTATTTCGCTGTATGGTGAGACATTGAGAGGGACTGTTAGGTGTGGACGCTGGCTTATTTCGTGTCTCCCCAGCTGTTACATCCGCCGGGGTCACTTCTTCTCAACCGGAACCGGAAACCTGGCCAGGTGTTAAGGGCAAACACCTGTGGTTTACCGGCTGCATCCCCACCACAGATCCTTAGCGGGGAAGCTAAAACATTGCTGGAAGGCTCATCTCAGAGGGTGGCTTGTAAGGAACTTCTGTAGTAATGGAGGACAGCGCTTTTTGAAACTTAACCTTGGAATTATACTGGGTTTTCTTATCAGTCTATTGCAGCTATAAAATAAAACTTCGTTATTGCATACGTGATACCATCATCGGAACTGTTCCATAGCAGTTTTTTGTTACTGCTTCTTGAGATTTTCCACTCGCTGTACAGTGTAGTATATAAAACTTGTTTACACACGTTACTATTTCAAATATAGCTTCTAAAACAAGCATTTTCTTGGAATGATAGTTTACCTGAAAGGGAAATTGAAGCAATGGAAATGTGGTACTGCACGACGATGTTGAACAGATAGTCCAGAATAACGGTATGGAACACTTAGTGTTGCCATCTTTCTGCGATTTGGGTAACTTAAGTTCTCTGTGATAGGTGTATTTTTGTTCGTGAAATGTGTAGTTTGAGGTAGAAATTGGCGACATTCTCAGGATTATTCGTCTAGGTCAGTGTTTCTCAACTTTTTTCTCCCCGAGCACCAGTAAAATATTAAATAATTCCACCCACTACTGACTGAGATGAGCCTATTTTTTTTTTCTTTTACTTAACTATTAATACCTAACCATACTAATTTGTATAGGCACGTACCGCGATCTCTAGACTCCTACACCTATGATAGGTCCCTCATGAAACTTAATCCTTAAAGGAACTTCTCTATCTTTGATACCAGCTGAAAACGTAGTAGTAAGAATGCAATTATATCCTCCTATATCATAATTTTGGCTGGTAGTTGAGATTTTTATGCCTTTTACAAAGTTTTTATTTATAGGCTCGTGGCTTATACTCTTATAGCCTTGTACAATGCGAGCACTGTATCCATTATATGTGAACAATTTTTACCAATTTATTTTTTATGATGTTACATTAAATTACAATTAAATTCTTAGTATTCTGTCTGCGGACCACTTGTCCCGAATTCACCGATTACACGTTGAGAAACATCTTAACGAGGGTAGCCACAATGGAAGGTAATTACTGTTAATGACAGTAACACAAATAATCAGTTGACGATAGGCAAGGCGCGAATTTGCGATGCTACGTTATTTCTGCACTTGGTGATTGGCTCAAGCCGTCTGGCCAGCAACTCTGGGAACCCACCTCGTTAAAATCTTGGTGCATTGCAGCTTCAGAATATTCAGTATTCAGATCAAGAAGCTGGCGAAAATTTTCGTCAGTGATGCCGAGCAGCCCAAACTGAATAATTCATATACGAAATAAATTGCTAAACATCGAAAGATAATAAACTTTTTAAGAAAACAAGCGCTTCCAAGAATTTTCACGAAACACCGCAATTAAACGAACAATCCAGCATTTTACTTATTTCTCGTGTCCAGGACATACATTACAAGTTGAAAAAAAAATTAATTAATTAATATCAAACGGTAGAACACAATGGAATGTGACCAGAATTCTGCAATCTTGATGGCCTTCTCATTTGCCCTAAAAAGATCGTCGATAGTGCACGTTTCAGGGAGGTTCCTGCATACCAGAACATGTTGTGGGTCCTGCAGCTCACCACATTCACATAGTTCGTTTTCAGTAGTGTAACCCCATTTTTTGATATTAGATCTACATCTGGACACTTCAGTTCTTAATCTGTTATTTGTTATTGCAGTTTCTTTATGCATACAGGAAGACACCTTTTAGTGGTAACCGATTTAGACAGAACGCTTCAGTCAGTCTCTATGCAGGTTAGATGCATACCTTCACATATAGGCTTTACATGATTGGTTACCGAGGACGATAGGTCTGAAAGCGAAATTGGGAGGAGACATCCGGATCCAGTCGAAAGTAAGCCGCCTGCTAAGCGATTCGCTTGGCTGGTCATCGGGAACAGAATACACAACTCCGCAACAAAACAGGACGATCATCACAACTGTAGTTTACATTATGCCTTTCTCATGCCTCAAGAAAAATGTTTTTTTTTTTTTTTTTTTCCTGATTGTGTGATAGTGAAAGAGAATTTATGTTCCGTCCCTCAATTTAAAATATCACATGATTACGCCCTTGGAGAGTCAATCGCAAAGTTTGCTAGAACTAAATTTCCTCTCTCGCAAAAGAGACTTACTTCGTCCGGAGTCGTTAGAACACACACACGCTGTTTGCCGTTAAAAGAAACTTTCGGAAATTCTTCTTCCTCCAAGAACTTTGGAGTTTTTATTTCACTTCTTCCGGTCAAAACATCCTTCGAAATGGGTCTCTCTCCTGTCCGTCTATACTGAGGAATTTGAGAAATCTAAGTTTTCCCATTTTCTGTACGTTTGTTACGATATAGTTCAGTGAGGAATTCTGTCTTTTTCGCGTATTTTATCTTTGTTCATTATCCTTTTACGCACCAAAAAAATAATTTCATTTCAGGCAACTGAATTCTTTTCATTTCTTTTTGTGTCGTCATTAGGGTTGCCAACTTTTTTGGCAAAAAATAGTTTATTTATCTCTGGAATCAGAAAATTCAAATCATTCGAAAGAGTAAAAGATCTTTTAAATTCAGGTATTTAAATACATGTTTTCGTGCTTATGGATTAGACAACTAATTTTTTGTTTCATTTCAAAGTGTGATAACCGGTACAACACTCTAAATTTGGATTAATAAATAAATTATCAAACAAGTTTTAACTAAATTTAAGGACGTTCTGTTTCTCCCTTCCCGCCATTTTTTATACATTGCTCTTTGGTGAAATTTGAAATAGCAAGAATGGGAGCAGATAAAAACTGTTATTTTTTATGTTTGATAATTTATCACGTATCTTTTCAAGTATACCTGTAAGTGTGATTGATCAATGAATTCTTCCGTCTCTTCAGAAAAAATACTTTCAAGAGTGTTTGTTTCGTTTCGTTTTTTTTTTTTTTTTTTTTTTTTTTTTTTTTTTTTTTTTAATAATTAGGTAGTTATTGCGATTGATTTATGGTTAGGATATAGTATACCCACTAAAAATAATACTTTTTATAATAAACCCTAGACCCGTCTATCCAGAAGAAATTACGATGATCTTATAGAACTTGTCGTAGCTGCATTTTTACAGTTCCATAGAGTGAATTAAACTTCAATGTTTAATTTTCATATTCATACGAAGTGAAATATCGGAAGTGGAATACTTGCTCTAGTATTGTAGTTTAAAACTATTTTATCAATTTACTAACCATAATGCCTACGTAGGTGACTTTTTATTAATGTGAGAGATTAATTAATGATTCAATTGATTCGGTTCTTGTTTAGGTCCTCCAGGCATGCGCAACACGAGTTGATATTTGGCATCGATTGCTGTAGATAACATTCCCATAGGGAACAGATGACAATCGGAAAGATGTGATGAATAGGGTGGTTGAGGAAGGATTTACAACTGATGTTCACTTAATTTTTCTGGGCGATGCGGATTGAATGTGCCAGATAATTGTAACGGTGAAAGGAAACTTTTCTAGCCATTCCCTTACGTTTCTCCAATATCGCTGTCTTCAGTCTCTCCAAATGTGATGCGTAGTATTCTCCAGTAACGGTTTTTTTCCTTCTCAAAGCAGTTAATCGAGGTAATTCCTTTTACGTCCCAAAAAAACTGAAACCGTCGCCATTCCATTGGATAGAATGCGTTTCGCTTTCTTCGGAGCCGATTCGCCTCGTGCAGCCTTCTGTTTTAGCTGCTGTTTCGTTTCCGGTGTGAAGTGATGAACTCAAGTTTCATCCATAATTACAAAACGTCGTAAAAGTTGATTGGATTCTTCTTAAACACAATCTGCCGATGTTCGCATACGATTTTGCTTTTGTTCCGCAGTGAGCAGTTGCCGCACACATGTTAACAAAGTTTTTTTCATGTGTGATTCATTAAAGAAAATAAAATGAATCCACTCAACTGAGACGCCTGTGGCCTATTCCTACTCCTCCACTTTTATTCGTTTATCAGTCGAAACCAAATCATAGACTTTTATCGACAATTTCTGACCTCACAGCTGTTTTTGGAACAATGAAGTGGCACATCTTGGCTTTTGTTTTGCCACGTTTGAACTCGTTTATGTAAAGTCGAACGGTTTCATAGGAAGAGCCTGGGCACTCAATGTAGGCAAAATTCACTCGTGAATTTCCTTTGATGTTTTTCCCTTCCAGCAAAAAGAATTGAATCACGCCGTTAATCGCAATTTTATCCATTTTTCACTGCCACTCAACATGGTTATGAATAAGCAACATAAAAAATATGCTTCAACAGTAATTTTTGACCAACGATTATTGGTACATAGAAAGCAAAGATCATGACCACATACATAGTTAGTTCCGCCACGTTTTATCAGTAGGCGAACCAGATTTCTTAGGCCTGGTATGCGAATGATCTACGTTTTATCATTACAAAAAATAGAATGTATACAGAAATGATGGCTGACGTGCCCCTAATTCAGTGTCAGGTACGAATGTATGGCTAGTAACATAGAGTTTAACTTTGTTGGATGAATTGTAATAAGTTCTAAAATTGAAAGAAATTATACCATTAAATATCTTCTAAGGAATTTTAAATGTCCTATTCTGCTTCGCTGTCGGTTGTCACTTGTTTGGGGGTATCCGACATCAGTACCGGATGTAGAGGGGGTGGGGGCAAACCGGGCCTCTTGCCTCGGGCGGCAAAATCATATTCGAAGGGTAGAAATTTATTTCGCGGCAACTTTTTTTATTATTATTTATAGATCTACTACTGCCCCGGGCGGCGACAATAGGGGCGGCTATCTCATTAGAAGAAATTCGTGGTTATGTCCACAATTTAATAGCTAAGCAACTACTACCAAATTAATTGCCACAAAACATTCATTCATTAACGTTGGTTTTTCGTAGTGTTTTACAGTTTAAAAAATCGATAAACTTTAGTCTAAAAAAACTATCTGCTTTTCAGTAACATGTTGATAATGAGAGCAATATAAAAAAAACGTTAAAAAAATTAAATCACTCATGGTCTCTGCTGTAAACACGAATGAAAATTGTCATTCCGGCTTTAAAGCTTTCAAAAATGTTGCGTGACTAAATTTTTATGCATTACGGTTTATTTGCTTTCTAGGTATTTTACTGACCACTTTCGTTAATGGTCTTTGTGTACGTAAGTTATTAGGATATTTTGAGTGGACATCAGACCAAATATGTTACCGAATCAACTATTCATTTCTTCAGAGTAGCTCAATTGTTTAATAATATGGAATGTGTATTAAGTTCTCTGGCAGTTACACATACTGTAACCAATCATTTGAGTGTTTGCCCAGTCTCAATAAAAAAAATAAAAAAAAGATGCTTTCGAAGCAAATAGGATTTTTTTTTAATTTCGAAAATTGAACTTTAAGGGTCAAATACCAGTCAAGTTTATATTTAAACAATTATGTGACTCAGCTATCATCTCTGTTCGTGTTTAATACCTACTTCTATTAATGCTTCCGAGTTCAAGCTCAGCTCTTTTATTCACCCTGAAACTCAGGTCAATTTTATATTTGGTCAAATCAGTTCAACCTGTCATAATTTTTCATCCCAAAAACTGGAACAATTCTAGACCCGTGACGATACGCAAAAAAACGGTCACGGGCTTAAATTTAATTATTTAAAAATTTTATGAGGTACCATCTCACGTGAAAGAGGTGGGGATTCCCTTCGTCATACCAAATCTCTGGGAGGGGGCGGAGGATCCAAATCTAAAGAAAAACACCTCACTTTAGCAATGGACACTCCCTAATGTAGAGAAACAACTGATAGTGCAAATGAAAGTTAATGTAGAAAGATAACGGGGACGTTCCGTAAAAATGAGTACATAAAATCGCTGATACGAGTCGTTAAACGTGCAGAATCCCTGCCCGGAAGATAAAAGATTTTGCTATCTGGTGAATGCTTTCAATGTCGGAAAGAGAGCAAACATTTCTGTTCATATTTCTTTTGCTGGAAAGTTTCGATTCTTCATCATTACAACTTTGAAGTTTTTAATTTGCTCCGTAACAGCGCGCGGCTCAAGGAGCTCTCCTTTGTTATTCGCGTGGCAGTGAAAGTGTTAGCTGCACTTCAATAGCATCTATGGTTAAAATTCTCAGAGTGATTTGTAACTGTACACCTTATTCAATGTTAACGAAGCTTCAAAACATTTCGGTTGTTTGTCATCAGTACAGAATATCGTTGGGCACGACTGAGTTAAAACAATTTGTGCCCGAAGTCTCTAAATGTGAAACGACGAAACGCTGTATGAATGCACTTTCGGTCTTAAATATTAGTTAAATAGGCAACGTGAAACACTTTGTAAAAAAAAAAAAAAAAAAAAAAAATATGGAGAAGTTTCACATTAAACCATAAACAGTTGAGTAGTTCAAATGATGAGACGGTGTATGTTATTTGTCAATACATATAAGAGATGGACGGAATAATTATGTGGAATGAAATTTGAGATATTTGCGGCAGCTAGTTGACAGTGATTTCAGTGTTGCGTTTTTGCGGTATTGAAAGGTAGGAACAACGTTACTTTCTACGAACCAAGGTGGTGGTGTGACATCCCCGACTTTGATCATACTAACCCCTCCTATCAGATCTACCACCCTGGGGACGGGCGATAAAGAACTACCTCGCCTTCCCCTTAATACAGCGGGGACGAACTCTGAAGAGAAACACGCCCTGTCAAGACAAGGTTGCCCGGCCGCATAGAATCCATGTTAGCGCACCATTGTGTCCAAGGCAGCGCTGTGTTCCCCTCGCGACAGATGTCGGACGCATTAACGTGCCTCTTAAAACGGGGGAGCGGGGTAGTATTATTGCGTCGCCGTTTTGCAGGTTCGCGTCACACCTCTGGATTCCCAGATCTGTTTGCCAGAAGCAAAGGCACAGAGAACAAGTCTGCGGCAGAGGACACTACTTCCCTGCCGGTTTCACGTCCAGAGTTCGGTTCGGCCAGTGATATTAAGGTGACTTCCCACGGCCTGTGGATTTGCCGGTCGCGCCGATCTAGCTATGAACAGCGGGCTGTGTTAAGGAACACGCCTCTACTGGAAGGGATGGCGTGCCTCTAGCCGTCGCACAGTGGTCCGGAATTGGAATCTAGTGGACATTCGAATCCAAAAAAATTACTTTAGGTAGCATTTGCTGTGCTGATCAAACATTGTTATGTTCAGTTTTTGATAAAAATGAGTCTTTCACACTTAAAATAAAAAAAATGTATGGGTGGAAATCTGGTTTTTTTTTTTTTTTTTTTTTTTTTTTTTTTTTTTTTTTTTTTCACGGCCCTATATAAAAGTGTCAAAATCAAACCTTATGCAATCATAAGTACCTATCCTACTTAATATTACAACATAAAAATTTCTTGTGTATCCTTGCCGCTTTGACAACAGGGCGCAAGTGAATTTCGGGGATAAAATATAACGAACATTCGAATAATATCAATACAAAAAAATTTCTTTAGGTAGTATTTGCTGTGCTGATCAAAAATTTCTATGTTCAATTTTTTTTGGATCCATGTAATGACTTTTGTAAGAATGTCCACTATTTTTTAACCATGAAATTCACTTGCGCCCTGTAGTCAAAGCGGCAAGGATATCCAAGAAATTTTTATGTTGTAATATAAAGTAGGATAGGTACTTATGATTGCATAAGGTTTGACTTTGACACTTTGATATAGGGCCGTTAAAAAAAATAAAACAGATTTCCACCCATACATTTTTTATTTTAAGTATGAAGGACTCATTTTTATCAAAAATTAAACATAACAATTTTTGACCAGCACAGCAAATGCTACCTAAGGTAATTTTTTTGGATCGATATTATGACTTTAGTTCGAATGTTCGTTATATTTTATCGCCGAAATTCACTCGCACCCTGTTGTAAAAGCGGCAAGGATACATAAGAAATTTTTATGTTGTAATATTAAGTGGGATAGGTACTTACGATTGCATAAGGTTTGACTTTGACACTTTGATATAGGGCCGTGAAAAAAAAAATAGATTTCCACTCATAAATTTTTTTATTTTAAGTGTGAAGCACTCATTTCTATCAAAAATTGAACATAACAATATTTGATCAGCATAGCAAAAGCTATCTAAAGCGATTTTTTTTTAATTCGAATGTCCACTATATTCCAATTCCGGACCACTGTGCGTCGCCCACTCTGTAAACATCAAACGCCCGGGTAGCTGAAACAATACTAGACAACGTGGTGGGGAGGTGGCTGCGAGGTGGCGAGGGCTTGCCCGTGGCGCGTTCTGATTCGTACAATTGTGCTACATGGGAGAGCCAGCACCGGATGCTCTTATTCATCCTCCGTGAGTCAAGCTGTCGCATGCTACCGACTGTTAGTGCTATCGAGCCTGCTGCAAACGGGAATTACCCGACCTCGCGCTCATCCATCTCCTCAGACTCATCAGAAACTCACTACCCAGAGAACACTCTCGGAACAACTACTGTCTGGGTGTGTGGTGTCTTCTACTTGCCGCGCTGGATCTTTGAGGCCGTGCCCCAAGGCTCCCCGTTTCCATTTTATTTTACTAGTCGTCTCCTGGCGGCCACTTTCTTGCTGCGAATCGTTTTGTTCCTCTTTAATCCACCTCTTTGGCAGTGCCAACTCGTCGAGCTTATGGATAGTTATTATTTGCTCATCTCACCAAGGAACTGATCGTCGCTTCCAACCTTTCTTCTTCGAGATGTCGCAGATTTCTACAATCATTTCTTGCAGGTGTACGGTCGCTTTTTCCATCTCACCGAGTCGTGCTAAGGCGACCTAGCCAAGTGTTTTTTGTACCTTTCTGTGAAAAATGTCCCACCGCCCTCCGTTTGTATTACACCTGCTGTTCCTGCCACGGCGTGATGCAGCCGTGGTCACTGTAAAGCCGCGTTCCCACGATCTCTTGAAACGAAGGCGGGACGGGACGGGACGGATACTCAACCACACGCCATGGGAACAGGGCCGCCTCTGCTAGCGGAGATGAGACGCAGATACCCACTCTGAGTCGGTAAACATCACAGGCGTGTGTAGCGGTGCGCTGTTGCCATCGGTTTGCAGCAGCGGTGCGCACCCCTTCTGTTGCTGTAAAGTGCTCTGTGCCAAACGCCACTAGGCAACGTGGTGGGAGGTGGCGGCGAGGTAAGCGAGGGCTAACCTGCGGCGCGCGCTCGTCCCTACACTTCGGCTAATGAGGTCCCTTCCCGTCCCGCCTCGCCTTCGTTACAAGAGATCGTGGGAACGCGGCTTAGCGCCATTCCTCCCACATCCGCCAGTTGGCCTGTCTTGTCCCCATATGTCTCGTGTAGCTGGTTACGTCGATATTGCTTTCTCCTTGAATTGAGGAGAAAGTTGTCAACTACGGCTGATTGCCTACGACAAAGTTATACCGCGCTAAAAACTCTTCCAATACTTCGCACCTATTGTCGGCAGGTCCTCAATTCCAGAGTGGAAATGCTGCACCGATCAGTATGTGCTCAATATTGAGCTCTAACATATTTTTCTGAGTAGGTTAGCATCGACAAGATCCTCCAGTGTCTTTAGAAGCTCTGTTGTACTATCGCTTTCCTGAAACCCTCCTGCCGCACATGTGGTGTCATTGGCCGACCTCATACAAGAGGTTTCACCTTCCCTCCTCAAAACAGCAGATACCAGAGGAGCTACAGTAAACGGAGGGTTAGAGGAAGGTGGTCAGAGTTAGCTGATGCACACCTTGATCGCTAATCTCGCTACCGAGTATTTCCAGCGGATAGACCGAGCGTGGGGGTCGAATGGTAACGCTCTGCCTCTCGTTCGGGAGGACACTGGTTCGAATCTCCGTCTATTTTTTCCCCCCATAACATTCCCAGTTTCGAGTGCTTATCGCCCATCCAGATTTTTCTCATCCTTGGTTTCCCAAAATCACTCCTGGCGAATGCCGGAATGACTCCTTCAAAAAAGCCATCGCCGAATTCCTTTTCGTCCCTTGCCCACAGTCCTCAACGTCGACGAGGCGTAAAACCATAAGAAAAATAGTCCAACGGATACACTGTTTCCCTCATTAAAACCGTTATCAGTTGTCTTGAGTTTTCCCAATTCCGCGTGCTTATAGTCCATAACTTTAATTGTCTTCGGCTTTATTTGGTCTTCATATCCACTCTTTCTCTTATGAGTGTTTGGTATTTGATACAGCCTCTTCTCATTATCCTCTGCCTGACTTGTTTGTTGACTCGAATGTTTCCGGCAGCCCGCTACGATCGCGCATGTTAAGTCGTCGTCTGGTTGGGTCCGTCAGTATACTTGTTGACTGGCCGTTCGTTCAGTCTTCCATCTGGGATTGTTCCTCACTCTAGTGTCCGTGGCACATGTAGCGTCCGTCCTTCGGCAGTGAGGTAACGGCGAGGGCAGGCTGCGCAATTGGTCGGTCGATTGCTCAAGGAATCCCGGCGAGTCCTTGCTCAAGGACCACCGCGCCTCGGCACTTTCACTCTCCTTTCACCGCCCCAGCGACACACATTCGGCCCGCAGGCACGTACACCCAGCTACAAGCAACTTAAAAACTCTCCCATGCTGTATCAGTCACAGTATACCTGCGAAAATTAAGTCGGAACGTGAAAAGATGGCAGTAGCTCCCTCTGCAAGGAACTCGATAGTTTCATCAGGACTTGACCTCCATTTCGGACCGTGTAACAAATCGTCGACTCGACGTGTAAAAGTTCCAAACAGATTTAATACTTGGGTCATCAATTGGAAGACCACGGGCAAGATGGATGGAGCAAGTGAAGAAAGACGCAGAGGCGTAGAAGGTAGTTGTGATGGAGGAAAACCCTTCGAACGACCACCAATCATTGGACAGGATTGTACTGGACGACCCGCAAAAGCGGGTGATAATGACAATTATTGAATTTTACTTTTATAGATTCTGAAATGGTCTGGTCTGGTTTTTAAGCCCACTTAGCGTGCTCTGTCGTCAGAACAAGAGAGTCTCTTCCGCGTAGAGGGTCGGGTGTTATGCCAGCTGATATACTTTTTCCTTTCAAGCTTTCTGTCTCGAACCCTGTTTCCCGTTCTGTAATCTTCGAGTACTAGCCTTTCGAAAATGGACAGACTTCATGGCGCTCTTAATTAAAAAATGTCACCCAGTACCGAATCTGAAAGACCTATTAATGAAAAAACAGGAACGGACTACGGTAAAGTCAGACGTTTTCACACTACTATAGTATAAGAGAGTAAATAACGTCGTTTAGGGATTACAAGCTGAGACGTGGCTTAATATCAAGTGTTTTTTAATCGATCTCTTGCGTTTGAATTGCTACATATTTATTTTATCAACATTATGATGATCATTACTAGCAGGTGTCTTCATATTTGTCAAGAATTCTTAATATTTTTGTTTTTACATGGAACCTTAAATATTTTCAGTATAAAAAGGAGCCTATGGTACTCCCTGCCAAATCGGTTCACGCATTTAATATGTTGCATATACATTATTTATATTTGTTAATGGCTGAAAAAGCTGAAAAATGTGACAGTCTAGAACAGGGGTCCCCAAAGTGGTCGGTATCGACCCCTGGGGGTCGATAAGAGTTCTCCGGGGGTCGATTAATACCCGGGGGTCGAAAGGGGGTCGATTGATAATAAAGAGGATCAGTTAAATGGTCTAGGAAAAAAATGGGAATATTCCAACAAAATCCAAAATAACTGACTACCCCCGTTACAACCTGAGTTTTACCGAAGCCTGCGTCGCTTTAGGTATGTGTTAAGGAGAAAACATACTGGAGCGGAGAGCATAGCTACGACGAGAGCGAAGAACAAAGCAGCGAAAACAAATAAAACAATTGGATTGTTGCGGTGACCCATACTGGGGCGCAAAGCGTTGAGGTAACAATGGGGCAAAGCTTAGCGTTCAAACTGTTTGATTTCGCCGCTTTATTCTTCACTCGCATTGCTGGTTTACTAGTGGTTGTTCCTGTGAGAAACGAATGTAACCAATTTACGAATTATGTCTCTTCTAAGGTCCGTCTTTGGGGTAAGAAAGAAGTTCAACATCACAATTATTTTATTTTAGCTAAGCTACGTGATGAACTCAGCAAGTACTAAAACTTTATTTTTTATTTACTTTGGGTATTTAAGCATTTTATATTCGGGAGGACGCTGGTTCGAATCACCGTCCAGGCATCCGCATTTGGGTTTTCCATGGTTTCCCCAAATCACTCAAGGCTAATGCCGGGATGCTTCCTCCAAAAAGCCATGGCCGAATTCCTTCCATTTCGTTCTCGGCAGTTCCATCCCGCCTCTAATAACCGCGCTGTCGACGAGACGTAAAGCCACAAGGGAGGGGGGGGGGGGGAGAGAATGCTGCTGGTTCATTATACACAAGTTGCACTGTTAAATTCTAGTATGGTTTCCACTCTATGTATTGTATATCTAAATGTAGATTTTGTCCTTTACATAGATGATATCGTTTTTTTTTTTGTTTTTTTTTTTTTTTTGTCGTCAGTCTTTCGACTGGTTTGATGCAATCCTCCATCCTTTCCTATCCTGTGCTAACCTCTTCATTTCTACATACCCCTTACAATCCACGTCCTCAATTATCTGTTTCATATATTCTAATCTCTGTCTTCCTCTACAGTTTCTTACCTTCGACTGTTCCCTCCACTAACAAGTTAACCAATCCAGCATGTCTCAAAATATGACCTACCAGCCTGTCTCTTCTTTCTGTAAGCTTCTTCCATAAACTTCTTTTCTCACCCATCATTTCCAAAACTCGTTCATTTCTTACTTTGTCTGTCCACTTAATTTTCATCATTCTTCTGTAACACCACATTTCAAATGCTTCAATTTCTTTCTTTCCGGTATTCCTAAAGTCCACGTTTCGCTACCATAAAGAGCTGTGCTCCACACAAAGAGTTTCAAAAAGTTCTTTCTAATTCCTAGATCAATATTTGAAACTAAAAGGTTTCTCTTTTTCATGAAAGCTCTTTTTGCTAGTGCTATTCTGCTTTTGACATCATTCTTGCTTCGGCCATCGGCTGTAATTTTACTTCCCAAGTAACAGAATTCGCTTACTTCTCCTATTGCATCCGATCCTATTTTTATATTTAATCTAGTATTGGTATCATTTCTGCTACATTTCATCACTTTTGTCTTGCTTTGATTTATATTCAGTCCAAAATCTTCCTTCAGTATTTCGTTCATGCCATTCAGTAACTTCTCAATATCCTCCGCCCTCTCTGCTAGCAAGACAATGTCATCAGCAAAAACGTAACATACTGATTTTTTCTCCGTGAAAACTTATGCCACATGGAAATTTTTCTTTGACTTTCTTCATTGCTGCCTCTACATACAAGTTGAATATTAACGGGGATAGACTACAGCCTTGTCTCACACCCTTTTAACTGATGCATGTCTCTCGTGATTCTCTACTTTTATTACCGCCACTTGATTCTTATGATATCGTAATATACCGAAAACCATTAAATTTAGATACTTCTTTTTTATCTTTTTCCTATCTAATTCTATTGAATAGGTTACTTTTAGATGTAATTATTATTCCTTCAAGTCTAGATATCTATTGTTAGAAAAAAGTAGCAACAATGCACTCTGAGCATGAACAGGCAGTTCTTTATAGCTCATGCGGTAATAAGTTGCGTCTCTTACTGCTGCTGTTTTGTTGTGCTGCGATCGTATCGTGTTGTTCATATTATAAATCTGAGTTTAATACCTACGATGTCGTCTACCAGTGCTAAGAAGAAATGCAGACAATATTCACACGAGTATTTGAAATATGGTTTTGTGCCATCTTCTGCTAATGAAACTATTCCTATGTGCTTGTTATGTGAAAAACTTTCAGCAATGATGCTATGAAGCCGGCGAAAATAAAAGACCACTTGGAAAGGATCCATTCTGATAAGAAAAACAAAGATTTTGAGTATTTCAAAATGCTAAAAGAGAAATTGAGAGTTCGGCCAAATTAAAGTATATATCTGAAGTCATCTGCTAGCGCTGATAGTGAAGGAGGACTGAGGACATCCTACAGCATCTCTCTTAACATAGCAAAGAAAGGCAAACCGTACACAATTGGTGAAGAGATTATGATACCAGCTATAAAAGATGTAATTGAAAATGTTATGAAGAAAGACTCTCAACTAGTTTTAAAGTGCATACCATAGGGTGCAAATACTGTGCAGCGACTTATAGAGGAAATGGCCGATGATGCGGAAATAACTTTGACCTATGAGCTCCAGCATTCTAAGTTTGCTGTTCAACTTGACGAATCAACTTTCGGAAGTACAAATCTTCTCATGGTTTATGTTAGGTTCCATAGTCCATCCCTGAATGACACTGTTGATGAATTTCTGTTTGCTAAATATCTTCAAACTGATTCAAAAGGTGAGACAATTTTTTTATGTTTGCAAGATTATTTGAACAAGCACAACATTCCTTTCGGGAGTATTACTGCAGTAGCTTCTGACGGTGCACCTGCTATGGTAGGCCGTTATAGAGGATTTTTCGTCTTTCTGAAGGAAAAGGTTCCTAATGTACGTACCGTTCACTGTGTCCTACACAGGCAGCATCTTGTAGCCAAAAAAATTGAGTGGCGACCTGCATGATACTCTAAAAGTGTACATTACGTCAGTTAATAAAATTAAAGCTCATCCTCTCAATTCCCGATTTTTTGCGAAGTTATGTGAAGAAAATGATGAACCTTTCCATCAATTACTTTTGCACACTGAGGTAAGGTGGTTGTCAAGAGGTGATAGTTTGCAGAGGCTTGTTGACTTGTACGACTCGTCTGCAGAGTTTCTTAAGAATGTGGATCCATTACTCTGTGACGAGTTAAAACAGTTCAAGAACCATCTGTTCTATTTGGCTGATCTTTATTCGAAATTTAACGAAGTACAGAAGCGTTTGCAAGGAAAAAATGTTACAATTGTTCAAGCTCGAACAATTATAATGGCCTTTCAACTAAAAATGGACCTGTTAAAATCTTCACTGGCCCGTAAAAATTTTAAATATTTTTCAATCTTTCGACTACTAAAAGAAAATGAAGAGATACCCGACCGTGATTTGGAGATATATATTAAACTTATCGATAAATTAAGAGAAGACTTCAAAGCACGTTTCGAAGACTTGGAGAACATGCATGTTCCTGAATGGTTTGCTTCTCAATTTGATGTTAACATAGTGAAGGTAATGAACGTGGCTTAGAAGATGAACTGATTGAAATATGCGTAGTTCTGGAAGCTAAAGCGTTGTTTAAAAATAAAAACCTCAGCGAATTTTGGAGCAATAACAATATTGCAACAAAATACCCCAAGCTCAGAGCAAAAGACGAATCTTTCTTAGTTGCATTCCCAATTTCGTTGAAGCTGGCTTTAGCCACGCGAACGCTATTTTAACAAAACGGGAAACAGACTGAACTTGAAAAACCGTGGTGATTTGCTACTAAAACTTACCAATTTTCAACCGAACATCGGTAATCTTGATGCTGCCCTTCAAACCCATCCATCTCACTAATATCAAAAAGGTATGTTAATAAAAAGGTATGTTAACATATTTTTAATGTATTCAATAGTAGTCGTATAATGGCAGATGTTTTTTCATCGAATATAATTTATTTAAATTTTCAATGATTATTTTGTGTTTTAAATTTTATGACACTTACGGTTATAGGCTAGTTTCCATCTATCTATAATTTTTTAATAATTTTTTACAATTATAATAACAGTGTAAAATATCCCTTTTTCTGTTAGTGTTGTTGGGTGGGTTTTTTTAAGGTGTGGGAACTATAAATACTTTCTTTGGGTTGTTATGCAAGTCTCCTTATCGCTTAGCATCAAAAATGCTAAAAATGATTTAAAATTTTCATCAGTGGCGGATCCAGAAATTTTTCGAGCCGGGGCAAAAACTGTAGGAATGCCGCCCCTTGCAACATTATTTGGAGCTCCCATTTTTGCCGTCTGACCCCAAGTGTCGCCACCTCGATTGTCGGCCAAACACATTGTTGTCGCCGCCCCGATTGTTGGTCAAACACATTGTTGTCGCCGCCCGGCGCTCAGTGTACTAGTAGAACTAAAAAAGATATCCGCGACTTAAATCGCCGCCCTTGAAACATGATTTTGCCGCCCCCTTGAAGTTGGCACCCCGGTGTACACTCCCCCCCCCCCCCCAGATCCGGCACTGGTTTGTATTAAACGTTTAATCTGGGGGTCGATGAGAAGACAAATGTTCTATGAGGGGGTCGACGTGATAAAAAGTTTGGGGACCCTGGTCTAGAACTTTATTCAAGAACATTCTAGAACATTTTAGAACATTCAACAACATTCTAGTATATTCTAGAAGATTCAAAGATTTTTTAGAACACTTTGGTCGAAATATGAAAATACCGTAGGTCCCAATCCCCATAGCTACCGATATGCAACCGCCATAGTGCACGATGGGGGCTCGAAGCTACTACCACACAAAACCAGTGGTCATCGCAAGGTAGTTGTGGCTGCAAAGTGAAATATAGTGACACACACACACACACACACACACACACACACAGCTAACGACATGCAACCACCCTGATACACGAGGTGAGACTTGTCGCCGCTACCGCACACAAACACCGGTGGTCTGCGCTTGGTGACTGGGGCTGCAAAGTGAAATATAGGGGCACACGCGTCTATTTAATATACATACTAGCTGATACCCGCGACTTCGTACGCGTGGATTAAGAACTTCTTTGCCAGAATTGAATATAGAAAGTTGTTGGTAACGATGGATTGGTCCCAAACACTGAGGCGGCATAATATGACAGGAAAGCTACCACTACATCATTCTACCGTCGAACCTGTCTCTTGAAGAGAAGCAATTTCCAACATATTTCGGTCACCATTCGATAAGTTCTCAAATTTCGTGACTACAACTGTTAATCATATCGGAAAAAATGTCCTGTGCCCTTCCTACAGATTTTCTTTTCAAATTCCATCAATTTCGATATAGCCATTTAGTCGTCAATACGTAACAAAAAGACAGAGACTTGCTTCCGCGTTTATAGTATTATTACTGCTGTTCACACACACACACACACACACACACACACACACACACACACACTGACTGCGAACAACCCCTGAGGGATCATTATAACGCAAAAAAGTGCACACCTACAGCATTGCAAGACTACCTACGATTTGCCTCGCATTGAACACCTAAATTTGTGATATGTACAGTTTAACATTCAATCTGAATAACCAACGGTCCAGGCGTGACTCTTACGACCAAAAACAATTTTTTAAAAATCTTTGCCTGCACAGAGATTTGAACCGGAGACCACGATCCAAACAGCAGTAAGTAAGCGCTTTAAGCACTGAGCTATCAAACCGCTTTATGGAAAGGCAGTACAGAGACCTACACATCCTACGCGTCTGTCTATCACCGTTCAGTAATTTTTCGAAATTATAAGTCAACATTTATTATTTATATAGGAAATTTTTCTACCAAATGTAGACAGTACTTTTCTCCTTGTTCCAAAGGATAAGTGTGCAAACTTTCAACGAAATGGGATAAAAAATGTGGATTTGTATGAAAAACAAACAAACAAACCAACCAACAAACCAACCAACAAACAAACATACATACTTTCATCTTTATATATATAGATAAGATTACAGTCTTTGTGTTGACAGTTATTGGCGTCTTCCAAATCTCTTAACTGAACTGTTTTTTGAAATTTCGTGCCAACCAATCAGTAGTAACGACAAAAGGACTCGAACGCCTAGCTGAGGGACTTTGTACAAAGAGTGGAATTTAGGAATACGTGCTAACCAGAGAGGAACGTGACTGAATGTGAGTGATAACAGCCGGGACAGCTTGAGGGAGCTGAGCGCTTCATTTGCTAATGGAAGCGCTACCCTGTTGATTAGAAGGGAACCTCAACACAGTCGGGGCAGGCAGTAGTCTACCAGGTATTCCAGACAACAGAGCAAGGAAACACGACGACTACACGAAACACAAACGGGCATCAAAGAACTACCTGCCACAGGGTATCTTAACTTTTCAGCGTAGTCGTCTACAGATATCTTTATCGCCGCAGTGAACCAGTTTCGTCATCCCGTCAAACTGTTATTGATCCACAACCTGACTGCACCCTTATCTTTACCGTGTTTGATGACGTGTGACAATATCACACCAATCCTTATTTTATATTATTATTGTATTGCATTGTTGTTGTAGGCAAATTCTCTGCAGTTGCCCAGTAAATTAAATGTTAATAAATAGCTACAAACAACTGTTTTATATGGTTTAATACCGTACTCGTTTCGCCTCTCATCGAGGCATCATCAATCAGCCATGAATCTGTGTTGAAATTTAAATTTAGTTTTCGAAATTGTTATGTAATGTTGAACGTAATCATAAATTGAAACATTCACTGATTCTTTACAACTTACTATTGACATTGGTGTCATTACAGTTCGTAGCAACGCATCCCGGCATTTACTCCAAAGATCATGATAGCAATAAACCAATATGGCCACCGTAAACAGGAGAGTTGCGATAAGGCGCAACGTTTACATGCAGCTGGCAACATTTTAGACAAATGGTTGTGGCTGGAACATGCTATGGGTAAAAAGCAGAAATGTGTGGCTACGATCCCTATCAATACCAATGTAAATAGTAAGTTGTAAAGAATCTGTAAATCTTTCAACTCAGGATTACGTTAAACATTATGTAGTAATTTTGTGAACTAAACCTAAATTTCAACGCAGATTCGTCGCTGATGATGCCTCGAAGAGAGGCGAAACGCCTACAGCATCAAACCACGTAAAAACAGTTGCATTGACATTCTTTATTAACATTAAATTTATTATTATAACGTTTCTTTAATTATATGTGTTTATGAATAATTGTGTTAATATCTGTAAATTAACCTGTATATCGTAAGATTTCCACAAGCTGTAATATGTATAGTCTTTGGGGTAGTGATAGCTAATGTCAAGAATCTTTGGCGGCCACGCTGTATGTGTTTGAAGCACATTAAGAAATATTGTAACGAATGTTTAAATGTTGATTCTTGGAACAAGAGGCAGTGATTTTTTTTTCTTTTTGGGAACAGTGACTTTAATTTCGATAGTAACAATAATTCCTATCAGTTTAGAAGATCTAAATTTATTAAGAACATTTTAATTCAAAACTAAATGAACAGCAGCTTGCATGTATTCACGATGAGATGGGCCTTCTCGTCCATAACACGCTGTAATTTCCTATAATGTGGAAATATAATTAATCGACATAATTCTTCAGGGGCTGACACAGTCATTGTCGACAGCAAAGTACTGTTTTTAGAGGAAAGTTCATAACTGGCGACCCTGCCAGGATGACAGCTCACACTTTAATACCATTAACGCCCATGCCCTTCAAATTCATTAAGAACTGAGATCGACTGAACTCATCGTGAAGGGTATAGTTCGTGTTTTTAAATGCACGTTTGTGAAGCCCCAGGCTAGCCCATGGAATCACTGAGTGTTACAGGCATCAGAATTTCTCTCCGCCGTAAAGGACAGGGATTGGGCGATGGCTTTTTAAAGGAAGCAACCGGCTGAAATGATTTCGGGAAATCATGGAATACCGAAACTGGGACGCGACCATAAAGATGGCTCAAAGCGCTGGAGACAGTCCGTCCCAACTGGAAGAGCCTTACGCTTTTTTAAAAAATAATTAAATAAAACACAGGGTTTTCAGCTCAACTAAAATGAAGGATCCTCCACAGACAACAGGGTAATTAAAAAAGTAGCAGATTTTGCAATTTTATTTCTCATAAACTATAATAGATACAAATACGTCCACACACAGCTGACTGGAGGAAAGTTCGCCTATTAGTTCCATTCGTTGCCATCAACGGCGCTGTTTTCTGCTTACGTGGAAATGACGACGCCATAGAATACGTTAGAGGAGTATGAGCAATGCTTTTCCCTTTGCAAATGCACCCATCCTTTACTATACCAATCGTAGTTATGTTTGACGACGGAATGGACGCTCACATCAACAGTGGATTGACTTTTTGCTTACTGTAGCACACAAAACACCTGGCGTCGCCATTTCCACGTAAACAGACAGCAGTGCCGTTAGCGGCAGTGTATAGAACTAATAGGCTGCGGTTATTAGCTTTGCACCTTTCTTTATTCAATGAAATGTTGAACGTATTGTATCCTTTAAAGTTCGTGAGAAATAAAAATGCAATATCTACTCCTTGCTTACGAACAGCCCTATATACAGAGACTGTTCACGGCCAACATAAACTTTGGGGACGTATACGCTAGCGCCCCTGGGATCAGTTCAGAGAATCATGCTTGACGTCACGCCTCACCCTTGTGTGGTTTGTGTTCCCGCTTTAACCTCTACAGGGTGTTACAAAAAGGTACGGCCAAACTTTCAGGAAACATTCCTCACACACAAACAAAGAAAATATGTTATGTGGACATGTGTCCGGAAACGCTTACTTTCCATGTTAGAGCTCATTTTATTACTTCTCTTCAAATCACATTAAACATGGAATGGAAACACACAGCAACAGAACGTACCAGCGTGACTTCAAACACTTTGTTACAGGAAATGTTCAAAATGTCCTCCGTTAGCGAGGATACGTGCATCCACCCTCCGTCGCATGGAATCCCTGATGCGCTGATGCAGCCCTGGAGAATGGTGTATTGTATCACAGCCGTCCACAATACGAGCACGAAGAGTCTCTACATTTGGTACCGGGGTTGCGTAGACAAGGGCTTTCAAATGCCCCCATAAATGGAAGTGAATCGAGGAAGTACAGTACATACTAACGAAACTAAAATGAGCTCTAACATGGAAAGTAAGCGTTTCCGGACACATGTCCACATAACCTATTTTCTTTGTTTGTGTGTGAGGAATGTTTCCTGAAAGTTTGGCCGTACCTTTTTGTAACACCCTGTATAAACAGATTCTACGATAACCCAGATGCACGATTCTTTCTTAACACTTGCTTTACATAAATCTCGGTGATCAATTTTTCTATGACACTGATCGGTGACAAGAGTTGGTCGGCCACGATCAATACACACTGTACCGAACTGCGAACAAGAACGTTACATTAACACCTGTTTAAAATAATTAGGTCACCATAACCGCTTTTAAACGACAGTAAATGTGAATAGTGTTCGGTTTTTTCGGCTGTTAGAAAATTAATCAATGCACGCTGTGAAGTGTGTTAGTAAACCGGCCACACGCGACGGCTGACAAAGAACGTAAACAGAACAAAGAACGTAAACAGGCCGGTCATGTTTGTAGCTTAGCGGGCTGTACAATATTCTCTTCTTCCGCTATCCCGGCTGGATCGGTGCATGGGCGAAGTTGATAAACCGCGTCAGAAGTGCGTTCGTTGGCAAGTTGTTTGAGGAACAGATCGCGTTTTCCGATAGCATCGTTCACAACAGTGTATGGTGCATGTGTCCTGCATTAGTGCTAACAAGCGGCAATAAATACTCGCACAACCATCACTTACAGAGTTAATTCAAAGTCCGTAATAGTGCTCTGCATTCGCACCCGCGACTATCTCTCGTATTGACGTACAATAACTAATCTCGTTAGCACTATATAAATTGCCGGTACATGAAGCCATCTTCCTTAAAAGGCTAAAATTTTTAAAAAGTTTTTTAACCTACAGATATCCGATTCACACAACAATCACACGTCGTTTTTTGATGGGGTTTTGAATAATTTACAGTCTGTAGTCATGGGATTAAAATAAGGAATGTTTCATTTTGATGCGAAATAGGAAAGCTGAGAAATTTAGTATAAAATGGTAAAACATATGGGCATCAATTTTTCGTTGAACTGTATTCGCGCAAATATCACTGTTCGGATTTCGATCAGGTTTCGGATAACGTACAACCGTGGACACGGTGGTAAAGTATGGTAAGTTTCTTTTTTAAGTGAATCCTGAAATGTGAGAAATTTCGAATTTTTGGGCAACAGCTAGTATTAAATAACGAAATTGTGGAATGATTTTTATTCAAAATCGCATAGGCAGCGAGAAATATGGCATGATAGAAAATTGCGTGTTACTTGTCGTAGGAAAGATTTCCACGTCTTCTTCTTCTGGTCCCTATCCATTTCGGATGTTTGCAACCATCTTGGCTGTCTCGTCTCTGCTGGTTGATGCTCGGATTAACACCGTAATTGTCTTGGAGGTCCATGTTTTCAGATTCTTTAACCAAGAAGTTCTTCTTCTAGCAGCACTTCTCTTTCCTTGTATTTTCCCCTGGAGAACAGACTGCAGTAGTTCATAACGGCTATTATTCCTCATATGGCCAAGGTACTGAAGCCTCCGTCTATCCACGAAGAATCACTCAATTATAATAATAATAAAAAAAATCTTAAGTGTTAACAACACTTAAAAAATGGCGTATGTGTGAGTTGGCGACCCTAACTTTCGTCTTTTTATTTTTGTTACAAAAAGGTAAAACTTAACCACTATAGCCTGTTCAGTTAACAGAGGCGCCTCAAGGTCACTCTGCTCTATCCCCACTCCGCTGCCCTTATCCCTGCAAGCGAAGGGGAAATAAGTCACGCGTGCCTGGATACAGTGGTCAGGTCGGAGATGTAGAAAGTGAGGGTTCGGTGATGCGAGGAGCGCGGCCAACGGAACATAACCTTGAGCTGCTAGTTCGGAGTAAACACTGTATACAACTTCATTCATCCACAGTCTGCTTCAGTGCTTACCACGCTCTTCAACTCTCTCTCTCTCTCTCTCTCTCTCTGTGTGTGTGTGTGTGTGTGTTTCCATTAAGCACAGAGACTGATGGGTGAACGGTTAACGGTTGTGCGTTACATTCTGGAGAGCGTGGGTTTGATCCCACTTTCCGCTATCAATATTTCTGCTAGGACACTCATAGTTTGGGAAAGAAAGATTTTTGTTAAAAAAAAATGGGTTTAATTCTAGATGGGGATACCGCTACAATCTCTTACCACCGTGCGTAGTAAGCACACAGATCACGTGGTATATATGACGTCATCGTGACGTATTCACTCTGCACGTGCCAACACAGTAACAGCGATAGATATGATTTGAAAATTGGGTATCTGCAATATCGTGCGTTATGGTTATGTTTCACTTTGGTACAGGCTGCATTACGACCGAAACGCATATTTATAAAATATGATTTTGTCAGTCTTTTCAGTTTATGTTGTAATGCAGCCTGGACCATATGTCACAATGATGTCATACACATCAGGTGATCTGATGTTTACTAAGCGAGGCGGAAAGAGATTGTAGCGGTATCCGCATCGAGAATTAAACATAAATTTTTTAAATATTTTCCAGTAAAATTCCACGGGGTTTCTGCCCTTCTTTTCTCACAATGCTTACTTTTTTTAGTGGCTTTTGGCAGCTGAGGCCATACAGCCAGCTCAATGTGTTATATTAAAGCTTCCAGTGAATCAGTTAAATCCAGTGTTTATATAGTCTTCAAAGTGCGGACGCCACAGGACGGATAGGACACACACACAGACACACAACACTTAACATCCATGCCCGCGGCCGGATTCGAACCGGTGACCTTCGGCACGTGGAGCTAGCACTCTAGCCCCTACGCTACCGAGGCCGGCCACAATATTTACTTCTCAAGTTAATTACGATTCCACGTTAAGCTGTACATGTCGTTTGCCAAGAATCCTTTCGAATACTCTTTTACATGCTACGAAGAAGAAAAGCATTTGTTTGTTCGGCCGTGAAATATCATGTTGTAACTGCTCGATGAATAAGAATCTGCTGCGAAACTTCACTAAGTGAATGAGATCATTACGTCACCAAAAATGTGGTGATTAGAATCGAATCGCGGCATTACGAAATAAAATATTGTACCACAGACGAACCGCTCAGTAACCTCACGGGTCAAAAGGTCAGAAGCTCGACTCTTTGAACCCGGCGTGGTGATTAATCTATCCACTCCTCTGATTCAAACATGCCTCTACCCTGAACAAATCGGACCCTTTGTCCTGAAATATCCCCTGCCTAAATTCTTATTTTCCCACACAGTTCTTTCATTCGACTTTCCATCCTGCTAACAAAGTAACCAAATCTACGTGTCTAAACATGTAGTCCACCACCAACTTCTCTCTTCTTTCTGAAAGACACATTCACAAACTTTTTTCCTAATTCATCATTACCGGAAAAAGTTCATTTAGCATTTTCTTTCCACGGTTTCTACAGTGCCACGTTTCACAGACTTTAGTTTTATTTCTTTCGTTCAATATTCCCAGAAATCAGGTTTGACTCCAATGGTGTTCTACACACGTACAGATGCTTTGGAATATTACATCCAGGAATACCTGCGTTGATATTTGGTTGAGATTCCCTTGTGATATCAGGGCTCCCAACTTCAGGATTTTCTCCCTAAATTTGGGGGATGAGCCTGGGCATTTTTATGGGCCTTATAATTTTAGGTAAATTTTTATTTTTTATTTATTTGCTGAATATTATATAGTGACATCAAGTATAGTATCTCGTTACTAAGAATTCAAACTTACCTACGGTTAATTATTATGTTTTTCTGATCGTGAAATAAAATATGTTTTTGATCTATAATTTCTCAAAAAAAATCATCTTTAGTGTTTACTATAGAGACAGAATAATTTCGGTTACCTTTGGAAAGATGGCTGTTGCGGCAACAACCAACGTGCAACAATTTTGCCGTTGTTGTTTACTTATTTCTGGCCGAATAAATTGTGCTGATATCTGTCGCTATCAATTTATTGTTTATGTGTAAGAATAAGGATAGAATGAAATTAAAGAAATACACTCAAAAGTACAGTA
Organism: Vandiemenella viatica; assembly: GCA_031002005.1. Lineage (NCBI taxonomy): Eukaryota > Metazoa > Arthropoda > Insecta > Orthoptera > Morabidae > Vandiemenella > Vandiemenella viatica. The sequence goes on from CM061918.1 coordinate 30,201,630, forward strand.
AGACCCAGTTTTAAAAGTTAAATTAGTTTCGTTACGTTGTTACAATCGTTTTCATCATGAATCAGGTGACTTCATACAATATTAGACTATATCCAATATTTGCCGTTCCTTACGGCCTTTCTACAGGATTATCGACGCCATTCAGGCCCGCCGCTAGCTGTTGAGCGCCTGCGTGCAATACCGATTATGCCGCCCCCTGTCTAACTACAGCCAGTGGTGGATCTAGGGAATTTCCGAACCGGGTCAGAAAACTGTGAGATTGCCGCCCTTTCGAACATTATTTGCCGCCCCCATTGTTGCCATCCCGATTGTCGCCGGCCGCCCGAAGCAGCTGTTGAGCTAAAAAAAAAGAAAAAAGGTCGTCGCCGCGACTGTCGTTTTGCCGTCCCCCTCGATGTGCCGCCCGCCTGCGTGCGGTGCACGCCCTCTTACGGCGGCCCTGACGCCATTGAGTTACAAATATAACTGTTACTCTATGAAATTCATAATACGTATTTTATTTCACAAACCTAACCTACAAACAAAATTTTAGGGGTTTTTTACTTAAACTTTAGGCGTAAATATTTTTTGGAGTTGGCCACCCTGTGCGAGGTGTGCTGCTAATGTATAGTAATATGGACGGAGCTCGGAGCAGGCGTGAAGCTGTATGGGGCAGCCAGTTAACCTTCTTTCCACTCAGCGCGTTATCCATAAGCTGTGCTAATACTCTGGCAGCGACAAATCATACGCTCCCTTCCCCCTGGCATTACTGGCAGGATAGTCCAATAAATAAGAGACCACTACAATCTCCCCACCCCTGCCTGCAGCCACAATCAATTCCCAAACTCCCCTCCCGGCGCGGCCCGGCCCCCACTCTACTCTCTGGCGGGGCGCTGTGGTGGGGGTAGCCGATAAACTAAGCCCATCGTGTGGTGTCTGGTAAGTAGCCGCACAGATAGAACACTCCACGCAGCGGTTATCGATAAACGCGATCGCTCAACTTTACGTGTAAACCAATCATGTCACGGGCGCCGCCGTTAATCCTAAACTGTTACTGGTTTGTAACAGTTACTCCTGCAGTGCAAACAACAGCAGCACGTAAATGTCAGACATGCAGGATTGTTTAATTTTCGAGTGGTACGAACAGCCGAATGAAAGAATTGTAAAAGAACACGGAGATTAGAACACATGAAGGAGATAACAGAATGAAGTTTTGTAGTGAGTGTAGCGAAATAACGAGAAGAGAGAGATGAGCTGAGATACTGAGAATAAAAAATTAATGTTCCAAAAGTAATTTGGAAGAAATAGCGAAAAGAAAATTATATTTATTTTTGTAAGTGTTAGACTCAATCATTGAAAACGCGCATTGAGCGAAGAAAACGACCACAAGATGTTCTGTTTTCTTTAACACGTTATTCGCGTTATGACACTTAAAAAAAACAACCAGAACGCGTGGAGGCTTATCTCAAAAAGGCCACAACACGAAATTCGCGTCTGGTCCAGGGCCCATTCTCCACAAATGACATTTCACATTTCTTCTTTTTTTTAGAGACATGTAAGACGGATAAGAATAATCATATACAGGGTGTATATGATATACAGGGTGGATAATCCTGCAACCGCAAATAGGTCGCATATATTACAGAATTATATTTTAGTGAAAAGTATCACTATTTTCCAGATTTGTTTTTTCGAAACATACCATTTCTACAAATTTAGATTTTGTGAAACCTGTTTTTTAAATAAATTTACTCAAGGATGTTTTGGGCCATCTAAAACTCATGATTTTTTCTTAAAACAAATATTTTTAAAATCATTATCAGTTTTTTACAACATTTTAAATGTAGATTGGTGCTTTAGCAGATTGAACTGCCATAAAAGAAACATTTTAAAAGAATTATAAAATAATTATACCGTTTAAGATTTTTTATAAGGTTTTTATTAAGGTTTTTTGAAGTTTTAAGAAAAAAGAACATTGTTTTAGATGACTCATTTCTTTGAGGAAATTAAACAAACCGGTGTTCAAAAAGTCTTAATTTGTAGAAATGGCACGAAATAAACCGAACAAAGTCACATGTTTCAAAAAAAATGTTTAAAAAATCAATATCTCGAAAATGGCGAGACTTCTTTAAAATAAGAAGAAGTAATAATAATAATACGCTTTGGTCGTTTTTTTGCTCAATGATGGTTTTCGGTCTTTGAGCCTAACAAATGCAAATGGCTTCTTTTTATGGTTTTACCCCTTGTCGAGGACGGGAAAGGATGGAGAATAAGAACGAGAAAGAATTCGGTCACGGCCTTTTAATGGAATCATCCCGGAATATACCTGGAGTGATTTGGGAAGTCGTGGAAAACCCAAATCTGGATGGCTGGACGGGGATTCGAACCAGTGTCCTTCCGAATGCGAGGCCAGCGCGTTACCGCTCACCCACCACGCTAGTGTTGTGCATTGGCACTTGGATATATACCATACAGCCATCTTAGACATATTCGAATGCACATAAATTACTCAAATGTGTTAAAGAATCAATAGAATTTCAATAATTTTCTTGTCATACACAATTTCAGTAGAGTACTTAAAAATCATTCTGGTGTCTATAATGAAGGCTGTGAATGTCTGATAATATACTTGTTATTGTACAGTATAAAAGTGACACATTGGAAGATGGTGTTCTGGCCTCGGATTAGCGAGGATGCGGGTTCTAATCTTCGTCCGTCCATCCAGATTTCTGTATACCATGCTTTTCTCAAATCACTACATGCGAATGCCGATGTTTCCTTCAAAAAGGTCGCGGGCGAATTCCTTCCCGTTCCTTTGCTCCCTACCCTAGTACACCTCAAAAGATCTTGACGTCGACGGGGTGTAAGCCATAAGAAAAAAATGTTTCACTAAGGCAGACACAAAACTCTGTTAATGGGTCTGGAATTTGCTGCAATGAAATAAGAGGTACAGGTTTCCTAATAAAACATTCCACTAAAAATCGCAAAGTGGAATACTTGCAAAAAAACATTCGAATAACAGACTACGTTTTACTTAGTAGGGCCTACATATGACTCTGAAATAAAATGTTTTGCCGTGGTATATTTGATGTTTGAATTCGAGATGTATCATATATTCATATCAAAAACAAAAGGAAAAAAAGAAGCTTTTCCTATCCTTAGATACTTTATCGAGAAATAGAACAACAGTAAAGTAAATTCTTATGGTCTTGCGACAGGTGACAGTTTCAATTTGCCGCGTATTCCGCCTCTGTCGTGGCAGGACCTACAGTTTAACATGGAATCCGAACCACGGAACATCCCGGCGTGGCGCATATAATCAAACACAACTCTCAAATCTCCTGGGCTTGCCGTAATTTTAACCCGAGACCTGACAACGAATTTTCGAAAGCAAGTGCTTTAACCACTGAACTACCAGACTGTTCAAGTAACCGGTGTTTTTTGGCCAATTTCTAGTTAGTGAGCAGATTTAGCTTAAAGGTCGCATTGATGACTCTCTTAATTTAATTTAAACCAATGATTATGTATGAATACACTACCTGAATTAATAGCTAAATAGTTTGCTGACAAATAGCTCTAAGAATTCACCCTCACTCGCTGTGATCGCAAGCAAAAATGAGCTTTTTAATTGGAGAAATTAAAGCTGCCTAGTACAAAATGAATATTGCTGACACCGTATGTCATTTGATATAAAAGAATTTACTCATTTCATAATTTAGTTTTGCCCTCTTTGTCCAGTAAATGTTGTTTATATTCCGCAGTACACGTGATTGTTACTGATATGCGGTTGTTGTTTGTTCCGCCAGTCGCCCGCCGGTGCTGCCATCTCCCGGCGGCATACCAACACCACCTGCTGCGGCAGCAGCTGCCGTCGCAACAACACTATGAAGGTGAGCTGCCTTCATTACGGCTTTCCTCATTATTCTACGCTGTTTGCGGGACCATCTCTCTACATCACATCTTAAACACAAGTTAAGGCAGTTCAGTAAGACTATTACCTCGCTAAGTATGAGCATCGATGAGTCGAACTATCGATACCAAGATGAAACGCCATGCAATTACAAGGCTCGTAATTACAACATAAAGTATGACATTATTGCAGAGATATCACTGGAGTAGAAATCTGATTGACAATTTAACGATAATCTTAGTTATATATATTTATATAAGGAAGGATAGGGAAATATAACCCAACACTTACCATAAAGGTGGCTGGGAACGACGAACACAAAAAAAAGAACGAACACAAGAAAAGCCAATATTTCGGCCAGACGGCCGTCTTTGTGAACACATCTGATTCCGCCTGGTGTCTGACTTCTGCAAGAATAAGGCTGTACTCCGAAGTTTTGCTCTTTTCTTGTGTTCGTTCTTTTTTTTTGTGTTCGCCGTTCCCAGTCGCCTTCATCTGTGGTAAGTGTTGGGTCATATTTCTCTATCCTTCCTTAGTTTTACTGCCTTAAAGCATTTTCCTGTGTGAACCGATTTAGACGGGACTTACACTAGCAGCTTGCTGATTTGGTAGGCTACTTTTTACTCTGGAAATATTTAAGGTTCAGCGCAAAAACATAAAAACCTTCAAATTTCTGACATAACAAAGTCTTGGGCACCAGCTAGTGTTCTCATAGCTTTTGTCTGTCCCAAGTAGAAATATTAACCTAACAACAAATAAAAAAGGTAAATTAGCTAAAGATTTGGCTATAAACAGGAAAATTAATGGATCAGGTAATAAGATAAAAACTATTTGGAACATTATTAAAAAATAACCGGTTTATCATCCGCCGAACATAATCCAATAACTTTGATAATCAACAATAAACTTGTAGATTACTCCTGTAGGATATGCTTTTAATAATTACTTCCAAGCGGTTGCTGAAAAAATAAAATGCTGTAACCATAATTGGATCCTTGACATCAAAAGCTGAATGTAGTTCCTTGTTTCTAATTGGCCAAAGCGAAATAGGAAGAAACGATTAAATTCTTCAAAAACATAAAGTCGTTTGGTTACGATAAGGTTTCATTTCTTATTCTGAAACAACATAACACCAACATTAGCAGAGTTATCAGTCATATTTGTATTAATTCCTCTGAAGAAGGTAGCTTTCCTAACTCAGTCAAGAAGTCAGTAATCAAACCATTTTATAAGAATGTTTTTTTGAATCTCAAAGACTGAGAACAGTAGACTAATATCACTTTTATTAGCATTTTCGAAGATGTACGGAATGTTGTATTAACATCTACATAATAGTGACCTACTAACATATAGTTTGGTTTTAGGCAAGGTGTTTCGACACTCCGCAATTTTTTTTTTTTTTTTTGGTCCGTGATGGATTGGTGGACATCAGCGACTGTGATATCAAGGGTTGATATTAAAAGCAGCAATCAGTCATATCATGGACAAAATATTATTATTGATACCTCGCAAAGATCTTCGTCAATTTTTGTTTGAACAACATATTTGTATCAATGCATAAAAAAATTAATGCCCTACGAATCTGCTATGATGTAGCCAAGACTTTGAGTGTGTCGACCAAAAGAACACTATGATGTTAGAGATATGTCAGAACTTTGGTTTAAATCTAGAAAACGGAAAACAATGTGTATCCATGAGGCTGATAATACAGGAGAGGTTATAAACTCAGAATGGGGAATAGTTACATTTCGATACCTTGGGAATCGATTCTTGGCCCTCTGCTGTTCCTAAACTACATGAATGATCTGCGCGTAATAGGTTACAGTGAACTTATGATGATTTTTACAGAAGATACTAGCGTATCACTAAAAGAACCATTAGTGAAAATCTTGAAACCAAAATAATATATAACATAGAAAAGAAACAGTTACTTGAATTTGATACAAAAATAAAGGATAGCTATAATGTGATGTCTATAGGAAAAGCAATCAGATATCCTGGGAGTCTATGCAAATAACTGGCGCTCTATTTCATGCATAGGAGAGTGGGAATTTTTTTTTTTTTGTTGGTAAGGGTGCCAGGGACTGAACAAATTACCAAGTGATGAATAATCTGCCAAAAACGCTTAAGGAATTTAAAATTAAAATTTGTAAATCCGAAAAGTAAATGGGTGAGGAATTTAGCACTCCAATTATTAAATATAATTTTAAAAAATAAAAAGGGGTAATTAGATGAACAGGGGAATTGTCACCGGAGTGTTAGCTCCATCGTAATTAAAAATTAATAATAATAATTTCAGCAACTTCCTAAACTCAATTCTGCAACATTTTCACTGAGGATAATAGCTAGGATAGCTGAAACAAGGAAGCTGGATTTTTTTTTTTGCATGCGCGCTTGTGGCGTCTTAGTCTGGATAAACTTTTCACAAGCACAAAACGTATTTAAATCACAAAAACGTGCTGTAAGAGTTATTTGCGGAGCAAACCCACGGACATTGTGCTGAAATATGTTTAGATGTAGTTAAATTCCTTGCAAAATATATATAATCTCTACTGTCTTCTGTAGTGGAGAATCGTGAAAACTTCAGTCTTAATGCTGACGTACATACCTGTTATATTAGGATTATGTATAACATTCACAAAGATTTCAAGTCGCTGACAAACAAAAACGAATAACATTCACTGGAGCTTCTTTATTAAATGTCATACCACAGGATTATTTTTTTACCTGCAGAAACATAAGTTTTAAATCGGGTATAAAAGTTTTATACATTCTTGAGCATTGGTGATAAAAAATATCGTACACCACGAATGCGATTGTGAATAGCTTTATGTTGAAACTTTTTACAAATGCGGCAATTACATTACCTGGAAATTAATAATCCTAATGGGATGCTAAGTAACTAGTCGGTAACAGTAACCGGTATTATCATTGTTTGTTAATAATGATATCCAATGTTTCACATCCCGTAGGTGTTCTCAGACGAGATCAAAGCGAACGTATCTAATCTCATAAAGACCTTCAACAGTGCTCTGATATATTTTTGAATCGCTAAAAAGCAAAAAGTTGACATTAACAAAGAATTTAAGTCCACATGATACCTGGATATAATAATCCGATTTGATAAAACCGTAAAAGAAGCAAAAAATTGTACGATCGACATAGCATAGTAATCATTTTATCTTTTATCATTAGTTGACCATTCTTCATTCTCTCCTGAACTACAGGGTCCGGCAATAAAACTTCCCTCATTTTAATGTGTTGTCACATAAACACTAAATATGATAGAGAATAATTACTTTTATTTATGAAAAATACATACTTTGCCATTTTTAATTATTTGGTTTTAAAAATTATATCTGCCCTCCATTGTTCACACATTGGCAAAGTCTATCCAGAAAGTTCTCCATACATTTTCGCGTCATTTCTCTTGGAATGGCTGCCAATTCTTGGGTAATGGCCTCTTTAAGTGCTTGCAGTGTTGTGGGACGATGTTTGTACACTATAGGCTTTAAGTGTCCCCAAAGATTGGTGAATGTTGCATAGACACACTCACACGCGCCAAATTTTCCGGCGTTGTTGCAGTCCGAGGACGGCCTGTAGGTATTCTTTTTAGTGCTGAACCTGTCTTTCTAAAGTTGACACCCACAGTTGAATAGTTTTTCTATCCGGGACACGATCATGTAGGCCAAGTTCGAATCGTCTCCGAAAATCTGAGAACAACTGTTACGAATAAATTCGTCCACAACAAACGCACGATGTTCACCAAGCCATGACATGGCACACACTGAAAATGGCAGGTACACCTCTTTAAAACAAAACACACTCCATATCAGTATCCTCACTACAACCCGCACGCCGGCTACGTGAAATGTGGGAGGTTTTATTGCCGGACCCTGTATATGGGGTGCAAAGGAGAAAGTCTAGGTTCAAATCTTTCATGTTTTGGGACCACTAAAAGTTGTTTGAAATATTTAAGCCAGTTATTTTTTTTAGATGAACAGTTTAGGTAACATTTTCTACTTTTTTTAAAAAAAATCTAGTATCCACCTTGCCTTCCCAAAAATATAATAACTGCTTTGTACTGAATATTCAAAATTTATACGATGAGCGATCAGAAAGTAAGGTTACAAAGCCTATAGTGAAACATGTACATTTTATTCCATACAACCTACATTAGGTTTACGCACTTGTCGCTTCGTGGGATGAGTTTGAATATTCCCTCTTGTTAAAAATCCTGTCCTTGCACGGTCAGCCACGTTGTCGCGAAATGTTTCACCTCTTCGTCTGAATCGAATCGTCGGCCTCCTAGATGATGCTTCAAGTGAGGAAAAAGGTGAAAGTCGCTGGGAGTGAGAGGTGGTCTGTGGGGATCGTAGTCGATGATGTCCCAGCGAAACCTCTTCAGCTGCTATCCTCGTCGGTTACGTTTTCTCTAAGGCCGCTAACTATCGACACCATTCTGGCATATGCCAATGAGACATTAAAGCCTCACTGGAAACCTCTACCAGCTGCTGGTGAATTAAATGGCTTGCACACAGAAATCTAATAACTGAGCGGATTTCTTGGTGAGTCCATTTTTCAAGACGAGTCGCCATTTGCGTTTACTTACAACTAGCGCTGTTGGCGGTGGTTGGCTGAACCTCTACACAGTTGCCAATCGGATGTCTTAGAATTACTGCCTACTACCAATTTCTCTATAACGGACGGCACTCCAGGAATATATGCCTTGTAACCTTTCTTTTTGATCTCCCCTTGTATATACCGACAAAATTCAATAGTTGCTGTATAACTGAATGTTTGTCACTTGAGGCTAATCACATCGTTTCGGTCCACAGGTGAACCAGACTCCTGACGACCAGTTGCCGCTGATGTTCGGTACTGGCCAGCGATTTGGCGCCCGCGCGCGGCCCACCATGATCTCAGCAAAGTATCGCCTCAAGGAGGAACGCCGAAAGGTGCTCAAGATCTCCGTAGCGAAGCTGAAGAAGATCGAGGACCCAGAGTCCTCTCTGAGGAGATCCGTACTCATCAACAACACTGTACGGCGACTGCAGAAAGAGGCGCGAGACGAGAAGCTGGGCAGGCAACAGGTGAGTATCACCATCATGACTTGGACAATTCTCTGCCCGTTAAATCGAACAGCGCTACGTAATTACAGCGTGCCAGATGAAATCCTTTTCATCAGTCGCGGAATCGATGAAAATTGGTCATATCATTGCTCTCTTTTATTGATCGAAACGTTTCAGTCTACTGTCCAGTCCACATACAATAGTGCCGGTTCAGCTCTTCGATTCCGTATGTATATTTAGTCAATTTATTTGTCTGCGACTCTGCTTATAAAATTGTTATTGACTGGTTTATTTAATTCGCTCACTGATCCATCATCTAGTCTCTTTAGTTAGCAGCCTGGTATTAAAATTCATTTCACAAGCACCAACGTCCATTTCGTCACCATCTTCATTCTGGCATTTTCCATCCAATTGTCGCGTCAGCTTCGAACTTAAACCAAATTTTCCTCTCCACGACCAACTCTCTTTTTCACTGTATTACAGTTCGCGTCCCTTTCCCTCGACATTCCTCTTAACTCCTTTAACACCATCTGTTGCTCGATTTACTTCTAGGTCTCCACGTTATCTTCCTCTCCGTTCTCTATACATGGACAATCCAATTTTGCCTCATTTTTCTATCCTGTTCGTCATTTTAAATCTTCCTTACTGTCTCATTTCTCACTTTTTTTCTAATCTCGTTATCTATTAATACTCCTTAAAAACATTTCTAGTGCTGCTATTCCACTTTCGTCCCTGTGTTTCTTCAAGCATGCTAATGAACCATATATCAGCACTAACAAAAAACAGATTCCAGAATATAACGTCTTTTACATTTCTATGGCGTTTCCTGCACCACACAAGTTCACTTGAATAGAGGTGGGCAAAGTGACTCACTAAAAAGAGCGGTGTTCCACGAAAAGAACTAGTCTCACCCCTCAGAATCCGGTTACACCCCCACTTTTCGATGAAATACCCCCTTAAATCGACTTTGATACAATTAGTAGACCTTTTTTTTTTAGTTGTATAGTTCACAAAACCCACGTGAACAAGCTCTTCTTGATCTTCGGAATTAGCCGACTTATGACCGACTCACCTAGAAGAACTACCGTTCACTTTTAGTGAGCGACTGCTCACTCGCTCTTTTAAAAGAATTGCTCTAAAGAACTGATTCACTCGCAAACGACCCATCTCTACACTTGAATGAAAAGACCGTCCACATATTATATTTACTACATATAATGCCACTACGATCTGTCCGACATCCAAATGTTCTCATCTTGAAAGCAGACGTGAAAGAAGGTTATCGGCAAAACATGTTCGTATATTCCTTTTCCAATATTTGTGTCATACCCAAAATTCTTTTTCCAACACAAGTATTCATCACGTCTCTGAATATAAAGTCCGTCCTATTAATCCGTATCAGTTAATCGAATCATTCAGACAAAGATGTTACATAATCACCCGTTTGTTAAACAGTGCTTCAACCAATGCTTGACATGTGATCGATATTGGGTTGGTTTCTTCCCCCAGATGCTGTATGGTGGATCGGGTGGATGTATCTTGGATGATGCTGATCCGGAACCGTCTCTCGCTACTTCCGCCATCATTCCAACGTCCTCCTCTCCATCTTCAACCGCCGCAGCAGCAGACAACAGTACCAACAACCGCAACAAACTGCTGGACGACGACTGCTGTGATGTGCTGAGCCAGTTCTACATGCCACCCACTCCTCGAATGCTAACCAGCATCGACGATGAGGACGTTGACGACGCTGACGCGGTGGTGGACGTGGTGGGGTCTGGCGAACCCACTTCGACTGCCCCCAAGAGGCCGCGCCTCGATACCCCCACCACTCCAGACACATCGGCGGCGGAGTTGGAGAGGCGGCTCTTCTCCTGCGGGGGTGATGACCTGCGCAATTCCAGCTGCTGCTGGACCTCGCCTTCAACCCCCTCCGTCAGCAACCCCAGTCAGTCGTCGGGCAGCAGTTTCAGACACTCTTCGTCCGACGACCTGAGGCTGAGGTTCGCTGACGGAGCCAAGAGTGGTCCCGACACCGAGCAGCAACAGCAGCAGTACTCGTGTGGCCACGCATCCATCTTCGGCGAGATCCAGTCAGTCGTCTTCCACAGCTTGATAGCCTCCCTGGAGTCATAACGGGGTTCTCTTTCTTCGGCGTCATCGCTCAGAACCGTACTCCCAGTGGAAGCATCACCCCTCCACCGAGGATTTACAGAAACTGGAGGACATAGCAGAATAATGTGATGATAGTTGGCTGAGAAGATGTACTGCTTAGTGAATAGGTGTTTGGATTAATTATGGCGTGCTGTGCCAGTCGATTGTGACTGGTAATTCAGTTATCGTGTGGGATGGTTGTTGATGATCGAGTCTTCCGAAATGGACTAACCGCTCCAGAATCAAAGTGCGGCAATGGGAGAAATGTTTCGATGGTTGCCACAGACTTGCCTGGATGTTCCTCGGTTCCTTTCTTCCTCTTCGTTTTGAGTGTTAATTGTGTGAAACGGTACGGTATCGTTTCTGGCTGCACGTGGGAGTGTATCAGTTGATCAATTTCGCCTAACAAATTTCATCTTTGTTAGAAATATACTCCACCTACAGTAACTACATCAGCATTTTTGTATAATTCAGATCTCCTCTGTATGTGTTCACATACTTTTGTTACTGTACACCCAGTTCCTCTGATCTCGGATAGACCGATATAAGATTTTTATCGGGACAGTACAACATCTGGGAGTTATTTCCAACTGGATGAAGGACGATCTAAACCGAACGAGTACTTCGGTAAATGTAGCGGTTGTGAATCGGCTAGTGCGTATTCGGCTACACTGTTTTGGGAAGAGTCACTAATAGCTCCAACTGTTACAGTGTCAGAAATAATCGGTCTTCTTGGTTGCAAAATTGTGTGCAAAAGGTAGGGTTTTTCATTCTATAAAATTAATTCATTTACAAAAACTACCTCTGCAGCACAATTTAAGTCCGTATATGACACTGAACTGCTGTAACATCTGCATGTTCACATACAAGATGATTGTTGTCTCTCTTCACTTCTGTAATATATGTCAATCGATGTATGTAGCGTTGGAATGATCATACTTATTATTTAAAAAAATCCTTATCTGTAATAGAACAGATATATTTTTATCAAATATTAGGTGTTTAGAAAAAAATGTCATTCAAACCTTTCCGATGAATATTAAATGTTGTTTTGAAAGATAGTGTTTATATAGGAAATAAAACAGTTAAATTTCAAATTAGTTATTCAAATGTGGATGTTGTAAATGTTTATCAGATTAAATACTGTAAGTTTAATTTGCTCATGTATTGCTACAGAATCTGTGTCCATGTTAGTTATTCTATATAAATTGATATCTGGCCACTGTACCATTTAAATCAATCCTTAAATTGAATGCTACAACTCTGTTTGCTCAAACCAAACTCTCTTTCAGAATGTTTCTGCTGTTTATATTGGCACAAAATAATTAACATAAAAATATAATACTATGTTTCAGATCAATCAGTGTGGAGTTTTGTACCATATCTATTTTCCCAAGATTACTTGGTTGTAGCCATCATGCGCTTTAACTTTTGAAATTTTCACTTCACATTCAGTCAAGCTGTAGGTTATAAATGTTTTATTTTTGATTAGGAAATTATCTGCACACAGAAAGACTTTATAATAACTAAAAGAAGAATCTATTTATTTTCAAGAAATGAAATGAGCTTTGAGTAGATTGCTATTTATGCTAAATAAGACTATTGTATGTGAATCGTTAACATCATTCTACAAACATCACACAATGCATTCAGCTGAAATGACAAACCCATCAACAAGCAACTGGAAATTAGGAAGAGAACATACAACAGGTACACATGACCGATTTTGATGCAGTTTATATGACAAAAATAATTCTTTTCCTTTTTGGCTCAGCTTAATCAGCAAAAAGAAACTCTGATAGAAATAAAGCTTCAGTGAAAAGAAGAATGTTTATATTTGAAAGGACTAAAACAAATATCAATCAATGAAATTTTACACAAAGAAATATGTATTCATTTTCTTGTAGCCGAGTATAATTCCATTCACATGATCTAAATATCTCTTAGGCTTCACCATATAATTTCACGGTTTTGCAGTTTCCTACACTGACCAAATTAATGGGGACCATTAGAATGCTGAAAACTGTAGTGGCTTACATTTGTCGCAGACACGGGGAACATTTACAGGACAATAAATTGAGGTACCAAATTGTGTAGTAAACTTTGGTTTGAAAAAATGCACAGAACTTTGCTTCAATCAGAGATTTTCTGATTAAACAAGTCGTCATATGAGATGTATTGTGTGGTGTGATTTTTGAACTATCATTTCCTCTTTGTGTAATGTTTGTGTCAAAAGATATCTGTGATAACATAATCATTTCCAAGAGCATCCATTAACTCGGCCAAAACAAGCATCAATTTTTCATGTTATAAATATTCTTTCTGCAAAGTTCTCTTTCTAAACGTCGATTATTTTCTAAAAAGAAAAAATGATTTTTGTGAATTCCTTCAAAAGGAATGCTGAGCGATATTTTATATACTTGTGGAACAGAATAAAATATAAATTGCTGGGAATGATAGTTTATTTTATTTGAATTATAAACATTGTGATTTATCCCAGCTATGTCAAATGGACAAGTATTAATCTGTTTTTATTTCTAACCAGCTCCACTGAAATGATAAAATCATTCTAAAGGGTTATTGGTGTTAGCATACATACTGTGTTGAAGGAAGTAAGCTCATACAGCAAGATATTGTAATGTCAGGAAACAGATACAACATAATTAAACAATGGCTGATTTAATGGGTCCATTTGTAATGAAAAATTAAAACGAATTAGGATTTAAAAAAAAAAAATCTCCCTAATTCCCTTATGTGTCTCTCTAATAAGTGTCCATTTCTAATATTTGAAGCTTTGTAAAAAGAAAAAGAAAAACTATTCATTACAATTAGCTGTGAGGCTGTAGCCATTTTGAGGGACAAAGAGGTCAAACCACAGATGAAACAAAACAAAAATTAATTAAAGAAAAACAATTGTCAATATTAGTAATTTCATCTGAGGGAATTGCCATGAAAGTATCTTGTTCAACGGCAGACCAGTGTCGGCTTAGAAAACTATCTCGATTGACAATGATCAAATTGTATCAAGTGCCTTTTTTGATAAAATATACATATATTAACAATATGTATGTACATAGACTTGGTCATATTTATCTACACAAATATATACATAATTTAAGGAAAAGCAGTAGGGGAATCAAAATTATGGAACACTTGGTAAATTGGAACGCATCCTCTTTGTCTTTCATTGCATTATTGTGTGGAAAAATTTAAATATGTACGCTTTTGTAGGTTTGATAGAAATGCCATGTATTTTATGATGTGATGATGAATATTTAAAACTATAAAATTTTATGTAGAAATTTGTGTCTTGTTGCAGCTGATATAGAAGTTCTGATTTTAGTGGCAAAGTATATTTTTTTAGTTGAAAAGCTTTTTCAGATAGCTTATACAATTTATATGGATTTATTGTTCACAATGCTTAAACTGTAATTTTTTATAAAACTAGTTTTCTGAATATCAGTATGTATCATTTTTCAGTATATTAAAATAAGAAAAGATCTCATTGACCATCATCGAATTTTAACTGGTCCTCGAAATGGAGTATAAAAATTAAATGTTTGACAGGCAAAATAAATGTTTTCTGGTACTTTGTGATATGATGAGTAGCAGCACTATTTGTGGGATTAATTTTTTTTCTTTAAACAATTAATTGTGTGAAATTATTTCATCAGTCACACTCGGATCTTGGATCATTTTTCAGACAAATAGAGTATATTCCATGGTACAGGTGGCAATATATATCTTTTCATTGTGTATCAATCCCATAACAAAAATACAAACACAGGTTCTTTTATCATATTTTTCACCCGGTACTAGTTTCATTGGATGGCCTACGCAGGTCAAGACTTGGCATGGAATTCTGGTTTGAGAGTTTTTAGACTGATTCTATTGAGTTTTCAGTCTTGTACATTGTATCAATAGTATTTTTATTTGTAGCTTTATATTTGTTACTGATGTATCTATGTTGGAAAATATAGAGAAAGTAAAAAAAAAAAATACGCAAGTCAATCTTGCGTTGCAAAAAAAGTTTTTTTAGAATTACATTAATATTTTAAAGTTGTTCTCTTATTAGCAAAATGCAAAACAAATATCATTTTGTCAATATCACTATTATTATGCTTTTAGCTGATTTTTAGTTTCATTAATATCTTTTTTATTTCAATCAGCATTTATGCACCATTTTTGTTTCCTGGGTTGTGAAGTGAATGATTGTATTTATTGATATATATCCTATATATTTTGTTATGAATCTTAAGCTAATTAAACATGCTGTCAGGTGCAAGGGTAACCTTTGTACTCTCTGCTCACAGACAAATAATATATGTTCATCTTTCTAATTAACATATGTTCCAAACTTCGGCAGACTATTTTGAGTAAATTATAAAATATCAAGATTTAAGTTTTCCCCTCGTAAAACTGCCAATTATTACCTTGAGAGCTTTGCAATGTAATTAGTTCCTAATCATTAAAAAAAAAAAAAACAGAAATTAAATCTCTTAGTTTCAAAAATCCCCTGCTGAAAGTGAATTTTTATACTCGTTTATATTCTGTTCAGATATACTGAACTAAAAATCCAACTTGTTGATTATTAACTGTATAATAATTAATAAACGATGTTTTATAAAAAAAATTAGAAATGAATTTAAGAGCATAATTTTTGAATATTTTGATGACACAACTAGTTTTGTCTGCATGTACGTAGATGTATGGACTAATGTGTATCGTAGGTGTTTGTATTTTCGAGCAGCAGTATTAACAGAGGCTTTGTTTATGCTCATTCCTTGCTAACTATATGCTTAATTCTTACATTTCAGAGGCGTTAACAAAGAAATTGTTATGTCATGAAGTGGTGCTCCCCATTTGTCAACCAACTGAGTAAAATTTTTGCTAACAAATTTTGTATTGTTCGTTTTGAAAAGTGTGTAATTTTGAGGCAAAATTTTCCAACCATCACAACTGGACTTGGATGTTTTGACTGTATACTGCTGTCAGAATCTGAAATTATAACGATCAGCATACACACAATACAACAGAAGAATTCAATGACAGTGTTTACAAAATTGAAAGAATAAAATCTGAAGTCTATTATCACAAAAAACAAGGTTTAATCTGTTGACTAAAACTAATTTAATGCTACAAACCACCCATAATAAAAACTGATGTAATGTTTTTAGAAGTTTTTTAGGCTTATTAACATTTATCTTTGCTCATGATTGTATAAGAATGTCTGGCGCAAGTCCTGTGAGTGTAGGAAAAGATTATTTGTTGCTCTGTTTAGTAACTTGCACACATTGCAGATTTTAAGATACCTCTTTTCAAATCACTTGGTCTTTTTCATAGTTACTGTTTTATACCATTTCAAACAATGGACAAAGCATGGTCTGCTGAAGATTTATGTATGTAAGGACATAAATAGATATTCATTATATTTACCTACAAGAAACAACTATTGTTTTAAAAATCTGTGTTCAGTTGTGATTTGTAGGAGTTTTATAGAGTGAAGTTTTTACACTGATAAAATATTAAAAATTAGTAAATTGTTATTTTTTTCAAAAGTGATGGGAACAAGTTAAAACTAAAACCTCTATACATAAAATTTGTATCGGTATGTTATATTGCAGTTTTATGAGGGAAAACTTGGAAAATAATAATTTCCACATATAAATGATTTTTGTCTTTACCGTTAAGGGTTAGAAATATGTTGTTCCATGAGAAACAACATAGAGTATTGCATGAAAACAAATATGTGCAATGTATTGTAAAAATCTTTCTGTAAATTATTCTTAAATAGGATTGATTATACAAGTTTACATGATTATGTTTCAAATACAGATAAACATTACTATTTCATTTACTTGTAATTAAATTACCAGAAAACATTTCTGAATAACTATGTAGTAATATACACCATCTCAAAGTAATTACTACCTTTTCAAGAACATATACAATCAACATAGAATTCAGAAATTATACACAACAGCAATGATAAATGAAGCTAAAAATTTAATTTCATGTGTTGGTAAGAAAAAGTGGCAACAAAACAAGAGACATTGTTGTCATATAGATGCTTAGCATTTCTTCTGAATTTTTCATTTGTGTCATACGTAACATAAAAAACATATATAATATATATGATATATATACCTAGAGATATGTACCAAAATATGAGGTTACCGACGTGAGATATTCGTCAAGAATAAAGTACCTGAAAAAAATATTTGTTTTTTATTACCCATGCTCATTTTGTAAATTAGTTTTCTGTATAATTTTCACTCTAATAATTTGTTAAAAGTGTATTCATGCAGGAGATTTTTTTTTTGTATAACTCGAAGAGAGAGAGAGAGAGAGAAAACGGGTGAACACTCCCTTCTTGTGTGCATGTGTGAACCCCGTTAACCCTTCCCTTCCTTTGTACAATTCCAGTTAACCCAATCCTTGCTGTAGGCACCCTCCAACCCCCCTCCCCCTCCTGTAGCTGACAGAATGGAGCTACCATTTACTATCCTTTTTAGGTGATCTATCTCGCCCATCACAGAAAAACATATTGAATGGAATGGTTTACTTAAGGGTCAATACTGTGAATAATTATTAATACAATATTTATTATTTAATTTCAGTAAAATTATAAAGGTCCTTTAATAAGTACAACATGCATGAATTGAATATCTAACAAACAGAATAGTTATTCACAAACAATCACTGAAATTTAGAAGTCCAAAGCACGTTTTCTAACGCATTCAGAACGAGTGAGAAAAATAAGTTCCAAACGTGATTTGTGATCCCTCTTCCAGCGATGTACCGGGTGTTTAAAAAATGACTGGTATATTTGAAAAATCAATAAAAACTAAACGGGCAGCGATAGAAATACACGGTTTGTTGCAATATACTTGGGACAACAGTAAATTTTCAGGCAGACAAACTTTCGAAATTAGTTACAATTTTCAACAGCAGATGGCGCTGCAGATGATTTGAAAGATATTGAAGTAAACACAGTCTGTGAGTTCGCCGTTCTGTAAGTCGTCTTTCTGCTGTAAGTGTGTGCTGTTCACAGATTGCAAGTTTGCTGTGAAAAAATGGTTTATTCTTTAGAATAATCGTACTTTAGGTTTTTCCAGACTGCAGCGCCATCTGTTGTTGAAAATTTTAACTAATTTTGAAAATTTGTCTGCCGCACAAATGACGTTTCGCCGGAGTAAAGAAAAAATTCTAAACTGTTTCTAAATATGTAGAACATGAATGCTTGTAGAAAATTAAGTCCCCGCACTATAAAAACAAACAAAGGAATCAATGCTCATACATGGATTTGGAAAATAACATGAACGTACCTGGATTTGTTAAGATGTAAATTAAATTGAAAATTAGAAACGTCTATCTGCTTAGTACACAATTGTATCAATTATTTTATTTCAAAACATCTAGATTATACAATAAGGTCTTATTATTACTATTGTTATTAGAAGTACTACCTAACCGAAAAAATCTTTTTTTAGAATGATCTACTAGAAAAGTTAAACAAAAATAAAGCAATCCAAAAACTAGGCAAAGGTACTGAAACAGTTTACAATCCTTCAGTAAAATGATTCAGTTAATTGAACGTATCCCTACGAAACATTACTTCAATTCCTTTAATGTTTCACAGACTTCTGTGTTGAATTGGGAAATAGCTGATTTTCCGTGTATTGTGAGTGTACTCAAACTACATTTGGTGGCAATAAAATAGAGAACTGCCTGTAATTTTGCAATTGCACTTTTTAAATTGATATCTTCACTCTAAATTTGAGACTGATTTAATTAACACAAAATTTACACAAGTTTTGGAAATTTTCAAACTATTCTTAGGGATCTTCTAATACTAATTCCTTTAGAAGACAATTTGCCAATTTGTAGCTCGTAACCACTGATTTTTTTATTTTTTTTATCGCATAAATTTGTTGATCCACCTCTTCTGAAATATCCATGTACCTAAGTTTTATCAGCTCATTCACTTTATTGTGTTGCAGCCTGTTCATCTCGCGAAATACCACGCTACTTGTGTACTGTACTCGACCGTTGTGCGAACGATGTTTGGTCAGTAGCGAGTAATTTAGCAACTAAAATACTCGCCACTCGACTAAATTACTAGCCTAGTGCGAACCAGCCTTCACGTCACGTGTCCATTCCACTTGTTGCTTATCCGCGCTAGGTGATGACTATCTGCAGTTTTCTTACGTGTCAAAAACCAGTTACCTCACGTAAGCTACATTCATCACGCATGTCTGTCACGACAAGCGTGGATTTTTCTCATCTCAATGGACCGCACCGACAGCCGGCCGAGTGTCGGCTTGCACCTCTCGCGTCCAAACTTATCTGAAGCTCGTCCTTGTGCCATCCCGTGCTCTTAGAGTATTCTACTTTATTTTGCGTAGACGTACTTTATAATCTACGAAAATAAAAAAGTAGGTTAAAAATACTTTTCTTACCTTACATTATCACCTCACTGGCTGATCTTTTCCATAGAAAAATAATATCCTAACACAGCCTTAATAAGCCATCTTCAGAAGGTTTTGGCACACTGTACCGGACTGAAAATTATTCGCGTTTCTGAACGCAATAGCAATGAAATCTCAAACGTCAGTCACTTCATACTCGACGTGTTTTTCTTATTTGAGGTTACTTTCGATTCACTCGATATCTTTTGTTAACAAAGAGTGAGCCCGTTTTAATTTAAAAATAGAGATGCTGTACAATAATTTCTTGTGGTGTCAAAGACCGAGTCAGAGTTTCTTACCGGCTGCACGCAGCACTTCTATCATAGTCACCTAACTTACTCTGGTAATCCTACTAGGATAAGGACATACATCAAGAAAATGAAATTAACGGAAAGAACTAATGTATTTTCAAGTGTTTGTATGTTCTTGTAAATATTTACAGTAATTTTATTATTCTGAGTATTATAGGCAGCAAGGAAAAGCAAGTCATAGATGGTATAAGACAAAGAGAAGATATGGGGAGAACAAATCAGGACAAGAACAAGAGAAGACTGGGATTAGCAATGATCAGCAGAATGAGTACCATAGCGGAAATTGGGATAGTGAAATATTAATGGATTTTGAGAATAGATGTAACAAGTTGGGCAAAGAAAAGATTGAATAAATGAGTGTCTCGATGAAATTGATAGATATTATTTTACGGAAACGTAATGTGGCCTGCGCCCTCTTGCTCCTGGGGTTGGAAACGGCCCCTAAAGGCGGATGAATCAGAAATGATCAACGGCATGGGGATGCAGAAGGTAATGTGAAACCACCGCATTAAAGACCCAATGGGTATCCCGATGACATGTAATCCTCTCAAATTACATATATCATTATGACTATTCCGGAGGTAAAATAGTCCCCCAATCGGATTTCCGGGTGGGGACTACTCGGGGAGTCATCAGAATGGATAGAAACATTCTACGAGTCGGAACGTGGAACATAAGAAGTCTGAATAGGGCAGGTAGGTTAGAAAACTTAGAAAGGGAGATGGAACAACTTAAGTAAGATTAGTGAGATCAAATGGAAGGACGAACAGGATTTCTGGTCTGGGGAACACAGAATAATTAACCCACAAGCTGTCAAGTGAATTACTGGTGTAGGATTTGTAATGAACAAGAAAGTAGGGAAATTGGTGAGTTATTATGAACAGTTTAGTCACAGGATTATTTTGATGAGGTTAGAAACTAAGCCCGTCCCAACCACATTAGTACAAGTGTATATGCCAACATCACAGGAAGATGACGAAGAAATAGAAAAAATATACGCTGAAATTGAAGAATTAATCCAATATGTGAAGGGGGAGGTAAATCTAATAATCATGGGTGATTGGAATGCGATAGTGGGAGAAGAAAAAGGGGGGAATACTGTAGGAAGTTTTGTTCTAGGAGAAAGAAATGAGCGAGGAAGCAGGTTGTTAGAATTTTGTGAAAGATAGCTAGTTGTGGCAAACACACTGTTTAAGAACCATGCAAGACGGATATACACCTGGAAACGTCCTGGGGATACAGGCAGATACCAACTAGATCATATCATTGTCAAACAGCGATTCGGGAATCAAGTTCAAGACTGTAAAGTATCCAGGAGCAGACATAGACTCTGACGATAATTTGATAATAATGAAATACAGGCTAAATATCAACCGAATAAGGAAGCAATATAAGCAGATCACACTGGACGTGAATAAACTGAAACAATCTAGCATGAGAAAAAAATTTGCAGAAATGGTTGACCTAGGTATAAGAAGTAACTCTGAAAGGAGCTCAACCGAGGACGAATGGAATGCAGTAAAGACCGAAATAATGAAAGCTGTTGAAGAAACATAAGGCTTTAGGGAATAAGCCGCCCGAAAACCGTGGATCACAGAAGAAATTTTGGAGCTGATGGATCAGAGGGTAAAACACAAAAATGCTCAGGATGAAGCAGGAAGAGAGCAATACAGGCAATTTAGTAATCAAATAAATATAAAATGCGAAAGAAAAATGGCTAGAAGAAAAGTGTGAATAAGTAGAAAAGGAAATGGTCATAGGTAAAGTAAATGTTGCATATAGGAAGAGCAAACTGAATTTTGGATAAATGAACAAAAGAGGTGTAAACATTAAAGCTGCCGACGGGAAACCTCTTTTAAGATAGAGCTAACCGATGGAAGGAACATGATTTATATCCCAAAACACAAACGTACTTTCATTGTAATGACACTGTCTAGATTTTACAATCACCTAATGAGCCTGGAAATGAGATTGAAGAAAAAAAATCTTTTTAACGCAGTCAATAACATTAAACTGACATTTGGTCGTAAAGACCCAAAATTTCTCAACTGCATCTGTACGCTTCTCTACCTCCACCAGCCCGACACCACACCGCACAGTCAGCGAGTAAACAAAACTAATGAGGGCGGCTTGTCGGGCTACATGCGGTGTCGTTTGATCCAATTCCAATCGAGAGAACGCCTACAGTAAAACAAAAAAAAACTGTCGTGGCGGTGACAGTACGAACAGATGTCGGCCAAGAGCGGCTCACCTCCTTGGTATTGTTCGTAGAATCAGTCAGTCTGTCACAAGTCCATCCCACTTGATGCATTTTCGCGCTTGATAACCCCAGCTAACAGCTAGGTAATGCATAACTGAAGTTCGTTAAAGTTTTTCTAACGTGTCCAAAATTACTTAACTCACGTAACCTTCATTCGTAACACATGTCTGTCAGAACAGGCGATGAATTCTCTCACTCAGTATTTCACATTTATAAATCGGCGACCTACTTCTCAGACACTTGCAGCGACGAACCTGTTTCGTTGATCAAACCGCTTAATTGGTCCCTTGATTTCTGCGGCGGTGGTCAAGCGACATTCCAGACATCGGCCATTAGCTTGGTAAAATCTAATTTTCAAGCGTTGTTATCGTGTATTATAGCAGTTCCTAAGTCAGTCGACGCGGTGACAGCCAGCTTACGACAGCCAGCAGACACCGATACCTGATGAAGACAGCCGAGCTTGCTGTCGAAACGTCGTGTTACTTTGACACCATGCGGCTGAACACCCGTGAAGATTATATTTCAGCAGTTCCTCAGTTTACACTTCCTAGCATCATTGTCTTTCATATTCATAACTATAGCAGCTACCCGTGACTTCGTCCGCTTGAAAGTGTATTAGAGTATAAGAGCTTTTGTTGGTGTTCAAAGTACCACCAGCTGGAAAAATTATATTTTGGAGTTGAAAAATATGATTAGCTGAAAGATATGTGTACCTCAAAGCCAGGGTATACGAGGTTTAACGCGTACCGAAGGATCCGGCTACACACATTACTCATATTGCCGTAATAGACGTCTTGAGTCTATTCTGAAGTCATTATAGTCAGAATTCGGCATGGCTGCCACCTACTTCACTCCCAATCCACTATTCGTGATGGAATATTAGTAGTAATTTTGATTTTTCACATATATCACGACATACATTACGAACGGAATTACGGTGTGATACCTGAGGTATCATACTATTTCATGTCCGCAACTGAAGACATCTCTATGAACCTTACCGACACTAAAAAAAAAAAAAAAAATTCGAATAATATTTTCTGCTCCTAAATTATTATTTATCAAGTGTAGCAGTTTTTAAAGTAGACACACAGACACACGCATGCCTATATGAAAAGGTTCTTGCTTTTATTTCTGGAAAGCAGCATTTCAGATATAAATAAAGAGCAAAGAGTAAAAGTAGTATTGCCATCTATTAAGTAGGAAACTCTTTGGTGATTACGAATTGATAATACCGATTTCTAAAGGAACTATCCGTTTTTGCGGGATAATAACTGTCCTATGCCACTATGCACACAGTTTACTAACAGCATGCCAAATTTAATTTAAACCTCTTGAGCAATTATGGCGTGATTGAGGCAGACAGTACATCAAAACTTTCTCATTTATACAGATAATACGTGGATGCTGAATGAAATTAAAATGTCGACACTCTGATAACGCTACAATATAGAAAATTATTATGGCACATAAATTAACTTTACCCACTCTTAAAGTGGCCAAATCCCTATTAATCAATCATACATAAGGACATTGTTCCACTATGCAGCACCTTCCGACTTTTGATTAGATTTAGCAAACATTTAGAATGAAAGAGCTTCCTTTCCTTTACACTGAACCTAAATAATTATAACCCAGGATAGCTTCAGAGATGGTGGTATTACAATGCTAATCTTTCTCCTTTTAGGTACCAACACATAAAAACTATTTTCTTTCTGTAATGAAAAAAAATGCACGGAATTCGTACTTAGTAATACTCGTATTCTTAAAAAGTTGAATGTAAAATGTGGTCATAAAGACGTGAACTGAAAAAAAACCCTTGCATCATCTTCCGGAAAAAAGAGAGAAAAAAGTTAAGTGCGCTTGCGCGAAACGTTACGGCGCATGTGCACTTGTAACGCCTAATTCTAAGGCGTAACGCTGACAAGTTTATCCCTACTTCGCCAAAAGAATTTCCACTAAAAAAAAAAAAAAAAAATGAAAAGCGAAAATAGGTGTGTAGGTGAACTCCAACAGTGACGTATGCCCCATCGCAATTAAAATAAATTTTAAAGAAAGGGGAAGAGTGTTTACTTATTGATTATCCATAGTTTGCAGGGTTTGAAAGCATAAACTGTTTTATTTTAAAATCATGTGATGCTGGTAACTTCGTTCACATGTTCCCCCCCCCCCCCCCTCTTATAAAGAGTTCTATGAGATTAAGTCAGGTATTGTATGGAAGCCAATCGCACGGTCGGTTTGACGTCCTATTTACAGTCAAACCATAGTCGAGAATGTTTGTAAATGCAGAGGACTCACTACATCACCAAGTAATGGTATAAACGAGCAAATGAGGTGTTTTTTTTTTTTTTTTTTTTTTTTTTTTTTTTTTTTTTTTTTTTTTTTTTTTTTTGCAACATTCTGTATCTAGATAACTATGTATGCTTCCGCGGCAGCAACATTGTAGAACACTGTTTTCCTACAACCTTAATCTACTCCTTCGCTGAACAGTATTCGACTACACACCGAAATGAAACATATCATTTTTTATTCCTGGGACTATGATCCGTACATTTGTCTTAACCCCATTAAAAAGCGACCTGTATTTTATGCGAACACCTCGTCCATTCAGACAGACAGACGCAATTTAAATACTGTTGACTTGTTCTCTGTAGCTTCTTAACAGTTCCCTCCAGCATAGTTTTATACGCCAACTAACACAGTTAATAAGAAACACATGGTAGCTTACTGCTATGCAATATTAACGTTTCAATTTAAAGTTTCGCTCACCAATGGCTACTTTATGGTTTCATTTCCAGAGTGTCTCATATCTTCTCTTCTGGAATGCAACACGCAAGCAGTGGCGCCAGCAGAGCATAAAATTCACAGTAAAAACTAAGCAAGCCTAAATGTTTATTATTCACTGGTATCAGTAAAACACAGGCGTTTCAGTCAACATTACATTCCATTTTTTTTTTTTTTTTTTTTTTTTTTTTGTAACAGTTTAACGTCCCTTTTTAACAACGTGGTCTTTAGAGACGGGAAAGGATGGGGGCAAGGAATGGGAAGGAATTCGGCCATGGCCTTTTTGAAGGAAGCATCCCGGCATTCGCCTGGAGTGATTTGGATTACATTCCAGTGAAGGAAGCAATATCTGCGACGATTTGATGGGGTAATTTATCTCCAATAATTTCAGATCAAATGACGCTCAGTTTAGTATCAGCTTATAACATCTTAACTGGTTTAGGTAATTGAAGTGAGAACTTCTGCGGCTGCGCCTGCCTTGAGGTCCGAAGTTGCTGAGGGTAACAGATCGCGGCGTCACGATGCAGCGAAACGTAATTGCGCATGCACATCCGACACGGACACAATCATTTATCTCAGTGACTGGTGCTTTTAGGACATGGATGCTATGAAGTGCGCGCTGGGGTGGCAATTTCCCTACATACCCATTCCCCCCCCCCTTTCCTGTGGCCACCAACATTTGCCCTGTATAAATTTTAACTTTAAATTGTTTCAACGTTTTTGGTAAATTATTCATCAATTCTCTTGGTAACTTATTCAAATCCCTGACTCCCTTACCCACGAAAGAAATATTGTAGATTTTACCTGTACTTACCCCAAGACAACCCCAAAAGTAAAGCATTTTAGCGGATATTTGTACTTTGATCTTTGCTATGGATGACACTATTATGTCTCAAGTTTCTGTTATGATTAGAGATCAGCAAATTGAACTAACACATTAAATTTTACTTCCTATCGTTAGTATGGAAGTTTCTGATGCGCCCTCTACTTACAGTTAAAGTAATTATACACCTCCCAGCGTCCCTTGCCAAATTTTGATTGAACTCTTACAAAATGTTTGAAATGAACAAGCATTCATCAATCCGCATAACTGGTATCAGACATTCTGGAGAGAAACATTCAGTCTTTAAAACTGTAATATTAGTAGGAATATTGAACAACGCAGATAACAGTAGCTAATGTGGACAAATTAAGGCCATAAAATAAAGACAACTTAAAATAAGCAAACAACCGACAGAAAGAGATGATATCCCACAAAACAATTCTTGTAAAAACAGCGTCTAGTCTCTTGGCTGCTTAGTGACAAAAAATTATAACTTCTTGTTCTGTGCCAAGTCCACATTCTCCTGCATGCATTCACTTTATGAAACACAATGCTTTCTCTTGCTGGTGTGGATCGTTAATTTATTTTTTTTAAATGTTTTAGTAATAATGAAGATGCTGCTAGGCAATGAAAATAAGGGAGGATAGTGAAATAAGACCGATATTCAGCACATATGAAGGCAGGAAGGGAACGATAAACATATGAACACAAAAACACTTTACAACATTTACAAATAGTCATGTGTGAACCTCTGTTTTTATTGGCAAAGATAACTGCCTAGTCAACTGGTGTAGCCGGCGGGACTTCTTGTGGTAGCAGGAAGCTCTGCTCATGCGGAGGCAGCAAGCGGCACCGACTCCAGTTCTTCCTCCCCGTAACGGACAGAAAACTACTTGCCGTGTCGAGGGATCAGCACAGAACGATTCTCTCGTTGCGTCGTCCCTATACACTGCCACGCATTTTCGGTAGTCCACAAAGCAGGTATAAACGAATCACTCAAACATTAGCTCGTTTACGACAGGTCATGGGAATAAAAACACTTTGCATGTAATTTTGTTATTAAACTAATCCAAGGTGACTACTCGTTTACAGTTGTAAGCTTTTCGCCAAACTAGTATTGTCAATGCGCAGCCATAATTTGCTTAGACCGTCTTCGAAAAACCAAGTCGATTATTCATATTGTCACACTAATCGGCATGTTTTTTGCGTGATTATTGGCCATTTATCATCACTCAACACTTGCTACCCGTCACCTTTGCTAATTTAACTTATTAAGGTCAATGAAATATAACCATCAAACAACTAGAAGACATTTTTAGGAAGTCTAAAAATAAAAAATGCACTGTTCTGATTAAATATTTCTAAATTTAATTAATTCCGGTTCTTAAATTACTTTTTTACACACTAAAGTTACATCCGTTCAATTTCCTAACTCATCTGATAAGCTATTACAGCCAGAGGCGGATCCACGGGGGGGGGGGGGGGGAGCAAGAGGTTCAAGTCCCCCGCTCCAAAAGAATCTAGGTCCACCCCCGACATCTTATTTTTTTTTTAGCTCCACTGATCTTTAAGGGCTGTATGACTATAAAGCCTACCTCTGCATGACTCCAGCCCCCCCCCCCCCCAAACGAAATCCACTCAAACCCCATCCCAAACCAAAATCCGCTCAAGCCCCTCCCAAACCAAAATCCTTGACTAAATAATACAAGCGATTATCTTTTAGTAATTTAAGTAAATAAGTATAACAACACTGACAACAAGAAAATAGTTCGTTTAAGTATAGCACATTTCTGTTTTACAAGTTACATAGCACATGCAATGCTCTTTACCGTGTACATTATCGCCAGGTACACCGTCCACTTTCCACTTATCCAAGCTTGGTTACACCATAAGTTTAATGCACGTAGATTTTTGTTCATGTCGACGTTTGTCTGTATGAATTACATTTGCTGCGACTATTACACTGTTGTTTAGCATGGTGATAACTATAACATATCTGTTATACACGGTGCAGATACCGTAGTTAATTATAATTCCCAATTGATTTTGTGTGTGTGTGTGTTAATTTCGTAATGATAATTAATTTGTAAAAACAAAGATGTAAATATTTAATTGTAAATGGCTTCCATAGACAGTAGTTTGTATAATACTGTGGTAAATATAGAATAATATCGTTGCATTTAACAAGAGATAGACTAGAATCTCTGGGGATAGTAAGAAGTTAGCTGTGAATTTGTTTGTGTAGTTTAATTTGATGAAATTAAATCAAGGCATTAAGAATAGTAAAGTGTTATTATTTGATTTTAAAGTAATTTTGAAGAGAAGGGCCTAATTATTTCATAAATGACCTCCCATAATGCAAATTAAGCATTCAAAAAATATCGGTCGGCACACCAAAAGGTTTATGTATACAGTTTGAGAAGTGTTGCATATGGCTCAAACTATCAGAAGTAAGTACTAATACTGTAAAAAGGGGTGTTGCACAACCAAGCGTTACAATCGCGAAAAATCCAAGGACGGTGTCATCCAGGTACAGTAACGAGAACGTGTTTATGGCAGATAACTCTTAGAAAGAAAGATAGGTAGAAATATACTCGGATAATCCCTGAAACACTATATTGCAGCTTCTTTCGTGAGCCCCACAATACACACCTTTTTTTTAACGTTAAATGGAAGTTGTTTATATCAAAATGGCTTAATAGAAAAACCATCTACAAATATAGTCGTTGGAAAAAAAAACAAAAAACATACGTGACAAATACACTACACGCAGATGGTTGAATTGCTGATAATTTTATTGAGCTGCACGAAATACTACCGATAGAGGTGAGGTGAACAATAACTGTGAATCTATGAAGAGTTTCCCAATTATTGAGATAAAACTTGTTTTGTACCTTTATGGATTCGCTGCTGTGACTCCGCGCGTTATACATAAATACAAAGCAAACGGTTCACTTATTGATATGATCGATTCCTTAGAGTATTTTGGCGTAATGGTACAAAGCAACACGAAGAGGGACCTGCACATTAAATCGGTCGTAAGTAGAGCTAATTCTAGGCTGCGATTAATTGGTCGAACCTTGAAAAGTTGTATCGCAGAAACAAAGGAGGTAGTGTACAAAACTGTCGTGTGTCCACATTTGGACTACTGTTGTGCAGTTTGGAATCCGTTTCGTAAGGGTTTGATTGACAGTATAGAGAAATTAAAGAGAAGAGCCGCTCGATTCGTGACCGCTTGTTACATTCCTTATGAAAGCGTCACAGAACTGATTAGTAGACTAGGCTGGGAGTCTCTGGTAGATAGACGACGAACGTTTCGTTAGGACTTATTGCTAAACATGCGTACATCCACTTTCAGTTACGAGTACGATGAAATGCTTCGTCCACCAACCTATTTAGGTCGCAATGACAGGAAAGATAAGATTAGAGAAATAAGATGCCGCATTGTATGAATTCTTTTACCCTCTTGCCATTCGGGACTGGAATGTTCAGAGTAGAGATTAGTGAATTGCAGAGGGGAGTTCCCAAAAATAACAGGAATAGCGTTGCCGTGGGCGGAGCTGGTGTAGTACGCGTTTCTGCCGCTAGGCGTTTATAGCGCAACTCATTGTCAGTTCAGTGCCGCCTGTGTTGTTGCCTTCGCGTGTTCTTTAATCTGCAGTGATTGTTATTGTTTCGTTTATTCTGACGGCAAGCTTAGGTGAACAACGTTCAGCTGTGAAATTTTGTAGTATGACTGTTCATGTGGCAAGAGGCAGGGCCGGCGCTAGGAATTTCGGGCCCGTGGTAAAATGAACGACCTTTTTTTTTTTAAGCTCTACAACAAACTGGCCGGACGACAATGGGTGGATTCTTGGCTTCATGGCCTTGGGGCCCCTACAATCAGTATTCGGGGTCCCCCATCAGCCGGTGGGCAGGGGTACTTTTGACCCGCTTACCCCCCCCCCTCCCCCTAACGCCAGCCCTGGCAAGAGGAGTAGCCTTGCAGTAGAACATTTGTGATAATGATGTTGTCTTCAGGTAAAACGCGGAATAGTAATTCCAGTTTCATGCTGTCTATCCGGTTTCCAGGCTTCAAATCCGACAGTAACATAGCTAAGTCGATTGACTGAGGTGTGTTGGACTCAAGTCGACCGAGCCAGTTCGTTGAGCGGTATCGCTGAGGCCTGGTATTCGGGAGGACGAGGGTTCGAATCCCTGTCCGGGCATCCTCATTTTGGGTTACCATTGTTTCCTCAAAACGTTAATGAGTAAGTTGGGACGAGGGGAAAGTACGCTTCCCGATCAATTCCAAGTTAGAGGAAAGTGCCCTATACTGGCCATCCCCCTAAAGTGGACCTCCGATATTCTGCCTCTGCATTCTCCTGAACTCTAGCCGGTTCAAGTGTAAATAGTAGTTTAGGCTACTATTATTCTGTAGCTGAATGCTCGCGTCGCCTGCTTTATTGGTTGTTCATCAAATCGACATTACGTGCTATGGCAGTGGACAAACTTTCTACATTCTGCTATATTTTTAAAATTTTCTCCTGGATATGGGCAGGTAAGCCTTTTGACCTGTACGAGTAAATTCCCTTAAATGATAAGGTTTTATGTTAATGTTTATCAGTAAACTCTTTTGTCGAGAAGTTTGGATAAGAATCTATTGGGTTAACAAAATACAGGCTATAGTTGCGTAAACCGGACCTCCTTCAGTTGCCTAAACCGGAATCCTTATTTTTTCATACTTCAAAGTCAAATATCGGATGTAATTCTTCAATTTTTACGGTCATCTTATCTACGCCTTATCAAGCCCGATTGATGGAAACTGAAAGAGCTAAAGAAGTCGAGGAAATACAGCAAGAACGTAGTCAGCTATAGGACCTCCATAAAGAGCTTGTGAAAAGGGGTCTTGATTTTGAGAAAAATGTGGAACATCGGAATTGGAGATTCTCCCTGGAGTGTCCAATTCCAAAGATGATGATTAGTGCGTGGCAGTAAATTTTCTGACGTTTCAGAAGGACAAATTTGGAGGATGTGCGTTATGTTTGTTGTGAGCTCATGTGGATTGTACTGGAGATCATAAAGATGTGTAGGCATACATTACGTCTGCGATTTTTGTCGCCAAACGATTTAATTATTTTATGTATTTTCTGTGTTTTCATATACCCTACATATATGATTTATTTACATATTAAAATAATTAAACCTGTAATTGTTATATTTCACGTTGAAACTATGTTTTCTGTGATTCACTCCGTGTTTCTAATTTTGTTTAATGTCATTTCGTAAATTTTTATGACAGGTCCCGTTTAGGCAACTATTTTTAAAATTTCCAAACTGCAAGGTTTTTAAAAACATTTTTTTTGGTAATGGTTTTTAATGATATTGTTTGAAGTCGGAATTTAAATGACGTATAACATTTCGTGCATTAAAAAACATTTTTTTTACTAATTTGTATTTTTTAAAAGTGAAAACCAAAATGGGGTTCCGGTTTTGGGCACTTTCCTCTATTGGTAAAATGGCATGGACCTAAAAGAAAATAGTGCAAATCAGGCATTTTTTGGGCATAAATATTTTTTGTATCACTGTAAGAAAAGAAGGATTTCTCTTCTTTCTACGAAACTTGCAACTTTGGAAAGAACCTACCGTAACAGCCCACAAACCCAAAATTAAATGGATTTGTATTTTGTGAATCATTTTTAGTTGGCTGGAGTATGGTTGAATGTGATCTTGTGTGTTTGTTTTGCAATTTACTGTAAATTAATGTATATTTATTTATTTATTTATTATTGCAGCTATATCAATCCTTTTTTCAGGATGTAGCCTCTTTAAGCCTAATGAGCTATATATTAGAATTTAATTCTACATAGTGTTGCTGTAGTTCTTTCCAGGCCGATCGATCCTGAGCCGCCCTCTTCCAGTTCACGCCTGTAACTCGACGTATATCCTTATCCCAGCGATCCGGGGGTCTTCCTCTTGCTCTTTTCAGGTTTCTCGGTATCCAGTCCAGCACTACCGTAGTCCATCTTTCATCTCTTTTGCGAGCAACATGACCGGCCCATTGCCATTTTTGGGTCATGACTCTTTTTAAGATGTCTGTTACTTTAGTTATTGAACGGATGTGCACAGCCCTTTTCCTGTCTCTTCTTGTAAACCCTAGCATTGCTCTTTCCATACTTCGCTGGGCAGTTCTCAGTTTTTGCTTCGTGTGACTATTTAGGGTCCAAGTCTGGCAGGCATATGTGAGGACCGGTAATACACATTGTTCAAATACCTGTTTTTTAAGATGTATTGGCATGTTCGATTTAAAAACTATGGAATTTCTTCCATATGCTCTCCAGCCCAGCTTTATCCGTCTGTAGATCTCAGACTTTGAGTCACCATTCATATTGATCAGTTGGCCAAGATAGATGTACTGATCTACGAACTCAATACCAGAATCTTTCATGTCCGCCTTGTCTTTATCTTTTTCTGCCCATTTGTTTTGCATGATTTTGCTTTTTGATATATTTATTTTAAGGCCCACTTCACTGCACGCTGTCTCTAGTTCATTTATCAGTTCTTTGAGCTCTTCCAGACTGTTTGAGAGTAAAACTATATCATCAGCGAATCTTAAGTTGTTGAGATTTCTTCCATTTATTCTCAAACCTCGGTTTTGCCATTGGATTTTTGACATTGCCAACTCTAGGACTGATGTGAATAGCTTGGGGGATATAGAGTCTCCTTGTTTTACCCCTCTTTCTACTGGGAACTCTTTGGTGACTTCAGCGATGTTGACAAAAGCAGTGGAAGTGGTGTAGATGTTGTACAGTAAGTCAATATAGCCGGGATTCACTCCTTGTTCTAAAAGGGCTTGCATGATTGCAGAGTGATGGACTGAATCAAAAGCTTTTTCAAAATCGATAAAGGCCAAACAGAGGGGCATCTGGTATTCATTTGCTCGACTTATTACTTCGTTGATGACTTGGATGTGATCTACTGTGCTGAATCCTGACCTAAAACCAGCCTGTTCAATTGGTTGCGCTGTGTCCAAGGTGGAACTGATGCGGTTATTGATGACCTTTGTAAACACTTTGTATATGACAGGAAGAAGGCTGATGGGGCGGTAGTTTTTAATATTGTAATGACTGCCCTTTTTGTATAGCAACACAATCATTGCTTTGTTCCAGCTGGATGGGATATTTCTCTCTTCGAGGCATTGTGAAAACACCTTAGCTAGGTGTCTGTAAGTTTCTTCTCCAGTCAATTGGAGTACGTCAATAGACAGGCCGTCATAACCACTAGCTGATCCTTTTTTCATTTCGTTCACTGCCCTTCTAACTTCATATGGGAGGACTTCAGGAATTGGTGAGTCTGGGCTTGATGTCATTAAAGGATTTTCATCTTGCTTGCTGTATAAGGACTGATAGAAGTTCCTGATATGAACCAATACTGCCGTTTTGTCTGTAATACGCTCATTATCATCATCTAAAGCTATTATTTGTTTCTTTCCTATCATTAATCTTTGTTTTGCTTTCTTATAGCCTTTCTTGTTCTCTATAACTGATCTGACCAGGTTTTCGTTATATTTCTTGATGTCAGCTGTTATTTCTTTTCTAATGGTCTTGCACAGTTCAGCATATTCAATTAGGTTTTTTTCAGGTTTTACTTTCATATTCCTCCGTTTATTCAGGAGAGTTTTTGTATTATTGCTAATTTTACTTAATTTGGTGGTTTTAACAGTTCCTGCAATTTCTATGGCTAATGTGTTAATAGTTGAAGCTAAATTTCCATTGGCGGTGGTAGCTAGTTTCTCCGATAGTGTGCGTTGAAAAATGTCTTTCTTTTCGGTGAGATTGATTATATTTACTGATGTTTTATTGGTTCCTTTTATTAGCTTTCGCCTTTCCTGTTTTATGCAGATACTAAGTTTCGCTCGGACCAGCCTGTGATCACTTCCGGTGTTGAATTGATTTAGAACAGTGACGTCTTGAACAAAATGTCGGCTATTGGACAGGATGTAGTCTATTTCATTTTTAGTTTTATGATCTGGACTTCTCCATGTCCACTTTCGACTTTGATGTTTTTTAAAAATGTGTCATGACGTGCATTTTTGTGTGCTCTGCAAACTGCACAAGTCGTTCCCCTCTGTCATTCCTAGTTTGTATTCCGAACTTATCGACCACAGTGTCTCCTTGTTTCCTGGTGCCTACAATAGCATTGAAGTCTCCCATGATAATCTGGAAATGGCAGTCTTTGCCTCTGTCATGCAGTGTCGTGACATCTTCGTAGAAAGACTCTACTTCATCATCTGAGTGCGAGGATGTTGGAGCATATACCTGCAGTATTTGTATTTTGTAGCGATTTGATAGTTGTAACACTACTCTTGCTGCTCGATCTGAAATACCTTCTATTAGTTTAACCTTATTTTTCACAGTACGGTTTATCAGGAAGCCCACTCCATTTAGCTTTCCCAAGGAGTTTCCGTAATGGTACAAGATGTGGCCTGATTTAAGTTCGATACATTCTTCCTCTGGACGTCTAACCTCACTGAGGCCCACTATACTCCATTTGATTTTTTGGAGCGCGTCTTCCAACTCTGTAAGTCGGGATTCTCCTTTAAGAGACCTGCAGTTGTAAGTGCATATATGAATTATTTGCTGTTTTTCTATCGATGATCTGGTTTGCTCTTTAGGAACTTTGACTGCTGACATTAATGTAGCCCCCTCCCGGAGAACCGAATGGGGGGCTGTTTTACCTCCGGATTGTTTTCCAATAATGCCGCTCATCATAGTTGCTTAAAGGGGTGAAGCATAATCGCCACGCTTGCTTCAGAACGGATTGGCGAAAATTAATGTATATAGACTTTGTTTTATTAAAATAAATTATTTAGAGACCATTTAATATGTTTAAGGACAGAACTGTACAAGAGAATAGCTTAAATGTTTGTAATTCCAAGTATTAAGGCAAGTTACGATGTCTAAACGACAATTTTCTTCAGTTCAAAATGATTTCTGAGGATAATTTTGTGTTTAAGTACCTTTAATTTCCATTTCTGACCATTTTGTATTGATTGTAAATGATTATGTATTAATTCTGATTGACCAAGCGTGGTGGTGTAACGGTTAGCGTTCTGGCCTCGCATTCGGGAGGACGGCGGTTCGAATCCTCGTCCGGGCATTCAGATTTGGGTTTTCCATGGTTTCCCAAATCACTCCAGGCAAATGCCGGGATGCTTCTTTCAAAAGGCCATGGCCGAATTCCATCCCATTCCTTGCCCCCCCCCCCCAATCCTTTCCCGTCTCTAAAGACCTCGCTGTTAAGAGACGTAAAGAAGTTAAAAAAAAATTCTGATTCTGTTTAATATGTTTCAGTTGTTTAAGTATTGTTAATATACCAGAAATATCTGTCTGAATCTTTTGAAGTGTTCTAGAAATTTCGATGAAGCTTATATAAAGCAAACATCCGAGACAGATTAGTAGTTTTCACCGACTCAATTTACGACGGCCAAGGACTATACTGTCTGTGGAAAAAGTGTTGTATACAATCGCTGGATGGTATGTATGCATGTAAACAGTATCTTTGACGTCGTGTTTATGAAAATAAAAACAAGTTTAAACTGAACTGTATCGTGGACTAGTTATTTATCATAGTAATTAAACCACGAACAATCTAAGAATATGCTTAAATGCAGATGTAACTTGGTCTGCAAAAGGTAAGATCAAGAGGGCTCTGCAGCTAGTCGCCACTTTCCCAAGAATTCGCGGAGGTAGAGCTCTGTATTCTCATTCTCAACCATTTACACTAGAGGAATGTGATGGGGTCGGCGCCACGCTCAGGCCATTCTTTACCTTCCCGCGGAGTTTTCTCTTTGGTACTCGTTGGATTGCAGGCTGAGTGGGCCTAGGGAGCCGTTACGAACCTTCAGTTTCGAAGAAAAATCTTCGGCTTCTTCGGAGATCGAACGCGGATCGTGAAGACCACAGCCAGGCGTTCTACACCTGAACTATGCGGCACATTCGGTCGTCTATCACAGGTAATGTGTTGAAAGTGGAGGGCAGTTGGATTTGTTTGTAGGTAGGACCCAGTCAGTAATTGATGTGATAAAGTAGCTGGGTTGGGAGTCGTTGGAAGTCAGGAGGAGGGTGAAGAGAGTGCTGGGAATGTGCAAGGCGTATTTTTGTGATGAGGCGTGGAGAGATATTGCTGGTAGTAGTGTATGGAAGGAAAAATATAATCATTACCATAATCTGGCACTCGATTTGAGGCACAAGGGCGTGGGAAAATTTTGTTTATAGGTAAGGGATTCATATAAATTACCAACGGCATTGGTGAATAATTTACCAAAAAAGCTGAAAGGATTTAAAGTTAAAATTGGTAAATAGCAAAAAAATAGTTTTCAAAAGATATAGTATAATAATAATAAATCTCTCAACAAAATGCTAAAAAAAGCATTATGGTTAGTCCAAAATCTCTACACCAAAAAATCTATGTCAAGACAGACGAAAATTCGGCATTACAACACAGTCATAAAATCAACAGTCCTCTATTCAAGTGAAACATTAACACTTAACAGAAAATATGACCTTGAAGAAATAAAAAAGTAGAGAGAAAAATCATTAGAAAAATTCTAGGAGCACACTAAAGATGGTTACAGACTGCAATCAATCAAAACAACAGAAAAGTTTTTCAAACATCGAAATTGACATCAACAAAAGGCGAATGAAATTCTTTGGTCACCTTAAAGAGGTTACCAGAAGATCGGTTGACAAAAAAAAAAAAAAAAAAAAAGTAACTTTACTTAAAAATCCCACACCTTGGCTGAATGAAATTCGGAAGGATCTTAAAAGTGCAAGCATAGGAGCAACAGACATCTTAGAAAGAGACACCTTCAGACACAAAGTAGACGAATGGGAAGTTATAACTGAGCAACCAAAACAAAAACAATACAGACCAAAGTGGTCGGAAGAACGCAAACAAGCTTTCTCAGAAAGAATGAAAGCCTATTGGAACAATAAGAAGAACTCGAAGAAAACTTGATTCGGTCATTTGCTTACCGTATTCCATTATTGGGAGAATTCGCCAATAATAATAAAAACAGTGCAAATATAGTGAGTAGGGGAATAGCTACCGGAACATATGCTCCAGCGCAAATTAAATCTGCTACCTAGGAAGTTATTTAATCAATCGATATTGCTTTTTTGGTAGCTGTAAAGATGTTTTGTTAATTATTAAGATAAGATCAATTTTTAATTATTTATTTTTATTTTTACTCTATATCCAAATCTGATTTGTTTGTATTCATTTCTTCAAATTTTGAGTCCACTAAAACTAAAACAGCTCTGCGATAATGCCGTAACCTGCCGTTTCACTTCACCGACGGATGGAAAGGAAATGACATTTCCCCAATATTTGCGCTTAACGTTTTTAAAAGGTAATAACAGAGCAGGTCGGCGGTCGCTAATATCTCTCAGTGGAGGGCTCTCTCTGTTAACTCTTTCAAATCACATTAAAGCCAGAACAAACGCCGCTGCTCGGCGGATGCTTGTCCTAAATCAGCAGGATTATTAAAGAGCTCACTGACACGCGATTCTGATCCCTAATGCGGTCACAGCGGGCGCACTCCCGCGCTGTCAGAGACATCTAGCGTCACTGCACTGCAGCTCGGTCCCACTGCCATCTAGCGGCGAAGCAGTGAACTACACGTAACGTGCCGCCTTCCACGAAGACGCGTGACTAATTCAATTAACCTTTGTATTAATTAGTGGGGAGTGATATTGTGTGTTAATTTTGAGGAGTCGAATGCGCTTGTCAACTAGAAGTGGTGTTTGTCGGCAAGCTCCTCATACGAGAACATAATTCGACACGCACTGTGACGTTAAAGACGAGAGCGAGAAAAACTTATTGCGCCGTTTTACGTCTTCGAGTTTTGCAACACAGAAGCAGAATTTATACGAATCGTTTCATCAACAACCTCCGCCTAAAGTAATTAAATTTTACATTGCTTTGCAAGGAGTAGGAGACGAAAATCATTTGTTTGCGTTACTGAAGATTCCCTGTTACATGTATTTTAGGGTAGTAAATATTAGTTTACTTTAGGAATTCGGGTATTTATATTCAGACCTCTTTTTGAGGTTAAATGCCGACGGTCGGTCTATCCATATCGATATTCTTTCCATCAATCAGATATGTTAATTGTTCGTTGCAGACTTTCTTTTAGAAAAATGGACATAATATGTTGCTACTCATTGTCTATTAACGATATTATTAATTCCTTCCGTAAGATACTACTGCCAAAATGAAACAATAATAAGGCCCACCAAAATTACAAGTGGCAATTTTTATGTACATTTTACGCTTGGACAATATCAAATTTTGGTCAAGTTTTTACATAGAGAACTAAATTTCGCATTGGTTAATATGGTAAAGATTATCCTACGCCAAAGTAAGGTATAATAATACATAATAAATTTATAGATTCCTGGAAATATTAATTTTTAAGTCATTGTTTACCATTTTTGGATACCGAATAAAATAGTAGCATACATTATATAAATTTAGCGGTCAATTTGTTTTTCCTATGCTTTACGCCTCGTCGACGTCGAGGTCATTAGAGGCGGGATGGATCTGGGGATAAGGAACAGGAAGGAATTCGGCCATGGCCTTTTTGAAGGAAGCATCACTGGCATTCGCCTGGAGCGATTTGGGGAAACCATGGAAAACCCAAGTCTGGATACCCAGATGGGGATTCGAACCGGCTTACTCCCCGAATGCGAGGTCCAGAACGTTAACCACTCCACACATCACCTCTCGGATTAGCGGTCAAGCTTTCATTGAGTGTTATATTATTTTTATGATTATGGTCAAATAAACGTTCTAATAAAGTTAAAACCGTAAAATATATACTTGCCAATACATGCAACCC
>CM061918.1:30241276-30284848 GCA_031002005.1 Vandiemenella viatica
TGCTGTAATACCTTACTGAGTACTGTGCTGACAGTGGTGGTGACGTGTTGCAGTGGGGACCTGGTGTGCAGTCGGAGTGGCTGAAGCCCACGGCTGACGCTGCGTCATGCTGGGTGTGCTGCTGTAATACCTTACTGAGTACTGTGCTGACAGTGGTGGTGACGTGTTGCAGTGGGACCTGGTGTGCAGTCGGGAGTGGCTGAAGCCCACGGCTGACGCTGGCGTCATGCTGGGTGTGCGTGTAATACCTTACTGAGTACTGTGCTGACAGTGGTGGTGACGTGTTGCAGTGGGACCTGGTGTGCAGTCGGGAGTGGCTGAAGCCCACGGCTGACGCTGGCGTCATGCTGGGTGTGCTGCTGTAATACCTTACTGAGTACTGTGCTGACAGTGGTGGTGACGTGTTGCAGTGGACCTGGTGTGCAGTCGGGAGTGGCTGAAGCCCACGGCTGACGCTGGCGTCATGCTGGGTGTGCTGCTGTAATACCTTACTGAGTACTGTGCTGACAGTGGTGGTGACGTGTTGCAGTGGGACCTGGTGTGCAGTCGGGAGTGGCTGAAGCCCACGGCTGACGCTGGCGTCATGCTGGGTGTGCTGCTGTAATACCTTACTGAGTACTGTGCTGACAGTGGTGGTGACGTGTTGCAGTGGGACCTGGTGTGCAGTCGGGAGTGGCTGAAGCCCACGGCAGACGCTGGCGTCATGCTGGGGGTGCTGCTGTAATACCTTACTGAGTACTGTGCTGACAGTGGTGGTGACGTGTTGCAGTGGACCTGGTGTGCAGTCGGGAGTGGCTGAAGCCCACGGCTGACGCTGGCGTCATGCTGGGTGTGCTGCTGTAATACCTTACTGAGTACTGTGCTGACAGTGGTGGTGACGTGTTGCAGTGGGACCTGGTGTGCAGTCGGGAGTGGCTGAAGCCCACGGCTGACGCTGGCGTCATGCTGGGTGTGCTGCTGTAATACCTTACTGAGTACTGTGCTGACAGTGGTGGTGACGTGTTGCAGTGGGACCTGGTGTGCAGTCGGGAGTGGCTGAAGCCCACGGCAGACGCTGGCGTCATGCTGGGTGTGCTGCTGTAATACCTTACTGAGTACTGTGCTGACAGTGGTGGTGACGTGTTGCAGTGGGACCTGGTGTGCGTCTGGAGTGGCTGAAGCCCACGGCTGACGCTGGCGTCATGCTGGGTGTGCTGCTGTAATACCTTACTGAGTACTGTGCTGACAGTGGTGGTGACGTGTTGCAGTGGGACCTGGTGTGCAGTCGGGA
This sequence comes from Vandiemenella viatica, assembly GCA_031002005.1. Classification (NCBI taxonomy): domain Eukaryota; kingdom Metazoa; phylum Arthropoda; class Insecta; order Orthoptera; family Morabidae; genus Vandiemenella; species Vandiemenella viatica. The sequence goes on from CM061918.1 coordinate 30,242,547, forward strand.
GTGGCTGAAGCCCACGGCTGACGCTGGCGTCATGCTGGGTGTGCTGCTGTAATACCTTACTGAGTACTGTGCTGACAGTGGTGGTGACGTGTTGCAGTGGGACCTGGTGTGCAATCGGGAGTGGCTGAAGCCCACGGCTGACGCTGGCGTCATGCTGGGTGTGCTGCTGTAATACCTTACTGAGTACTGTGCTGACAGTGGTGGTGACGTGTTGCAGTGGGACCTGGTGTGCAGTCGGGAGTGGCTGAAGCCCACGGCAGACGCTGGCGTCATGCTGGGGGTGCTGCTGTAATACCTTACTGAGTACTGTGCTGACAGTGGTGGTGACGTGTTGCAGTGGGACCTGGTGTGCAGTCGGGAGTGGCTGAAGCCCACGGCTGACGCTGGCGTCATGCTGGGGGTGCTGCTGTAATACCTTACTGAGTACTGTGCTGACAGTGGTGGTGACGTGTTGCAGTGGGACCTGGTGTGCAGTCGGGAGTGGCTGAAGCCCACGGCTGACGCTGGCGTCATGCTGGGGGTGCTGCTGGGGTCCGTCCTGTTCGGAGCCCTCTCCGACAAGTGAGTATCACAGCTGCTGAAAGCCACTCAGTCACCAGGCAGTGGGCTCTTACGGTTCCTCTTTACTTCTTCTTGTCCGGTTTTTTTTTTTTTTTTACATGCTATCCCACTACCGTGTTTTTGGTACTGTCAGGGGCCAAAATTGTTTTCAGTTTGCAGACTGGTTCAGCTATGCAAACATCTACTTCGTGCAGTGTCTACCATTAGGACTTGCTAACTGACATGGCAAGTGGCGACATGACAAGGAACTGTTCCATTTTCCTTTAGAAATGGCGGTCACTCTGTTTTTGGGTGTTCAGAGGATTATGCACCCATCAAACATAACCTCACTCTTGATCAAACCCATTAAGCATATTGGTAATAAACGAACTGAAGCGATTTAGGGACAATATATGTAGGGTGTCCTGGAATAAAAGGATAATCCTGCAGCCACAGATAGGTCACATCACATCTACTATATAATAAAATTTTATTTTAGTGAAAGTCTACATGGTTCAATCCGACACCTTAAAAGCTAAAAAATCTTTACTATAATCTCATTGAAGTTATGATTTATTCGTTTATTTACTTTCTGGAATAATTCGGCCGGTTTCTTTAGATCATTAAGCATACAATTTATTGCTGTTATTCATGTCAACAAGATAATATACAATTAATACTTATCTTCGGTTATTTTCATGATTCGTGCCTTCCAATTACCACACAATGTCTTACAAAGCATACATTAATTCTCTTTCATTACTCTCTAGGGCTGTATACTTTACATTTAACGTTTACACACTACTTGTTAAAATACAACTTCATTGAGAGTTTCTTCTTCGAAACTTCCTCTTTTATAACTCATTGACAGTTCATGCTTTCATCAAAACCATTTCTCTTTGTGTCTTCTCTTCATCTGTTTTTCAAAGATACTCCGCATTGTCTTTATGGACGTCTTTGACCTTTAAACTAAATTATGAAAGTTAAAATAAATACTCTATGACCTAACTACATTTGAAATATATTTACAACACAAACCATAATATCCGGTAAAGACAATGTGCCTTACAGGCTGAAAGGCGAACCTAACGTATATTTGAAACTAAGGGTTTGTTTGCTCTGTAAAATTTGAGGAATTTCTGCTGATCTCGAAGGGACTTTCAAGAATCAAAAAGTTTCAAAGACGATCTCTCTTAGAAGTAGATTTTCTTTTTAATTTCACTGCGTTTATCACCCTTTATTTACCTGTATATTCTTGCAGCGTTACCTTTTTTTTTTTGTTTGAACTAAAACGATCGGAAAAAGAAACTTTTGATACATATAATGTCACTCTGAAACGACTTTATAAGTAAATAGTTATTTTTATCACAATTTTTTCTTTTTTAAATACGCATTCTTGTGTATTATTAACAAGTAGTCTTCCTCTTGATTCAGCTTCATTTATTATTATTATTAGTTTTAATTTGTGATGGAGCAAATTTCCGCTAGCAATTCCCTTCGTCATCTAATTACCCTTTAGTATTAATGTTCTAAAAAACATTATTTTATATACCTTGAGTGCTAAATTCCTGCCCCATTTACTTTTGAAATTTACGAACTTTAATTTTTCAGCGTTTTTGGTAAATTAATCATCACTTCATTTGATAATTTGTTCCAATCCCTCGCACCTTTACCCAAAAAAGAAAATTTTGTCACTCTCTTATGGAAGAAATCGAGTGCCAGCTTCTACAAATAAATCTTTACAATTCACAAAAATCTTTTGATCATATGGATACTTCCATATAGTTGTGCCAGCAATTAATACGTTTACTGCAAATCTTTATGTGTCACTTTCATTAGAATTTTTCTTTTACAGACTTTTCTGTCACATTAAATTTTTCCAAACAACAGCCAACAATAATAGGTACAAAAGATACTCCTCTCTCATATGATATCGTTCGCTTCACCATCTCGATTTAGTATCAAAGATATTATTTTTCTAATTCTTACATATAATACTAATGAACTTTTTTTTAAACTGGTGGGGTGAGCGGTAACGCTCTGGCCTCGTATTCTAGAGGAGCAGGCAGGTTCGATCCCCTGTCGGGCTATCGAGATTTATGTTTTCCATGGTTTCTCCAAATCACTTAGGGCTAATACTGGGATAGTTCCTTCAAAATTTCATGGCTAACTACCTTTGCGTTTCTTGCCGCAAGTCCTTTCCCTTCTCTTTTAGCATCGACGTGAAACCATAAAATTTCTTATGAAAATAAGGTTATTAAATTTGTTACCATAAAAACCCCAGCCCCATCTGACACTAGGTTAAAGATCTCTCGTGTGTTTGGTCTTTGCAATTCATTGAATTAAATGCTCTAAGGAAATGAAAAAATTACAGCTATCTCGGAAGCAATGAATACCATTGTAACAAACATTTAAAATTTATTAAAATTGGTTTCTTCTTAAGTACGAAGTTTTTTCCCGGAATTTAGAATCATCATTTTCTTGAGTGACTAACCGATTTAACGAGGTGTTTCGCCGATCAAATCTTCTGGTGAAGATGGCGACAGTGCATTTGATCGCCGAAACATCGTGTGTAAACACTTCATTAACTCGGCTGTTCACATTATGCTACGTTAATATTGTATCTTTAAACGAGCAATTCTTATATATATATATATTATATATATATATATATATATATATATATATTGGATCTCGGGAACGGTGCTAACGATTTGGATGAAATTTCATATTTAGATAATGCTTTTATTTGTAAGATTATCTAAATAGTGTTCCTGCCTGAAAAAAAAAAAAAAACAATTTTACAAAATACGAACAATTTTACAAAATACGAACAATTTTTGCTCTTGGTATCTAGAAAACGGCTGTAACGCCATCTCGTAGATCTCGTAGATGTTTCAGGTACCACGAAGCTAACTAATATTTTCTCATTGGTTTCAAGGAACTTATATATTTAAACCAGTATTTCTTGTATGCTACCTGATTCGAGGGAATAGTATCGCTGAATGTTTAATTGTAAAACATTTCAAAAGAAGATATTTAAAAAGTGGCTTTGTCAGAAGTGATCCTTATATTTCCATAACTTCTTTGAAAAAAATAAAATGGTTATCATTAAATACTACCAGTTGTATTGTAAAACATTTAAAAATTAGATATTTAAAAAATATATATTGACTTTGACAAATGCGATTTTTTCAAACTTAAAAAAAAAAATCTAACGCCACGCTCCCATTATCTTTGGTTGTAGTAAACAATGCATAGGAATTAGAAATCCTTGTATACTCTACTAGCTGACCCGCGGGAATATTGGCACTGCGTGTTTAATTGTAAAACATCTAAAAAGAAGATATTTTAAATTGGCTTAGTCAGAAGTGATACTTTATTTGACAAAAATTTCTTTGAAAATAATATTAGCAGTTATAATGTAATAATTTCAAGAAAACCTAAATCATCTCAACCAAGTTACTCGAACTTTGTCCAGTGAAGACTCAATTGAATAAAATCCTGACGATTATTCGCGATATTTATTTAACCGACTGCAGTTCTTAAGTAAGTAGGAGGGCAATAAATATATTGAATGTATAACAAATATGGAGCCATCTGGAAGCTCAAATGTAATTAGTGGGGGCATAATGTGGTTACTGTACTAGCTCTTAAAAAATTCTGAGTACAATCCCGGGTTCAAATTCCGGTGGGAGCAAGAATTTTTAAGATATGTATTTAACTACCATATGAACTACGGTGGGGCGTTCTGTGGTTGGGATTATACGTTAAATTGTAGGTCCCAGAGAAAAGGAACTGACCGTCCTACCTCTGATAGAATTGCTTAATATGCTTCCTTCTATCCAATCTAATACGAGCAACTCTTGAAAATAGATAAAATGGGGGCTGCACAACTTTCGGAACCTCGGCGAAATTAATAGTAACCTGTAGAAATTTGGTTTAATTGCTTCGTCAACATGTCCTCTTCACATTTTGAGCTCTTGCTTTGCGGAAAAGTCGCTAGAAATATTAAAAATGCCGAAATATGAGGCTGAGCAACTGCGAAATGCTATCAGCACCGCAATAAAATTTATCGGTACAGGGATCATATCAACCTATACAGTTTCGTTTCGTCATAAATTTCGTGGTTAGGTTGAAATATAGCCTGGACCAAGAGAAAAATTTTACGCAATTTTGCGTTCTGCGGCGTCAATCGGAAATGGTGTATTTGCTTTACAGTGAAAGCAATCTCTGACTGCTCGTTTTTATATAAGATGGCGGGCATCACCGTATTACAACTGGATAAAAATTGTTTATTTGTCAATTAAATGCGACTTTTTCCAACGGAGATAAGCTGAAACGACAAGAAAAAATTACAATAAAGATTAAATCAACATTTTAAGAGACTATCAGTGATTTTTCAACGCTGACGGCATCCAATGGCTGTACGTCGCTGTCATATTTCGGCATTTTAATTAAATTCCTTAGTTTTTCGCAAAGCAAGAGCACAAACGTTAAGAGGACATATTGACGAAGCAATTAAACAAAATTTCTACAGGTTACTACCAATTTCGCGTCGGTTCCGAAGATGGTGCAGTCCCCGATAAAATTAATTTCTCGCAAACGTCCCTAAGGATTTTGATGAAATCTTGCATACAGGGTGTTTCAAAAAGAATATACGTAATACAAAGTATTCTTTTGTCCAAACTATCGATCGCTGCGCCCCGGCTCGGTTATTGGAGAAACGAATACATAGTCTAGTTTATTTAATACCCGCTAGATGTCAGTCTTGTGTTATTCTTGGTAACCGTCATATGTTTAAAATGGCTACTCCACAGCAGAAATCATTTTGTGTTATCGAGTTTGCGAAGTGCAATTCCGTGATTACAGTGCAAAGACGTTTCAGGTTGAGGTACCAAATGCATCCTCCGAATGGGTGGAACATTCGTAGATGGTATCGACAGTTTGTAAATACCGGATGAGTATGTAGTGGAAAGAGTCCTGGCCGCCCTCGTGTTTCTGAGGCACATGTTGCACGAATTCAAACTGCTATCCAACGTAGTCCTTCAAAATCAACTCGCCGTGGCATTCGGGAGTTACAACTACCTACAACAACAATTTGGCGTGTTTTGAGACGTCGGTTGGTTATGAAGCCGTACAAGTAACAGTTGTTACAAGCTTTGCGCCCTGATGACAAACGGAAACGTGTGGCATTTTGTAACAAGATTAATGATGCTATTAACAATGATAACACTTTCGAACAATGCATCGTTTTCAGTGATGAAGCGACTTTCCATGTTAGTGGTCAGGTAAACAAACACAATGTTCGAATTTGGGGTCTACAGAACCCACATGCAGTCATTGAACATGTACGAGATTCGCCTAAAGTCAATGTGTTTTGTGCGATATCCCGATCATCTGTTCACGGCCCATTCTTCTTTGATGGAAACACGATTAACGGTCAGCAGTATCTCGCTATGTAACAAAACTGCTTGTTTCCCAGGCTGCACGAAGACAACTTCATTTTTCAACAAGATGGGGCACCCCCTCACTGGAGTCGTCAAGTGCGTGAATATCTGAATAAAACTCTACCGAACCGTTGGATTGGTCGTCAAGGAGCTGACTGCATCAGCTGTGCTCCACGGTCACCGGATTAGACACCCTGTGACTTCTTCCTGTGGGGTTTCATTAAAGACAAAGTTTATGTACCACCACTCCCACAGAACCTTGAGGACTTGAGGAACCTGATCCGTACTGCCGTAACATCAGTGACGAAGGACATGCTTGCCCGAGTATGGGAGGAATTTGATTATCGATGTGATATTGTTGGTGTGGCTGATGGAGGACATATTGAACATCTGTAATTTGAACTTAAGAGGTTCGTAAATATGTGTGTAAAGTTTCATATTCGTATGTCTTACAGTTTAATAAATATATGCATTCGAAATACGTATGTTCTTTTTGAAACACCGTGTATTTTGTCAATATTCTTATAAATACCTATAGTTTTTTCCGACATCGGTGGAACTTTGCACAAGTATACCTTAAAACAAAACACAAAAATACTGTTTACATTTGGTTTTTAGATATTGAATCCCTCTCCCTGTATACATCTCATTTAATTTTTATCAATATTCTTTATACAAAGCTGCAGTGTCTATCCAATTTTCATGGAACATTACACACGAATACTTTAAAACAAGCAGAAAGATACGGCCAACATTTGGTTTAGAAAAACCCAGTTCATCTCCCCCTTTCCACCCCTTAATTTTTGTCAAAGTTCATTATACATACAAACAGTTTTTATCCAATATTTACGCAACTTTACACATGTAAACTTTAAAACAAACAGTAAAATACTGCAAAATCCTAACACCTTGTATTGGTATTATTTCTGCTACATTTCAATCACTATTGTCTTGCTTTGATTTATATTCAGTCCAAAATCCTCCTTCACCATTGTATTCATGCCTTCTCAATATCCTCAGCCCTCTCTGCTAACAAGACAATGTCATCAGGATATAGTAGCATACTGATTTTTTCTCCATGAAAACTTATGCACATGGAAATTTTCCTTTGACTTTCTCATTGCTTCTTCTACATATAAGTTGATATTAACGGGGATAGACTACAACCTTGTCTCACACCCTTCTTAACTGATGCATGTCTCTCGTGATTCTCCCCTTTTATTATAGCCTTTTAATTCTTATATAGTATTCTTCTATCTCTATACTTTAGGCCTGACTTCTTTAAAATTTTGAACATCTGTCCCACCTAACATTATCAAAAGCTTTTTCTAAATCAAGAAATGCCATAAAAGTACCTTTGTTTTTCTTGATCCACCCTTCAAGTATTAATCTTAAAGACAGAATTGCTTCCCTTGTACCACGATTTTTCCTAACCCCAAACTGATCTTCACCTACTATTTCTTCTAATACCCTTTCCATTCTTCTGTATATTATTCTGGTCAGTAATTTTGAAGCATGTGATGTTAGACTAATGGTGCGATAATTCTCACATTTGTCGGCTTGTGCTTTCTTTGGAAGTGTGAAGATGACATTTTTATTAAAATCAGTTGGAATTTCTCCTGTTTCATAACTTTTTCATATCAGCTTGAATAATCTTTCGATTCCTTCCTCTCCTAGGGATTTAAGAAGTTCTACAGGGATCTCATCAATTCCAACTGCCTTATTTGCTTTCAAGTCATTCAGAGCTTTATTAAATTCTGTCCTCAAAACAGGATCTCCTAAATCATCAATGTCGACATCACCTTCCTTTTCCATTACACTATTGTTCAAGTCGTCCCCAACATACAGTTTCTCAGTGTATTCTTTCCATTGGTTAGCTCTATCTTCTGAGCTTAAAAGAGGTTTCCATCGGTAGCTTTAATGTTCATACCACTTTTCTTAATTTCTCCAAAATTCTGTTTGATGTTTCTATAGGCTACATCTACTTTACCAACGACCATTTCCTTTTCTACTTCTTCACACTTTGCTTGTAACCATTTTTCTTTTGCTATTTTGTATTTCCTATTTATTTGATTTCTAAATTGCCTGTACTGCTCTCTTCCTGCTTCATCCTGAGCATTTTCGTCCATCTCCTCTGATCCATCAGCTCCAAAATTTCTTCTGTGATCCAAGGTTTTCGGGCAGCTTGTTTCCTAAAGCCTAATGTTTCTTTACCAACTTTAATTATTTCGGTCTTTAATACGTTCCATTCGTCCTCGGTTGAGGTCCTTTCAGAGTACTTCTTAGACCCAAGTCTACCATTTCTGCAAATGTTTCTCTCGTGTTAGATTGTTTCAGTTTATTCACTTCCAGTCTGTTCTGCTTATACTGCTTCCTTATTCGCTTAAATTTCAGCCTGCACTCCATTATTATCAAATTATGGTCCGAGTCTATGTCTGCTCCTGGGTACGCTTTACAATCTAGAACTTGATTCCTGAATCGCTGTTTGACCATGATATAATCTATCTGATATCTGCCTGTATACCCAGGACGTTTCCAGGTGTATATTCTTCTTGCATGGTTCTTAAACAGTGTGTTTGCCACTACTAGCTTATATCTTTCACAAAATTCTAGCAACCTGCTTCCTCGCTCATTTCTTTCTCCTAGACCAAAACTTCCTATAGTATTCCCCACTTTTCCTTCTCCCACTATAGCATTCCAATCACCCATGATTATTAGATTTTCCTCCCCCTTCACTTATTGGATTAATTCTTCAATTTCAGCTTATATTTTTTCTATTTCTTCGTCATCTTCCTGTGACGTTGGCATATACACTTGTACTAATGTGGTTGGTACGGGCTTACTTTCTAACCTCATCAAAATAATCCTGTCACTAAACTGTTCATAATAACTCGCCCGTTTCCCTACTTTCTTGTTCATTACAAATCCTACACCAGTGACTCCATTGACAGCTTGTGTGCTAATTATCCTGTATTCCCCAGACCAGAAATCCTGTGCATCCTTCCATTTAATCTCACTAATCCCAACAATATCTAACTTAAGTTGTTCCATCTCCCTTTTTAAGTTCTCTAACCTACCTGCCCTATTCAGACTTCTAACATTCCACGCTCAGACTCGTAGAATGTTTCTATCCATTCTGATGACTCCTCCCTGAGCAGTCCCCACCCGGAGATCCGATTGGGGGAGTATTTTACCTCCGGAATATTTTACCCAGGAAGAAGCCATCATGATATATGTAATTTGAGAGGATTACATTTCCTCTGGATACCCTTTGGGTCTTTAATGTAGTGGTTTCCCGTTGCCTTCTGCATCCCCATGCCGTTGATCATTTTTGATTCATCCACCTTTAGGGGCCGTTTCCAACCCCAAGGGCAAGAGGGTGACCTGAACCGCTCCCCGCTCTTCCGCCCTCCTTTCGGAGGTCGTTGGCAAGCAGTGGGTGATTCCTTATACCGGGAATCTTTCAGTCGCCAGAGTCTCGTCCGTGCAAACAGGGTGCACGACGTGAAGGAGAGGTTGACATTTGGTTGGAAAAGGCTAGTATAGCCTCTCCCAAACCCTTACAACCCCTCCTTTCTTATACTGGCTTTAAGAAAATGCCCTCTTTGCCCATTGACAAGTGAAAGTTCTATTTGTACCATATCGTATTCCAGACTCGCCTCAAGCGTGAATAGTTCACAAGCAATACAGCCACATTACAATTTCTTAAGTTACTATCTTCCTGCAATTATTTAATACTGGGAAACTTTTGAGGAATATTGTAGTTAAAGATTCACGGATTTGATCCTCTAAACTGTCTCTGTAAACTATAAAACATTTTACTTTGGTTTCCATGAATCCCTATATATCAAACCTAATCCTAATTTTCCGTTATCGCAAATACTTTTAAATGGATTGAGGAGTATGTGGGCACGTGTGTCTGATTCTTATAAAAACATAAATATATATCATCATGTTTAAATAGTGATTCCCTTCATATAACAGTAAACGACTACAACAAGCAAACGGATTATAAGGAGCCAGCTAACATATTCCAGACGAAGGGAAAATATGCAAAGGTTACAAGCGAAATATGAAGGAATGAAACTAATTTAGATGCGGCATATAGGTCTAGTATTAAATTGAATCAGAGACATTAGATATTATTTTTTAAACAATTCTTTGTGAAATATAATTATTATCCATACATAGACACTTCGTATTTTTCACATATATGATATATATTTTTTAACAAGTGAAAAGGAAATAAAGAACGATAAAATATTCAACTTGCAGCTGGGTCAAACTCACGATCGTTGCATCCCCACACCTCTGCGTGACCACAGAGCCGCGACGACTTGAATGGTACATAGCCTCGTCCAACATATAAGCGAAGTAAAGATATAAATATAGATACAAGATTTCATGTTTTAATAGTTATTGTTAACCTGTATAAGGAATCAAACTGTTATAAGGGATTAAACAATGAAATAAAAGTACGATAGATCTAAATGGAGAAAAACAATTTTTTATGTAGGAAATGTGTATTTACTTTTGATAATGTCTACCTAAGGGACATTATTCCTTCAACACGGAGATCTCTTCAGTATTGCTAGAAGGTAGACTCGCCTCTATTATCACATAAAGCAAATAATTTATTCCGAGCACCAAATTAGTTCAAAATTTTATTGGCTTTGTCTACAAGTATAAAACGTAAATAGTCAGGCTTGTGTTTAAAAATAAAGTGGGAATCCATGTTAATTGTACGAGGACAGTCCCAAAAGTCAGGTATCCAAAGCAATTACAGATAAAAAATTCAATTAATTTTCTATGACATATATATCATTTTGAAGTTTGAACAATTATCTATTTTTCTACATCATAACCATATCGGCGTACGTAGTTTTTTTGACGCTATAGAAGTTTTTGAATGCTGGAGCGTGATGGGATAAGCAATGACTCTCTGGCCTCTCTTCGCGAGGATACAGATTCGACTCCCAGTTCGGCCATCTATATTTGGGTTTTCCGTGGTTTCCCCGAATAACTGCAGGTAAATGACGGTGAAGTTCTGGTCTTGTGAACATGCCATCCTCGATTCAGATCTAGGTATGCGTAATTTATTTAAATTTATTTCCTTTTTAACCGTATCGATCCTCCACGTTGCGTATGCGTGTAATATAACCTTGATTCTTACCTAATTGCATCAGGGAAAAACATACTTAAGGAATGTATCATAACTGAGAGTATCCAATGTTTCTTAATCAATCGAAGTATCAACACTTTCGCACTGAAAGAAAGCTACTCGGGTTCCTATCCGCGTCAAAGTCACACCGTCTGCAGACGTTCCAGAAGCTAGTTTTGTTTCAGATGCCCACATAATTAGAAAATAATTATATTAGAGTTAGAAAAAAAGAATTTATATTTCTCTAATTATAAAAGATGTAGAATATTAATTCTGTACTTAGACTGTAATGATTAATCATCGTCGTCAAGGGAACAAAAACATATCTCTACGTAAAAATACTGCCGGGAATAGCAGGGAACTAAATATTAGTACGGTGACAAATTAAACGACCATTGTCACACAAATATTTACAGCCATTTTAGTATCGTGGTACAAACGTAAAATAATTGATTTAAGTAAAGAAAGTTAATTGAGAATCGCGGTTAGATGCAGAGAGCTCTTAAATTACGGTATATTCCGCTTTACACATTGCGGTTAATAATTTCTGTATTCAATTAAATAATGTGCTTTACTGCATTGTGATTTAAGTCCTACGGGGGGGGGGGGGGTACTGTGAAACACTGAAATAACTCAGAAAAATAATTCAAAACCGAAGAAGACATCCGGTAAATATCGGCAATTTCCTCTCCCAAAATTCCATATAGCAACATTTTTAACCATTTCGTCCAAAATGATAAGCTAATTGCAGTGATTTATTTAAATTTACCGGTTTAGAAGTGGAACAGCAATTATTTTTAATTGCTTTGGCGTTTTACTTCGTTAAATAGTACGTTACTTATTCTTAACCGTGTGGCTTTAAAATTTAGAAAATTCTTAACATTTTTAAAATGTGTGACAGTTAAAGAGTATTTAGATAAAACACGCCTCTAAATAATTTTTCGGGAAAATAAATCTCAAGTTTGTACGTAACTCCACTTATATATTGGACAACGCATAGAGGCTGTGTGTTAACGAGCCACCCGCGGGTCCGAATTAAATTTTCCTTAGAATAATATTCTTTTTCATTCCATATTTACTTTTCACGTATTGAAAAATACACATTATTTATGTTGATAAATATGAAGTGTCCACATACAGCTAATCGTAGAAATATTTGGCCAATATAACTAGTGTTACTTTTGCGCAGGAAATACGTAGATCTACAGTATAAAGAAAAAACACATTATTATTCCCTAGTACAATACAGCTGCCGGTCGCCTAGAGTCTGCAGAAAAATAAACTGTATACGCAACTTGTATTTCGTAAGCTTTTCTGGAAAGAAAATAACTAATAGGAGATATTATATCCAAGTGAATTCAAAATAATTGTATTACTAAAACAATCATCTTTATAAACTTTTGGTATGTCTATATCTCTAAAAGAAAAATAATTAAAAACTGTTGGATAACGCAAAAATGGTTTCATGTAACTTCTAAGCTAGGAATAAAATCACATGCCCTCTTCTTAAGGATCAGAATGATCCTTCTATTCGACATAAGATGGTACTCCTCAAACCATCCTGAGCTGCGAAAATCGCCTTTTCCCATTGCTAGATGCAATGTCAAGTCAGAGTTTGATACTAAAAGATTTTACAGTTTGAAAACATGATTTTCAGCTGTGGCTTACATTGCAATAACGTTGCGTTCCTACAAGGTCACTTTCGTCTATATTATTTTGAAAAATGTGTTTCTCGACAACAACACCAGTTCCTGCAATTTTCTATTTGTTTCCAGAACACAGAAAATATATTTCATAGATGAAAGTAAAACGACACCGACGTACTCGAACAGGCAACGTTTGAACTGTGTAACTAGTATCAACGCATTTACCACGGAACTACAAGACCACATAACTTGAGGATGAAGGTTACTGGTTTAAAAGCCTCGGTCGAAAATCAAGCTTTATTCTATCTCTCGAAAACTATTGCTTTGCACACCTTATATACACAGTTCAGTCACATTAATGTGACCACCACCTACTTTCGACGTCAACGTGAAATAATCCATCACAGAAGGCAGGTGGCAGCACATTACAGTGGAGAGTATATAAAGGATGTCCTAGGGCATCGGAAAGCATTTCAATCGTTGGCGTAATGCAGAAACGTAGCGATTTATCCGACGTCCGAAAAGGCATGATTATTGACTTTCGGGACAAGGGTGGAAGCATTTCGGAAATGGCTAATTTGGCAAAATGGCACTATTCAAAATCAGCGGCGTGGAACATGTGGTGCACCACGGGCTATAGATGACAGAGGCGAACGAGGGCTACGGAGATGCGTTCGGGCAAATAGACGTGCAACTGTTGAGCAACTTACCGCCCAGATGAACCAAGGGGTTACCTAGAGTGTATCCTCAACAACGGTTCAGCGAACGTTGCTGCGCATGGGCCTCCGCAGCAGACGCCTGGTTAATGCACCTATGCTGACTGCTGTTCATCGGCGACGAAGGCTGGAATTTGCACGCCAGTACCGCAACTGGACGTCCAGAGAGTAGCGACAGGTGGCTTTTTCCGATGAATCATGTTTTATGCGCCATCGGACAGATGTACGTTGGCGCATACGGCGTGAAACGTCTGAAAGCAAACACCCTGCAACAATTGCCGGAAGGATCCAGGGCGGAGGAGGGAGTATTATGGTTTTGGGAATGTTTTCCTGGCATTCACTGGGTCAACTCATCATCTGTCCTTGCGGATCATGTCCACCCCTACATGCGAATAATTTTTCCTCAGAATGATGGCATATACCAGCAGGACAATGCGAGGTGTCATACAGCTCGCAGTGTATGTGCGTGGTTCGAAGAGCACCAGGATGAGTTTGCCTTTCTCCCCTGGCCAGCAAACTCACCGGATTTAAACCCAATCGAGAATCTGTGGGACCACCTCGATCGGGTTGTTCGCGCCATGGATCCTCAACCGCATAATCAAGCGCAGCTGGCCACGGCACTGGAGTCGGCATGGCTCAACATCCCAGTGAACACCTTCAGAAATATAATTGACTCTCTTCCTGCACTCCTCGCAGCGGTCCGCTGTGCCAAAGGTGGTTATTCTGGTTTTTGAGAAGTGGTTACATTAATGAAGCGTAATGTTCTTTGAGTTTTCCAAAATTAAAAGGATTTGGTCCTAATCCATATAGCTACAGCAATCGTTTTTTTGGTGAATCTAAACCATAGCGTTAAGGTTGATTGAAATTGGTTGACCAGAGGTGGTGAACTTCCCTTGTAAGTAATGTTAGCTAATTCTGTGAATACAGTGGTTTATTTCGTAGAATAATTATTGGGACTAGTGTCAGCGGAGACGAAATTTAACAACATTCAATGAGACAGAAGCTACTTGTTTTCCTGCTGCCGTTTGACTATGCTGCACAAATCTGCACTATAAATGCGAAACTAACTCTGTCTGATTATTAGGTTTTCACGATTAAACAGTTAACACGATCTTAATGAAACTGAACAGTGAAATACTGTGTATAATTAGGAAAGATACTATACTTTTTCCGCGAGAAATAACACATTTTGTCACGAAATTTTTAAAACTATACACATGGAGACAAACAGAGGGATACTGTACACAAGTGTCAGTAATGTTCAATCGGTCGCTCAGGCATTGTGTCGCTCGCAGTTAGTTTGTGTAAGATCTGTTCTTAAATTTCACGTACAGAGACAATTTATTACATGGTACAGATCTATATTTGTGTTACTTACGATGACTATCAATAAATCCCAGGGATGGACACTGAAAGCAGCAGGGACACACATAAAAAGACGTGTCAGTTATTTGTTGCTAGCTCACGACTTTAAAACCCAGGAAGGCAACATATCTTAGCGAAGGACAGCAACATCAAAATAAAACATGTCCTCAGAAAGTTATACAATTTTAACTACAAACAAAAATCTGCCGGAGGAACTGTGGTATGTAAGCTCCCAAATTTAACCCCACCCCAATGTTTTGAAACATGTTGCACATTGGTTATCTTGATGAGACAGGTTTATAATAATTACTTAGTGGTTGTTTTGCTTTTGGTACTTGTTAGGCGCACTGTATTGTGCCAGTAGGAACAGCTACTTTATATGTATCTATCAAATTGAATGTTATTAAACAGTGAACCATGCACATGACATATCCCAATGGGGTACAAGAACACAATGATGTTTTCACAAACAGTAATGTATTTATTTAACAAATCAAATGATTTTTGATCAAATAAAACAATATATGATACCAATAAAAAAGTCTTACAGAGTTTTAAGTTCGCCCGGCTCATTCATCAAGTCTATAAACAATAACGGTAATAGCTCAGGGGTATTTTACGGGCCATGATACGCTGGAAAGTTGTTACTTCTTTTTTGTCACATATTACTAATTCCGTGCACTTCACTCGACACTGCCGACGGCGGGAAGCGCAAGTCAGACCAAAGACCATGGCGGTGGGTAGGCCAGTCTCACATCCAGACTCAATCCAGAATCAAACCAAAAGTAACCTTTGCCTCAACTACAAGCTTCGGGGCAGCGTTTGATAAAACGGATAAAAGACAATATTGGAGTAGCGTGTCACTACGTTGCATAGTCCGGCAGTGTCCCTATTGTCATCGACGACGAGCAGTCCTCGGAAAGCTGCGGTACTTGTAACTTGTTATAATACTTCCAATGCTTTTGTCATCGTGGTTGGCCCTTCGCACAGCCCAAATTAATATTGAAGTCAGTACAGCATGTGTCTTGACGAATAATCTTACAACGGCGGCAGTTCGAAAAAAAAAACTCTTTAACTGGATCGTCCTCTGTTGCCTATCTTCTGAAACGCATCTCATTACGGGTTCAACAGTAGAATGGTATGATGACTTCTCCTGACTCCCTGCTCCTTGGGATGCCATTTACATAACATATCACTGTCTATGTTCAATTCCAGCACAAAATTCCACGTCCTTGCATTCGAAGACGTACACAACACCTATAAATTACAGTTCTGCCCAGTTAAAATTAACTTATTCTAAGACAATTTATTAATCAGCTTTGATCATAAGGAAAACAATTATCATTTTTTACATATGGGTAATAATTGAAATATTTGAAGAAAACAAGTAGTTTTACTTTTTCGCCAGTAACCAGATACTATGAGAATTGTAACATTTAGCAACAATAAGTAGCCATACCCAAAGTTGACATACAGTATAAAGCAAACGAAACATCACAACTACCGGATGTAACTTATAGTCTGCAGAAAAATAAATTCTCTGTCCAATATTTGGTTGTATGTCGTGGACAGTTCTTTGGTAAAGAACTCACTAACAGTATAAATTATATTCCAGTGCGTGGTTGATCTAGTCAGAATGGGGTTACTGCATATCGTGATTCCGTGAGGAAGTGGTGACGAGATACTGTTGTATAGACAAATGCTAGAAATACGTCCCGAAATCATTTTAGCGTTTTCATTGTGTTCCAAGGTGTATTAAAACCTAGTTACTGCTTGAAAATAAAGGTTCAGGATCTACTACAACATAATTGCCGCTTGAGAATATAACGTCTTGCTACTGACTACCATAGTATTTCTGACGTCATTAGTCAGCGCGGAAGAATGTTGTTGTAGTGGAATCGCAATCTCCGGCAGACTCGTCAAATATCTCATATACATACATCAAGTTATGCATATATTATTAAAACAACCATCACCTCAAAGCCCAGTAGAGAATTATTCTTCTTCCCAACATCAGTTTGTACGTTCAAATCTTCAGTGGAGTTGAGAGAAATGTAAGTGCAGGAGTCAGGGTCATGGTACACAAATCACTTAAGTCAAAGATAGTACATTCTGGAGTGAACGGATAATAGAAATAAGACTAAAAATTTAACGTGTTTTCCTGACAGTTGTGGGTGTGTATGCTCCAGAATAGGGTAGAGTGGAAGAAACTGACAAGCTATACACAAAACTTCAATAAATCGTATATAAAATCAATAGACATGACTACCTTCTTTCAATGGGCGACTTCAATGCAAGGGTTGGAAATACAAGAATAGATAATAAAATAGGACCACGCGGAGTACCAGCAAAAAATAGCAATGGTAAAAAATTGATCTACACAGTAATATACAATAAGCTCTACATAAGCAACAAATTATTTCCACACAAAGACTCGCACAAATACACTTGGTCCGCTAGAGGCCAAACATCAGTCATAGATTACATCATAACGAATAAAAAACTGAGAAAACTGATACTTGACACGAGAGTGTTTAGATCCTATGAGATTGAATCAGACCACCACCTCTTGGTAGGTACAGCAAGATTTCCACCCCGCTGGCTTAACAGCAACGTTAAGAAACAAGAAATAAATAATGTAAGTCAAAACAAATGTCCTACAGAGTTTAACTCTTACAAGATCAGAGCATCAAATGGCTGTATCAGAGAAGATTAAGTGAAATCAAAAAGAAGTATAAAGTAGAGGAAAATATTGAATTAGAATGGGAAAACCTAACCAAAATTCTGAATGAAGCGGCAAATGAGAGTATAGGAATGAAGAAACGCTGGAATAGAAAACATGGATTAAGAGCCTGGGATGAAGAAATCAAGAGTGTTATTGAAGATAAGAGAAATGCTTATAAAAGATATTTAGTAACAAAGAAAGCAGGGGATTTTGCTGAAACCCGGAAAAGGCACAGAGAGAGAACAATGGGACCGATTCATCAACAATCTGGAAACAGATGTACATCATCCACAAAATAATTAAAAAGTTAAACACAGAAGTAAGATGCGACTCAGACATTCAAGTATTAAACAAAGAGACATGGCTAAAATATATTCAACAATTGTGGACCCAAAATCAAGCAGACAATGAACCGGAGGTCACTACCAGAGACTAACAGCCCAGAGGACATTCACTACAAACAGTTAGAATCAGTGCTGAAAGCCTGAAAAAGTAAAGGAGCTCCAGGAGAGGATGGCATCCATATGGAACTTTTTAAATTCAGCAACAGGACATTTAAAGAACGACTGTTGAACTTTATCAGGAGGATCTGGAGAAGAGAATAGACACCTCAAAGTTGGCAGAGGGCAATTGTCATCCCAATTCACAAAAAGCAGACGCCAGGGATTGCAATAACTATAGAGGAATAAGCTTGCTCAATGCTGGTTATAAAATTTACTCAAGCATTATTAAATAAAATTGCAAAAATTTTATGAACCACTACTTGGAGAAGAACAAAATGGGTTTCGGAAGGGTAGATCATGTGCAGATCGCTATTTCACACTCAAGATGCTAATTGAGAAAGGAAAGAATTTGATCCGGAAATACACCTGGCATTTATTGATTTCAAAAAAGCTTTCGATACAATCGACAGAAGAAAACTTTGGCTAATTCTGGCGGAAAGTAACACCCCACCACAGATTATAAAAGCAATTCAAAACATCTACAGCCACAATATAATCGCAGTCAGAATCGAAACCCATTAATCGAGGAATAAGACAAGGATGTTGCCTATCACCACTTTTATTCAGCATTTATACAAACAAAATCATTAGTAACTGGCGACAAAAACCCCATGGTAGAATAAAAATAGACACACAGACCAACCTGGATACTGTTTGCAGATGACCAAGTGGTTTTTGCTGAGTCAGACATGCAAAGATCGGTATATAACCGCCATATGACAGGAAAAGAATACAGCATGGAGATTTCCATCAATAATATGGCCTTTGTTGAAAAAAAAAAAAAAGCACAAAAGGATCAAAATCTCATTAGACAACACGCCCATAGAACAAGTAGCAAAATTTAAATACCTAGGTTACAACCTCAGCTACACCCTAGAAACCGATATGCAACAAAAAATCACAAATTCGACGAAAGTTACAGGAATAATAAATAACACCTTCAGACCATCTCTAGTTCAACAGAATACAAGAATCAAACTATATAACACTCTGGCCAAACCTACACAACTGTATGGCAGCGAGGCCTGGACACTACGCAAAGGTGATGAACGGAGACTAACGGCGGCTGAGATGCGATTTATGAGGAGAACAGCTGGCTACACATTACAAGACAGAAAGAGATCTGATGATACCCTTAAAGAACTTAAAGTAAAACCAATTCTACAAACTGTACAAACCTACAGAACATCTTGGACAGACCATGTACAGAGTATGAGGACGGGGCGGATCCCACGGAAAATTCTCAAATACCATACCAGAGGCAGAAGAGATGTAGGGAGACCACCAAGAAGATGAATTGAGACCGTAACAGGCCACCAGGTCTAATACCGGACAGGTAGAAGAAGAAGAAGATATCTTTCATTATCTGAATTTAGGAAAAATATTGTTGGAACCGAATTTCGTCCGATAGAAGTTTGATTACTTGTCTCGGGATTGGTCAATAGCCTTTTATCGAAATGTAGGGGAAGATTGATGAACTACCTTGCCAATAAGAATCGTCAGTGGGCGGAGTCTTCCAACTTTGTTCTAGTCATTGACTTAAGGACATGAATTACAGATGGCGCTGAACTGAATACCCACCAATGGGATCGTACTTTGGGCGAAGATAACGAAGGCGCGACAACTTCCACGGAAGACATACTGTCCAATGTTGTCAGATTGTGCGGAAAATTACAGACTTAGACTCTGATGCCAAATGCCAGATTTATGCCAAAGAGTGTACACACTTTACCATTAAATGTGGCTGCCGGCATCAGATACTATCACTTTTACTTTGTACAATTTGGCAACGATGTCTTCCCAGCAAACAGTAAAGCAATGCTAGCTCCACCCCTTGGCAATCTCATTGGCAGATGTTTCAATCAGAGCCTTCTATATTTCAGATTATTCAATGCATGAACCAAAACAGAATGACTGGTTAACGGGGAGGAATTATACTTATTGGCAGTGTAGTTCACCAATATTCCTCTGTATTTCAGTAACACTTTTCCAACACTGGGATGGTAAAACCTATCGCAAAAGTTGTAATTAAGGAGGTTGCATTAAAGCGAGACAAGAAAAAGAGCAGTGTTAACTTTTCTTCATATTGATTAGCATAATTATTTATGTACTTGTTTTGCTCATTCTTCTGATAATATTGCATTCATAATGTGGTCAGTGGACAAACCAGCGGATAGCTATGATCGAGGAGGTAGAATTTTTAGTACTATGGAACTACAGAAACAATCAAAAAGATAATATTTAGGAAAAAGTCTGTAAGACAGATTGAATGAAACTGTCTTCCTGGACAGCGTTGTTTACACACTGACAAGTAGCGCAGCAGCGTGAGCGGCGTGGTCATGTGGTTAATCTTCTGGGATTGTGATTGTGCTGTTCTCGGTTCAAATCTGAGTATTTTGATTTTTTTAAAAATCTATATTATTTCCTTTTCATAAGTTCAAAATCTACACTTTGCTTATGTGTACAGTAAATATATATTGGAATCCAACCTATTTGCGTCAGGGAATATCATACTTAATAAGTGTCTCATAATTGAGACTATCCAATGTTTCTTAACTAACTGCCCAAGTAAATAGGAACGCTTACGCGGCGGAAACACAGAAAGGTAACTAGCAGCGTCGAAATCACATGTTTCTAAAATAATTATTTTACAATAGAATTAACATCACCTGTCAGAAACAATTAATTTATTATAAACGAATGTAATCTTTCTCGGCGTTGTTTATTTATAAACGTTTCTCGGGAAACAAACCGAGTGATGTTGTTATTAATGCACAATATTTCAGCGACTTTATACTCCGTCGCCATCTTCAGGTGCAGTTGCAAGTCAGTGGCGGAACATAGTTTGACAGAAGGACATGGTTTCGATTTCGAAGCGACTAAGGTGTTGACACATGCGAGAGGCTTCTGGGACAGCGTCATTAAAGAAGCATTTGAAATTCGCCTCGCATCTGATTTGGTAAACAGGGATTGTGGATTCCAGATAAGTGATGCATGGATTCCTGTAATTGAGGCTGCTCATCACCAACGCTCTGCTTTTTGTGTTCCGCGGGCGTCTAATGACATCTGAGATGCTGCTAGGCAACATAACAACATCTGTCGTTGCCATGGCAGTTTACAAACAACACGCTCAAGGCTGACTTCAAGGCAGACTTCAAGACTTGCAACTGCACCTGAAGATGGCGACGGAGAATAAAGTCGCCGAAATATTGTGCATTAATAACATCACCACTCGGTTTGTTTCCCGAGAAACGTTTATAAAAAAAAAAATTATTATTGGAATTATTTCTCTATTTTAGATCCATTCTATATGTGGATTATAATGAATATGTACACCCCGCCTCGGTAGGCTAGGGGTTATAGTGCGAGCTCCACGTGCCGATGGTCGCTGTATTGAGATCGGCCACGGGCGTGGGTGGTTAAGTGTTGAGTCTGTGAATGTCGTGTCCATGTTGTGGTATCCTTGTGATTACACTTAGTGAGAAACTATGTACTCTGGAGAAACTAATACATTGAAAGGATCAGAATAACATTGAGCTGGTTGTGTGGCCTCAGTAGCCCAGCGCCATAAAAAAGATGCACTGTCTTCAAGGAAAACAAAAACATTACGTAAAAAAGAGAGAGGATATCTCATAGAACTAAATATTAGTGCTGTAACAAACTAAACGACCATTGTCACTAAAAAAAAATTACAGCAGTTCACTATTGTAGGACACCAATAAATCCTTATATAACTGGTATAGTTAATTGAGAATCGGGTTTAGATGCAGGCAGTTCTTAAATTACCTTTTTTCTGTTTTCTACAATGATGTTAGAAGTTTCTGTAGACAATTACCGTATGTGCTTTACAACATTGCAATTTGATACTTACAACGGTAAGGCTAATTACTTAATAAAACATGAAATTTTCTACGTTACTATTTGTTTGAAATTACTTCAGTATAAAAGGATAAATAAATACCAGCATTTAGGGAAGAAGGAAGTCTTCACTCGCGTGATTGTTGTTTAGTCTCAGGTAGAAAGGGGAACGCTCTCGTTTCGTCACCCGTGAAAATCGACTCCAAAATCACCTAAGTCGCAAAAATTCAAACAAAAGTTAGGTTGATAGTGTTTAAGGACCGGAAGACAAGCCTGACCTCGCATGCGGGAGGAGAAGGTTCGAATCGCCACTCGGTCATCAAATTTTGTGTTTCTATGCTTTCCCAAAGCAAATGCTGGGATGATTCCTATATAAGGCAGTGGCTGAATTCCTTCCCGTTCCTTGGCAAAAGTCCTTTCCCACCTCTAATGACTTCGATGAAGAGTAATGCTATAAGCAAAAAATATTGGAAGGAGGTATTGTTAGTCATGTTCGTCGTGTCTGGAAATTAATGGTGAAAAAACCATTAATGTATTTGTGGACTAAGACATCTTCTTCGGTATTGCTGGACGGAATGTTTAAAACTTTAAATTTCATATAGTCTAAAACTTTGTAATGTAATACTTGTTGGTAAACTGTATAAAAATCGAATTGTTGAAACAGTATCTTACAGTTACAGTTTTTTTACTTCTCAGAACTAGTACTCTTATAAAACAAATACTAAAAAAAGATTTTCTACACCCTTCGATAAAGTGTATTCACAGTTGAGATTAGAATTTATTTTTAAGCAATTTGCTGTGAACTATAACAAATATCTGATACAGAAACTTCATTTTTTGTGCATAAATAATATATATTTTGCAACAAGTAAAATCCATATTAAGAATGAAATAATGTTCAACTAGAAGTAGACTAGAACATGGGACTAACACATCCACAGGCCAGCACGATACCACACAGCCTTTTTAAGTAATAAATACGAATGGCTCGTCTACTGTATAAGCAAAGTAAAGATATAAAATTCCTGTGTGAATAGTTTTTAATAATCTGTATAAATAATCAAACTGTTATAAGAGATGTAATTAGTTAAATAAAAAATACGATAGCTCTGACGGGAAGAAAAATAACAGCACTCCTAGCAGGAAGAAAATGTGACAAAATTGGTGGAAGTCAATATGGCAACGTTGCACCAGGAAATTAGTCTTAACTATCTATATCCTTCAGGCAAGAAGAATACCTTTATAACACATAAAACCAATAATTTATCACGAGTAGTACATTTGGCTTGAGAGTGTATGGATTTTGATTACAATTATCCGCCTTAAATAATAAGGTTGCAAAACATAGTTGATATTTAAAAATACGGTTTGAAGCCATGTTAATTGTAAGGGGTAAATCATCCCAAGTAAAAATCAATTTATCTTCTGTAGTTCATATACCTATAGATATCTATAGATATCAGTATCTATTTTTTTACAGCATCACGATTTAGATACACGCATTTTTGCAGACTCTGTGACAGTTTTCGAATGACTGTAATGTGAGATAACCGGTGACGTTCTGGCCTTAGGGGTTTCGATGATTACCCCAAATCACTCCATGTGAATACCGGAATGGTTCCTTTAAAAGGTCATAGCTGAAATCCTACCACCACTCCTTTCCCGCCTATAATGATCAATGATCTCGATGTTGAAGAAGCGTATAAACACAAGGAAAAAGTGAAAGGTTTTTTTTTTATTTTTTTTTTACTTACTTACTTATAGCATTACACATCGTCGAGATCATTAGAGGCAAGAAAGGACTTGTGTCAAGGAACGGGAAGGAATTCGGCTACGACCTTTTACAGGAATCGTACCAGCATTTGCCTGGGCAAAACATAGAAAACCCAAAACTGTATGGACGAACGGGGATTCGAACCAGCCTCTCCCGAATACAAGGCCAAAGGGTTACCACTCACCCACCACACTCGTCTTCCGGTCCTTAAACACTATCATCCTCACTTTACCGGTAGAATGCGTTTGTTTGAATTTTTGCGGCTTAGGCGATTTTGGAGTCGAAAATCAGGGGTGACGATACGTGAGCATTCCACTTTCTACCTGAGGCTAAACAACACTAGCACGAGTGGCGACTTCCTTCTTCCCCAAATGCTGGTATTTATTTATCCTTTTATATCAATGTAATTTCAAACAAATAGTAACGCAGAAAACTTAATGCTTTATTAAGTAATTAGCCTTTAACCGTTGCAGGTATCAAATCGCTATGCTGTAAAGCACATACGGTAGTTGTGTACAGACAGTTCTAAGCGTATTGTAGAAAAAACTGTAATTTAAGAACTCTCTGCATTTAACCCCGATTCTCAATGAACTTTCTTTACTGATTCCAGTTATATAATGAGTTATGTTTGTCCTCCGATAGTGATTTGGCTGTAAATTTTTTAGTGGCAATGGTCGTTTAATTTGTTACAGCACTAATATTTAGTTTTATTTTCTCTCATGTTTTTATGTAATGTTTACGTTTTCCATGAAGACGTTGGATAATCATTATTGTCCACCTACAGAATGGTTAAAAATTAGAGAAATAATTCCAGCAATAAATTATTTGCTTCTAACTGGTGATGTTAGTTCCATTGTAAAATAATTATTTTCGAAATATGTGTGCAGTTTGAAAAAGGACAGACGATGTGAATTCGACGCTGCTAGAAACCCGAGTAGCTGTCTTTCAATTTTACCGACGCCAAAGCTTTCATATGCATGCGGGGGCGGTCATACAAGTCTCAATCCGAGGAAAGCAAGTTTGTACCACTGTCCACTAGGTTTGATGTGTTGCCTGGGACCGATTCAGTTCCACAATTCCCCCCACCCGCTTGGTCTGAGCGACCACAGAATGGGACTCTGAGGTAGGTAGCCGCAATGTTAGGTGATACTTTGAGCCCCTTAGGGAAATGGCGAATAGATAATGGATGAAATCCAATATCCATTCATTGTGCATTCCGGGTCTGATCCAAGATGTGGAACAGGTCATCTCGGATTCCATTGAAAGGACGAGGTGTAGCCACCTGCATATTGTAGCTCATGTTGGCACTAATGATTCTTGCTGCCTTGGGTCGGAGGGTATCCTCTCTTCCTTCCAGCGGATTGCTCAAAGGGTGAACTCTGTGGTTGTTGGCCGCAAGATTTCGGCTGAGTTAACTATCTGTAGCATTGTAGACAGAGCCGATTATGGACCTCTGGTTCAGAGCCGAGTCAAGAGTCTAAATCAGGGGCTGAGGCGTTTCTGTGATAATCATGGCTGCAGATTCCTAGATCTTCGCCCTGGGGTCGAGTAGTGTAGAGTTTCCTTGGATAGATCAGGTGTGCACTACACGCGTGAATCTGCTACACTGGTGGCAGGGGCCGATTGGAGTGCATTGGGGGATTTTTAGGATGAGGGAGGAAGACCGAAACTGGGATTACAGATACGGGCAGACCAATTAAATTCGACTCCATATGTTAGGAGTAGCGTGAATCAATCTCAACCGTTAAAAGTACTCGTTATTAACTGTAGAATTGTTTTTAATAATCAGCCTGAGCTTGAAAGCACTATGAGTAGCACAGAAGCAGATATTGTATTAGGTACTGAAATCTGGTTAAAACCGGATATAAGTTCAGCAAAACTTTTTTTAACAAGCATGAATGTTTTCCGTAAGGATATGTTACATTCAAATGGAGGTGGTGTATTTATAGCTATTAGTAAGCACCTGTCGTCTAACGAAATATATGCCGATACAGTCTGTAAAATCCTATGTATTAGACCAAACGTAGCTCGGACAAAACTTGTAATAGGGTCTTTTTATCGTCCATCAGATGCAGATGTAGCTATTGACTGAGACCTTAATGAATTATGTATGTAATACAACTCGTCAATGTTCGGATCAAGCATAATATAAGAAGATGACTTCAAATTTCCGTATATCGACTGGTCTAATTACGTTACTGGTGGTAGGGATAAAACATTCTGTGAAATTATTCTTGACGTTTTCTCAGATCTTCATCTTGAGCAACTCGTCAATGAACCAGCGCGGAGCCATAACGATAAAAATAGGCTTGAATTATTCTCGGACATTTCTACCACCACGCGAATAAGTGATCATAAAGCTGTAATTGCTACAGTAAAATTAACAGCCGCGCGCAAAAAGAAAATAGAAAGGATCTTTTAAATGTTCGAAAAGGCCCAAAAAGAGTGTTTAAGAACGCTTTTGAGAGATAATTGCCTTATCTATATAGAAGCATGAGGCTCGGTTGAAGAGATGTGGCCTCGATTCATGCGTATAGTCAGGGAAGGTATGGACTTATATATACCGAAAAGGACAATCAGGGATGGGGACGATCCCCCGTGGTATACACATGAAATTAAAAGGTTACTTAAAAACAACGGAAGTTACAAGCACGCTCAGCAAGAACGATGTATAGGAGTGATTTAGAAAAGTTAGGTGAGACAAGAGGACTTGCTAAGAATGCAATGCGCGAGACCTTTAATGACTTATTTGCAATTCACTTTCCAAGAGCTTCAAAAAAAAAACCAAAGAAATGTTGGTCGTATGTAAAAAAACGTTAGTGGTAGTGACAACTATATGCCAGTTCTACTACAAGACGGTCGGGAAGTTGATGACAGTGGGGCCAATGCTACCGTATTTAACACCAAATTTAAAAATTCTTTCACTGATGAAAACATGGAAAACATTCCAGTTTTTCCACCATCCGTAAAATTTAAGATGTATCCAGTACAAATTAGTATACAGCATAAAACAATTAAAGCTCCTGAAGTGGGGGAAGGCGCCGGTTCCGATGGTATACCAGTAAAAGTATTTTCGGAATACACGGAAGAAATAGAACCATTTCTGTCAAATATATATCGTAAATCTTTAGAAGAAAGAAAAGTACCTTCTGACTGGAAAACAGCGAAGGCGATTCCTGTTTCCAAGAAAGGAGATCGGAGAGATCCTGGAAATTATCGACCTATATCTCTAACATCTGTTTGCAGTAGAATTCTGAAGTATGTCATATGCTCTAACGTTATGACGTTTCTAGATGGAAACGAATTACAGCAAACGAACACAGATTTCGGAAGAACAGATCGTGCGAAACGCAACTGGACCTTTTTTCGCATGACGTAATGAAAGTTATCGATGCAGGTTCACAAGTTGATGAACTTTTCTTGGATTTTCAGACAGCTTTTAATTCTGTAACACACAACCGACTTTTGCCGAAGATGCGAGCATACCGTATATCGGACCAGATTTGCGAATGGATACGCGATTTTCTAACACAGAATGTCGTTGTTGACGAGGAAGCCTCTTCTAAGCAACATACGGCGTTTCTCAAGAAAGTGTAATAGGACCACTTCTTTTCTTAATTTTTATAAACGATCTCGGTGACAACGTTAATTGCAGGATGCGATTGTTTGCTGATGATGCACTTACCTATAGGGAAGTAAGGTGCTATTAGATTGTTCGTGGTTTAATTAACATGATAAATAACCAGTCCACTATATAGTTCACTTTAAACTTGCTTTTATTTTCATAAATACGACGTCAAAGATACTGGTTACAGGCATACATACAATCCAGAGATTTCATACAACACTTCTTCCACAGACAATACAGTCCTTGGCCGTCGTAAATTGATTCGCTGAAAACTGTTTCTCTGTCTCGGATGCTCGCTTTATATAAGCTACATCGAAATTTCTAGAACACTTCAAAGGATGCCCACAGATATTTCTGAAATATTGACAATACTTAAACAATTGAAACATATTAAAAACAATCAGAATTAATACATAATCATTTACAATTAATACAAAATGGTCTGAAATAGAAATTAAAGATACTTAAACACAAAATTATCCACAAAAACCGTTTTAAACTGTAGAAAATTGTCCTTTAGACATTGTTACTTGCCTTAATACTTGGAATTACAAGCATTTAAGCAATTCTCTTGCATAATTCTGTTCTTAAACATTTAAATGGCCTATAAATAATTTCTTTATAAAAAAAGTTTATTTACACTGATTTACAGTTAATTGAGAAACAAACATACAAGATCATATTCAACCAAACTCTAGCTTACTACAATTGCTTCATAAAATACAGTTCCCTTTAATTTTAGGTTTGAGGGCTGTTGCAGTGCCCTGACGATTGATTAGAAATTCAGCGCGATCTGGATGTTATTTCGGAATGGTGCCGTAAATGGCAGCTTACACTTAACTGCAAAAAGTGCAAGGCAATGTCAATATGGGCATATGGTAAACGTTATAGTAATGTAAACGCGCTGGCCTCGGTTGCAGTATAGCCAATCCAATTATTTTATTTTTTTTTTACATTTATTTTAAACAAGTCAAACCTACAAATGGCTAATGCATAAAATATAACCTCGATTCTTACTTACTTGCGTCAAGGATTAATATACTTAAGAGACTCATTTCTGTTGTTGTTGTTGTGGCTTTAGGGCGCGTCGACAGCGAGGTAATTAGCGCCCGACTCATTTCTGAGTGCTTCTTAAGAAACTGCCCATATAATTATGATGGCTTTCACAGAGATAACACTGACAGAAACCTACTCGGCCTTCAACCGCGTAGAAATCGCACTGACGAAGTTGTTTTTTTTTTATTTATTTATGGGCTTACGCTTCGTCGACGTCGAAGTGTTTGGAGGTGGAATGGGATGGGGAACAACGAACGGGAAGGAATACGGTCATTTGTCTTTAGAAGGAAGCATCCAAGTTTTCAGCTGGAATGATTTGAATGATTTGTGGAAACAATGGAAAACGAAAACCTGGTAACCCGGGCGGGCATTACCCAGTGCGAGGCCAGAACATTAACCACTCAACCACTACAGTGGGTGACGTTTCGACAGCTAGTTTTTTTTCAAACTGCCTATCTGTTTTAAAAATAGATATTTAGTTGTACAACTAACTTAACCTGTCACAAACAAGTCTTTTATTATTGATTTTTTCCAAATTTTAAGCCATGTCGTTCATTAATTCAAGAGGTGGACTGTAACGAATTCGCACCGTCATCAACGAGAAGAAAAACTAAATAATATTACGGTAGCAATTTTTTTAACCTATGGTTTTACGCCTCATTGACTTCGAAATCATTAAAGGCGGTAAGGGACTGGAGGCAAGGAACGGGAATGAATTCGGCCATGGAGTTTAGGAGGAATAATCCCGGCATTCACCCGGAGTGACTAGGTCAAACGATGGAAAACCAAAATCTGAATGGCAGGACGGGAATTCAAATCCGCGTCCTCCCGAATACGAAGCCACAGAGTTACCGCTCTCCCATTAGTTTCACAATTTCATCACTTTTGTATCTGGTCTATCAAGTCACCCATACAATTATTTAAAAATCTACTTAAAAAACGTTCAAAATCGTAAATGATAATATATGTATGGAAGTGAGATGATATGATGAGCGGGTGCGTTTCCAAAACAATATCTCAAATCAGAAATGCAATTCCAATTACATTTTTGCTCTCTCTCTCTCTCTCTCCTTCTCGACTCCCTCTCCTTTTTTTCTTTGCAGCTGTCAAATACAAAGTGAATATCTGGAGATATCGTTTATACTGATCTCGTTGTTTAATGAAGTAACATTGAACCAAAAATAAGGAGCAGAATAGTAACCAAACTGGTAACATATCAATCTATTTTAGAAATGGTAAAAATATGAATCCTATGAAATTCTATCTCAGATCATTTGCTAAATTACAGAAATTTGCTGTCTCAATATACAGTGGTAAAATAAGAAACTTCAATAAGGATATAAACGAATTCACAATAATGTTTTAAAATTTTTTCAAATATGTCTTTCAGTAAATATTAAGAGTTAGCAGGAATGAAAATATCACGATGAGCAATAACACTGCTAATTGTTACAAAGTTTTATAAATCGGCTCTGTTAGCCTCCACAATTAGAGTGTAAATCTCAATATCGCAGTATTCGAAAACATAGTTTTTTTCAAAGCATGTAATACTGGTTTCCTTGTTTGACACTGATCTTCCCACACTCACATTCCCGCACTGATCTTCGATTTCAAGCCTCAGTTTTCCTGCTACTATGTTATGATTGACTGCTTTAAGACTTCGTATTATTTAAACTTGCAAAAAAAAATGTTTCTGGTCATTCTGAGGCAGGCATTATAATGTAAATTCCCGGAATTGGAATAAAATATACGGTAGCTACAGTTTAGATTTAGGTAATACCGCAACTGCAAGACAATCAATACTGTCTTTACCGATTAAGAAAAACATAGCGATTGTTGATTTAGAATCAATGTTAGCAGGCAACATTGATCAAAATTTTAAAGAAGTTAGGTCTGAAATATCGAAATGGAACAATAATTTCGAATCTATATAAGAATCAAGTGACAATAATAAAAGAAGAGAATCATGAGAGACATGGATGAGTAACAAAGAGTGTCAGACAAGTTTGTAGTTTATCCCCGTTAATATTCATATTATGTGGAAGAAAAATAAAGAAGTAAAAGAGTAATCTGAATGTGGCATAGGTGTTCAAGACGACTAAATCAGTATAATAGGATTCGCTGATGAGATTGTCCTGTTAGCATAACGGAGAGAGGATCTAGAGGAGTTACTGAATGACATGAATAAAATACTGACAGAGGAATTTGGAATAAATACAAATCAAAGTATGACAAAAGTGCAAAAGAAATTAAAGGAATAATAACAGATTAAATATAAAAAATGGGATCGGATGCAAAAGGAGAAGTAAATAAATTATTTTCCTTAGGAAATAAAATTTACATTTAATGGCCAAAGCAGGAATGGTGTTAAAAGAGAAATCTCTAAGATCAAATATTGAACTAGGAATTTTTAAAACTCTAAGTATGGAGCACAGCACTTTGTGGAAGCGAAGTATGGACTTCAAGAATGTCAGAAAGAAGAAAATTTAAGTATTCGAAATGCGGTGCTATAGAAGGATACAGAAAATTAAATGGACAGTAAAATATGAAATTAACGTGTTTTGGAAATGATCGGTGCTTGTGAAAGAGTCTTACAAAAAGAAGAGACAGGATGGTGGGTGACATTTTAAGACAAGTGGTCGAAGGTAAACATTGCATAGGAAGACAGAGATAACAATATATGAGACAGATAACTAACGACGTGTGTTGTAAATGGTATTTTGAGATGAAGAATTTAGAGCAAACTAGGAAGGGATGGAGGATTGTATCAAACCAGTCGAGAGACCGATGACAGCAAAATAAAAAGAGTAAAAACGTTGTTAAATGAGGCAGGTCTCATACTTCTAACCTTTAAAATATGTTGTGGACATATAGAGTAACATTTACTTTACTTCTTATTTTTTTAAAAGTAATTCTATATCTTTGAAAAAGGTCATATAATATATTTGAAATTTAAATTACGGTGTCAGCATTCCACACGTTAAATGTTTATTTCAAGATTCCGGTATTAGGAGAACCACTTCCAATTAAAGGTGTGTTGGATGCTTTTTATACCTTTAGGCTCATAAAATTCTTATATTACTAATCTGATTGGTATAACAAGTTTATCATTCACTGCTGTAGTATGAGATGGAGTCAGTTACTTCTATGGAAATTAAGCTTCCGCATCAAACAGCAGGTGACGGAGGTGAAAGGTTGATTTTTCATGCTGTTGAGAGACGTAAAGCAGTTAAAAAAAAATTAAAAAATTGATTTTTCAGTGATAAACTTCTGTAGCCAACTCCTGCTATGGTCATTACAGCGCCATTATGGTGCGTGCAGCCTGATTTGATTTCCGGTGTTGAAGTACTTTTTAGAAGTGAGACATATGTCGGTGGATTTTTACTAATTACCAGATTGTGAACCAAAGTCCTGGCTTAAATCCCAAACCTCTCTGTAGTGCATATGGAGTGAAGGCATTCCACACATTTGACGGTGATTCGTTCGCCGGATGTGGACGTCAAGCTGGCGACCTCACTGATGTGTTTCGGAAGAGTAGGACTGAATACCCGCAAAGTGTTTCACCCCATCGCTTAGTTCATCTCTTATCCGCAACATAAACAACACTCTAGTCTACACTGAACACGCAGACAATCGCAATAATCCGCACTTACAGTTTCACGAATAGTTTCACGCAGTGGGAGGCAAGGGAAAATCACGCCCTTCATTCTCCCGGGATAGTTAGACGGGTAACACCTTCATGGGATACGTGGTATGGCAAAAATTTTGATTTTTACACTTGTGTAGACCTGTGCCATGCTTGACGGTTTTAATGAAGAATGATTTAGTTAAAACTAAAGTGCTTGTATCGTGTTGTTGATGCGATAATTCTGTAATTTCAAAGCTTGTTTGATACCAAAAATAGTTATTACAACTTTCCCTCAGATTTTACTCTGTAAATATATTTCTGAAGTAATAATTGTTCTTTCGCCTGTGACCTCAACCAGCTTGCTGTTTGTACTATTGCACATAATTACACAGTATTTATAAAGTTGGCCAAATTTTGAATATTTTCCCACAAACATAAATACAGACATGAAAATCCTATCAACAAACAACACGAACACAATATTCTAACTCTTCAATAATACTATCAAATCCAAAAAGCAATAGTCTCAGAAAAACACGTACTAAATGACCGTTTAAACTTAATCAAACAAACTTTATTCAAGTTGATAAACATCGAACCTGACACAAAACAGCATTAAACACTCAAAATTTCACCACAACAGTAATTTAACACCAATTTGCGCCTCCCCTATCCAACACACATACATATTTTGTCTAAAAAAAACACACACACACACACCAAAGTGTAATTACAAAATTTAAACTCTCCGCTCAAGCCACTTCCAATAGGGCACCGCCGGAAAAACAGCTGAACAGCAGCAGCACGCACACGAAAACTGAAGTTTGACAATGACGTGCACCAAAAACTGTCCTTCAAAGTTGACGTCCAGTGGATTCATAAAATACCAACTTTGTAAAAACTGTGTAATTATGTGCAATAGTGCAAACAGCATGCTAGTTGAGGTCACAGGCGACCAACAACCACACCTCAAAACTGAAATGTAAATGTAAGTTATAATATTAATCCTACCTTATAACACTCTTGTAAACAAGACGTACCTGACTTGGTAATTCAAAACCGATATGTAAATATAAGTCATATTATATTTCTATTATATTTCTTAAATATAAGAATAGTTTTTTAAAAAAAAAAAACATATTAAGATACCTTGACGAGAGGCGAAACGCGTCCAGAAAACAAATAATATCCAACAGTTGTATTGGCGTAGTTTAGTTTAACAAACAACAGTGGAAGAAATGGCCTACAATAATTACATATATACTTCTGAAGTTTTAAGTACAAACACGTAAACAGAGAAATTATGAGGCGACTAGGTAGTCTGAGGGTAGGCTGTCAGATGTGTAGCTGTATATTTTCGCCACTTGAACATCCTTCTTATGCATAGTTCATGAGCGTACGATCCAGACCGTTCATGGTTCATTGAGAAGTCGGGTCCAGTCAGTGCCGTGCGCGTTACGGGTGTCGCCAGTTTGATTACGGTCGCAGTCTGTGTGGATTTTACTAATTGAACTGTCCGTTAGGCGATGTTCACACGGAGTGGAAACAAAATTGTTAAATACAGTTGTGTAGAGAACAAAAGTAGTTGCTAATTCCTATATGGTGAGAAAGAGAAACTGAGTTTGAAAAAATAGGAATTGCATCGTGTGCGGTCAGATTCAGTTAAGTATTTAATTTGTGTGTTGTCTTCTACAAGTACTAATAAAAAAAACAAGTACTAAATTTTTACATAATGGATACAGTTTTACTGTTCCATATGTGCTATATTTAAAGTTACGGAGTTAACGAAAAGCTGAAATATCCATGCTCACTCAAAGCTGCTTTAAGCTTTTGTGTTTATCTAAAAAATGTTAGTCTACGTCCCTAAGGTTGTTTGGAACCTCTCGAAAAAGGTATGCTAAGTTATGGTGTTTGCGCTAGGATGGCCAGTTCTTATTATCAGATCACTCATAAAGATTCCAGTACCGGTAACTAAAAAATCATACATTTGTGTTAATAGTGGATGAACTACCAGCATCGCTTACAACTGCTATGGATTAATTTCAAATGTTTGTATCCATAGGTATACTTGATCCGCAGAATAAAACTCTGTCGAAATCGAAACATACAACATTATTCATGTTTCTCAAAGATTTCAGGCAAAAATCAAAAGAAATACAATTTAACCCCCACCGTCCAGTAATGAAATCAGAAATTATAACAAACGTTGAATATGATAAATTTATTTGATGACTTTAATATCTGCCTAGCTATAATACTTGTAAATCGGATTCAGGGACAGAGAAGAAGATGTTGATAATGTTTTAAGCAATGTTATTTGGTTTTTGCAGACGTAACACCGCAACAAATCGGGACGTAATGCGGAAATTGAACAGTAGGACCTACTATTTACACATAGAGTTTATCTCATTCAGCGATAGCTTTCCTCGTTCAAACTGGTTTGTCTAGCTGAATCAGTGAGTATCCCACGTACCGTACGTTCCATGGATTAAGGAATTAAAGACTTTTAACATTTCTGTAATGGTCGGCTTCTTAGTATTGTGCTGAAGCACATTACAACGTTTGCCGATTGCGTACTGTATGTGCATAAATCTAATGTTCAGCCTCCCCTTATTGAATACAATGACATAGTAGTTGAAGAAAACAGAGTTAATCTCGTTTTGTATTCAATTTGACTGAATTAAACAGAATTGAGCATGACATAGTAAATAATTTTGATTATCCAGTGTAATACGATGAAAATATCATTTCCTATAAACTTACATTAAAATAATCATTGGCGTGAAATGAGCAGACTCTATATGACGTATTATTCACTGGTACAGAAGCAGAAGTACTCCTTCAAACTTTAAACGGTTCGTTTGAGTTTATTATTTTTTTTATGCGTACGGATAATTTGTAAATAACACCCTTCAATTGCCTTTCTTGTTGTTATTTTACTTCACACCGTATGCAAATACCGGAAAAAGGAATCATTAGGTTATTGTTGCTGCTGACAGGAGTTGGTGTCAGTGGAGTCTGCGACAGCAAAAAACTGACAAATAATTTCTTGATGGAATTAATAATTCTCGGGTTTTCTGCCGGTTAATTTATTTATTTAATTCTTTACACAACATTTCGGCAAAAACCTTCGTTGCCTTCATCAGATTAGCTGTTATGTTAAGTTTCTAACCTGATGAAGGCAACGAATGTAGTTGCCGAAATGTTGTGTAAAGAATTAAATAAAGAAATTAACTGGCATAAAACCCCAGAATTATTCATTTCATCTGTACGCCGGGAAAAACATGATTCTCATATAATTACTGATGTATTTTGGTGTTCCAAAGCATATTTTCGCTCCCCAGTACTATTTGACATTTCCTTTTGCAGGAAAATAAAATAAAAGTTAGCTGAGTAGACGAAGCACGCAATTTGAAGCAATGCAGTGACCTGTATAATTTAAACGAGGTTTTTAAATATAGCTTTACTGTTCCGTCCAGGTTATTTCTGGCGATTAATGAAGGTAATACAGTGGCTGCTATGCGATAGCCTCTTTTTTTTTAAGTTTAAAAATTTTAACATATTTATTTGCTTTGAGTTAAACTAGATTTTCCATTCCAAATTACAGATGAGGGAAGAGGAAAGTTTATACTTAAGTGCTTTACAAGTGTATTGCTCTGACGTTTGAAGATTTTAGTGAATAAGGAACTACATGAAACTATAATGTCCGTCACGACATTTCTAATTACTACAGGTCCGTAATTCTAGAAGGTAGCTCTAGACTCAACAATTGTTAATATACTAGCTGTTACCCGCGACTTCGTACGCGTGGACTTGGAGTTTCAATTCCAGAATTGGATATAGAAAACTGTTAGTAACGTAAGATTTGTCCCAAACAACACCGAGTCGACATAATATGATGGAAAGCCATCATTATATCATCTTATCATCTAATCTGTCTCATGAAGAGAATCAATTTACAACATATTTAAAAACAGAAAAGTAAGCGAAGGTGCGGGGATGTGTGTGTGTGTGTGGGGGGGGGGGGGGGGGTTAACTGATGGCAGCTTTATTTCAGCTTGGTTTTTTCTTCTTTATTCAACATGAGCACCTGAATCATATAATCTAATAGCAGCACATTGTCTTCTAGACCTGCACCTTAGGCCAGGTTTACGTCCGTAAGGCATGTCAAAAAGGAAGACAAATTGGTGCCAGAAACTTTTATACAGACACAAATGAATAGTACAGTGCAGAGCAAATTGACTTCTATACTAAATAATAAGTTTTGTTTCTTATCGAAATTTATTAATAAATCAAACACTAACAGATTGCGTGACTGAGCAACCAACGTAACATTACAGACTAACACACGAATCTGTCTGTCTTTCATCATTCGATAAGTTCTTAAAATTTCGTGACTAAAACTGTTATTCATGCCGAAAAAATGTCCTGTGTCCTTCCTACACTATTTCATTGTTAAATTCCATCAATATTGATATAGCCATTTAGTCGTCAAAACGTAACAAAAAACAGAAACTTACTTCCACATTTATAATATAATAGCTGGTACCCACAACTTCGTTCGTGATTGTAAAGTATTCATATTGACAGCTGTAGACATCTAACCACCATAGTGCACGATGGGAGACTCGATACTATTACCACACACAAATACCAAGTCTTCTGCGCTATGTAGTTCCGGCAGCAAAGTAAAATTTACGGATACACACAAGTCTTTGGATGAAATACGAAAATATTCATGATCGACCAATTTCGAACACCATATCTCACACACTCCCACAGTTACCGAATTTCGGCCAACGTTGTGATCGATGGGTGACTCTGTGTTACTACCACATAAAAACGCCGGTAATTTGCGATTGATAGTTTTCACTTAAAAGTGATACAACGTGACACATGCGTCTTTGGCAGAAATATGAAATTGCTGCAGGTCGACCATTTTATCGCCCATTTCTCCCACACCCCCATAACTACCGACATCTAACAACCATAGTGCACTACATGAGATACAATTCTACTACCATACACAAACACCAATGTTCTATGCTATGTACTTGTGGCAGAAAAGTGACATATGCGGAGACAGTCGAAATTCGAAAATATCCTTGGTCGGCCACTTACTACCACCATATCTACCACAGTAACACAGTTTCTGAAATTCGGCCGCTGTTGTGATCGAAAGGTGACTCTGTGCTACTACTACACACAAACGCCAGTTATCTGTGATCTATAGTTTTCGCTGAAAAGTGATACACCATGACACTTTTGTCTTTGGCAGAAGTATGAAATTGCCACAGGTCGATCACTTTCAACCCCCATATCTCCCACACCCCCATAGCTACCGACATCTAACAACCATAGTGCACTACATGAGATACGATTCTACTACCAAACACAAACACCAATGCTCTATGCTATGTAGTTGTGGCAGAAAAGTGACATATGCGGAGACAGTCGAAATACGAAAATATCCTTAGGTCGGCCACTTACAACCACCATATCTACCACAGTAACACAGTTTCTGAAATTCGGCCGCTGTTGTGATCGAAAGGTGACTCTGTGCTACTACTACACACAAACGCCAGTTATCTGTGATCTATAGTTTTCGCTGAAAAGTGATACACCATGACACTTTTGTCTTTGGCAGGAGTATGAAATTGCCACAGGTCGATCACTTTCAACCCCCATATCTCCCACACCCCCATAGCTACCGACATCTAACAACCATAGTGCACTACATGAGATACGATTCTACTACCAAACACAAACACCAATGCTCTATGCTATGTAGTTGTAGCAGAAAAGTAGACATATGCGGAGACAGTCGAAATACGAAAATATCCTTGGTCGGCCACTTACAACCACCATATCTACCACAGTACCACAGTTTCTGAAATTCGGCCGCTGTTGTGATCGAAAGGTGACTCTGTGCTACTACTACACACAAACACCAGTTATCTGTGATCTATAGTTTTCGCTGAAAAGTGATACACCATGACACTTTTGTCTTTGGCAGAAGTAT
Source organism: Vandiemenella viatica (assembly GCA_031002005.1). Classification (NCBI taxonomy): domain Eukaryota; kingdom Metazoa; phylum Arthropoda; class Insecta; order Orthoptera; family Morabidae; genus Vandiemenella; species Vandiemenella viatica. Next base: position 30,280,619 of record CM061918.1, read on the forward strand.
GAAATTGCCACAGGTCGATCACTTTCAACCCCCATATCTCCCACACCCCCATAGCTACCGACATCTAACAACCGATAGTGCACTACATGAGATACGATTCTACTACCAAACACAAACACCAATGCTCTATGCTATGTAGTTGTAGCAGAAAAGTGACATATGCGGAGACAGTCGAAATACGAAAATATCCTTGGTCGGCCACTTACAACCACCATATCTACCATAGTAACACAGTTTCTGAAATTCGGCCGCTGTTGTGATCGAAAGGTGACTCTGTGCTACTACTACACACAAACGCCAGTTATCTGTGATCTATAGTTTTCGCTGAAAAGTGATACACCATGACACTTTTGTCTTTGGCAGAAGTATGAAATTGCCACAGGTCGATCACTTTCAACCCCCATATCTCCCACACCCCCATAGCTACCGACATCTAACAACCATAGTGCACTACATGAGATACGATTCTACTACCAAACACAAACACCAATGCTCTATGCTATGTAGTTGTGGCAGAAAAGTGACATATGCGGAGACAGTCGAAATACGAAAATATCCTTGGTCGGCCACTTACAACCACCATATCTACCACAGTAACACAGTTTCTGAAATTCGGCCGCTGTTGTGATCGAAAGGTGACTCTGTGCTACTACTACACACAAACGCCAGTTATCTGTGATCTATAGTTTTCGCTGAAAAGTGATACACCATGACACTTTTGTCTTTGGCAGGAGTATGAAATTGCCACAGGTCGATCACTTTCAACCCCCATATCTCCCACACCCCCATAGCTACCGACATCTAACAACCATAGTGCACTACATGAGATACGATTCTACTACCAAACACAAACACCAATGCTCTATGCTATGTAGTTGTGGCAGAAAAGTGACATATGCGGAGACAGTCGAAATTACGAAAATATCCTTGGTCGGCCACTTACAACCACCATATCTACCACAGTAACACAGTTTCTGAAATTCGGCCGCTGTTGTGATCGAAAGGTGACTCTGTGCTACTACTACACACAAACGCCAGTTATCTGTGATCTATAGTTTTCGCTGAAAAGTGATACACCATGACACTTTTGTCTTTGGCAGAAGTATGAAATTGCCACAGGTCGATCACTTTCAACCCCCATATCTCCCACACCCCCATAGCTACCGACATCTAACAACCATAGTGCACTACATGAGATACGATTCTACTACCAAACACAAACACCAATGCTCTATGCTATGTAGTTGTGGCAGAAAAGTGACATATGCGGAGACAGTCGAAATACGAAAATATCCTTGGTCGGCCACTTACAACCACCATATCTACCACAGTAACACAGTTTCTGAAATTCGGCCGCTGTTGTGATCGAAAGGTGACTCTGTGCTACTACTACACACAAACGCCAGTTATCTGTGATCTATAGTTTTCGCTGAAAAGTGATACACCATGACACTTTTGTCTTTGGCAGAAGTATGAAATTGCCACAGGTCGATCACTTTCAACCCCCATATCTCCCACACCCCCATAGCTACCGACATCTAACAACCATAGTGCACTACATGAGATACGATTCTACTACCAAACACAAACACCAATGCTCTATGCTATGTAGTTGTGGCAGAAAAGTGACATATGCGGAGACAGTCGAAATACGAAAATATCCTTGGTCGGCCACTTACAACCACCATATCTACCACAGTAACACAGTTTCTGAAATTCGGCCGCTGTTGTGATCGAAAGGTGACTCTGTGCTACTACTACACACAAACACCAGTTATCTGTGATCTATAGTTTTCGCTGAAAAGTGATACACCATGACACTTTTGTCTTTGGCAGAAGTATGAAATTGCCACAGGTCGATCACTTTCAACCCCCATATCTCCCACACCCCCATAGCTACCGACATCTAACAACCATAGTGCACTACATGAGATACGATTCTACTACCAAACACAAACACCAATGCTCTATGCTATGTAGTTGTGGCAGAAAAGTGACATATGCGGAGACAGTCGAAATACGAAAATATCCTTGGTCGGCCACTTACAACCACCATATCTACCACAGTAACACAGTTTCTGAAATTCGGCCGCTGTTGTGATCGAAAGGTGACTCTGTGCTACTACTACACACAAACGCCAGTTATCTGTGATCTATAGTTTTCGCTGAAAAGTGATACACCATGACACTTTTGTCTTTGGCAGAAGTATGAAATTGCCACTGGTCGATCACTTTCAACCCCCATATCTCCCACACCCCCATAGCTACCGACATCTAACAACCATAGTGCACTACATGAGATACGATTCTACTACCAAACACAAACACCAATGCTCTATGCTATGTAGTTGTAGGCAGAAAAGTGACATATGCGGAGACAGTCGAAATACGAAAATATCCTTGGTCGGCCACTTACAACCACCATATCTACCACAGTAACACAGTTTCTGAAATTCGGCCGCTGTTGTGATCGAAAGGTGACTCTGTGCTACTACTACACACAAACACCAGTTATCTGTGATCTATAGTTTTCGCTGAAAAGTGATACACCATGACACTTTTGTCTTTGGCAGAAGTATGAAATTGCCACAGGTCGACCACTTTCAACCCCCATATCTCCCACACCCCCATAGCTACCGACATCTAACAACCATAGTGCACGACAGGAAAGACGATTCTACTACCACACACAAATACCAAAGGTCTATGTTATGTAGTTGTGGCAGGAAAGAGAAGTATACGGAGATACGAATTTTTGGTCGAAATATGAGAAACGCCCTGCACTGACCAACTTTAATCATTATATCTCCCACATCCCCACAGCTATCGGCATTCGGCGAACGTTGTGCACGGCAGGAAACTCCATGCTACTTCCACCAACAAACATGAGTGATCTGTGCAAGGTAGTGGTGGCTGAAAAGTGAAATATAGAAAAAACACGTCTATTTTTATATATATATAAGATATATGTTGTCTCATAATTTCGAAATACTACTGAATGGCGATAGACAGACGCGTTGGATATGGACGTCTCTATATTGCCTGTTCCGTGTATCGGTCAGACAGCTGAGTGGTTAAAACGTTTGCTTACGAATGTTTGGCTGGTCATCTCCGTTTCAAATCTCCGTGGAGGCTAAGATTTTTAAAAATTGTTTTTGATCGTAAGAGTCACGCCTGGGCCGTAGGTTATTCGGATTGAATGTTAGACTGTAGATATCACAAAGTTATGGGTGCAATGCGAGGCAAATCGTAGGTAGTCTTGCAATGCTGTAGGTGTACACTTTTTTACGTTATAATGGTTCTTCAGGGGTTGTTCGCAGTCAGAGAGAGAGAGAGAGAGAGAGAGAGAGTGTGTGTGTGTGTGTGTGTGAACCGCAATAATAATACTATAAATACGGAAGTAAGTCTCTTCTTTTTGTTACGTTTTGACGACCAAATGGCTATATCGATGTTGATGGAATTTGACAAGAAAAACTGTATGAAGGGCACAGGACATTTTCTCCGGTATGTTTAGTAGTTGTAGTCACAAAATTTTGAGACCTTATCGAATGTTGACAGAAATATGTTGGAAATTGATTCTCTTCAAGAGACTGGTTCGACGGTAGAATGATATAGTGATAGCTTTCCTGTCATATTATGCCGACTCGGTGTTGTTTGGGTCCAATCCTTCGTTACCAACAACTTTCTATATTCAATTCTGGCAAAAAATTCTTAATCCACGCGTACGAAGTCGCGCTTACGAGCTAGTCCTAAATATACCCTGCCGGTTGGAAAAGATTTCTCTCGCTAGCATTTGCAAATAACCCTATCGTCAGCTATTGTTGTTCGTCTCCCTTTTTCCATTTTTCCTTTGCCGAAGTGCTATTCTTTGTTCTATTGTTCATTTAAATCCAGGCTAACTTTAAATCCATGATAACACATTATATGAATACCCATTTTAATGTAATGCAGTTATTTGACCTAAATCCATATCAGCCACTGATATCATTGCTTTCATCTAGTGATTTTTCAGATGATTTGAAAAACATCAAGGATTAAGTTCTCAATACTGACTCTTTAAGCAGTGAATGTGATAGAACTGTTTGTGAGATGGTGAATGTTGGTCTAACAATAAGATGTGGCGATCGATAATAAGGCAAAACTTATTAGAGAGATTTTATGCAGTGTTATTAGGATTTATATTTAGAATTTATTACGAAGTTAGAATGGAAGGCAGAAACACTGCTTACG